>CAVNZK010000125.1:0-482443 GCA_963693345.1 Pieris melete
CCTCACCTAAACCTAACCTAACCTAACCTAACCTAACCTAACCTAACCTAACCTAACCTAACCTAACCTAACCTAACCTAACCTAACCTAACCTAACCTAACCTAACCTAACCTAACCTAACCTAACCTAACCTAACCTAACCTAACCTAACCTAGCCTAACCTAACCTAACCTAACCTAACCTAGCCTAACCTAACCTAACCTAACCTAACCTAACCTAACCTAACCTAACCTAACCTAACCTAACTTGACCTAACCTAACCTAACCTAACCTAACCTAACCTAACCTAACCTAACCTAACCTAACCTAACCTAACCTAACCTAACCTAACCTAACCTAACCTAACCTAACCTAACCTAACCTAACCTAACCCAACCTAACCTAACCTAACCTAACCCAACCTAACCTAACCTAACCTAACCTAACCTAACCTAACCTAACCTAACCTAACCTAACCTAACCTAACCTAACCTAACCTAACCTAACCTAACCTAACCTAACCTAACCTAACCTAACCTAACCTAACCTAACCTTTTTTTTTTTTTTTTTATGAAGGAGGTTAAAATGCACAAATGCAGGCCCGCGGGCGTATGCAGTCGCTACCGCGGGGACTGTGGGGATGGCGTTCTCAAAGTCCCTCTGCTAATCAGAGGGGAGAAGCCGGACCCACTAAAAATTCCTCCTGAACCCTCCATACCGCCTGCGGTACCAGACTACACCCATTCTGAATGAATGCCGTCCGGCACCGCATTGAGCTCCCCGGGGGTCGCATAGGCATTCAACCCAGAAAGCTCAGGCGGGTATGTCCGCATAAGGGCCTGGCGACGACGCAGTGGGACGCAGTTGGACCCACGCAACTATGCGTATATTGGGCCCACCCTGCGCCTGCCCACCCTTCACCTTGCCGTCGCCAAGCACAACCCCTCCGGTCGATTCAACGCACCTCCCGCTGACGATCGACAGCCGGAAAACCGGCAAACCGGCCCCACGAAACCGAAAAACCGGCAAACCGGAAAACCGGTAAAACCGGAAAACCGGCCCCACGAAACCGAAAAACCGGTAAACCGGAAAACCGGTAAAACCGGAAAACCGGCCCCACGAAACCAGAAAACCGGTAAACCGGAAAACCGGAAAACCGGTAAACTGGCCCCATGAAACCTGGAAAACCGGTAAACCGGAAAACCGGAAAACCGGTAAACCGGCCCCACGAAACCGAAAAACCGGTAAACCGGTAAACCGGTAAAACCGGAAAACCGGCCCCACGAAACCAGAAAACCGGTAAACCGGAAAACCGGCAAACCGGCCCCACGAACCGGAAAACCGGCAAACCGGCCCCACGAAACCGGAAGAACCGGCAAACCGGAAGAACCGATCGCCATACCTCATGGCTACCTAGTATTGCTGCAACAACACTCGGCAGCGAGAGGTCCGTCCAAACGACCGACACCAGGTCGAGACAGTGTTGCCTCAACCAAGTGGCACATTCGGCCAGGGTGTGCAGTCACCACCCCTGAATCGCGGCACAGCGTCTCCAGATCCCCCCCAACAGGCTGGTGCAGCTATGATGGTTGTGCCACACCAACCTCCATGGGAGCGTTCCCCACAGCTGTCCCAGTCCTTTGGGCTCCCAGGCCCTTCGTCACCTTCGGAGGGTTGCAGGCCCTTCCCGCCATCTTGTGGTCTGCTGGCTTCCCAGCCGTTGAGCAGACCGCGCAATGCAGCTCTTTCGAGCTGCATTCATTGGCCTTGTGGCCAGCAACCCCACATCGATAGCACACCTCCGCCAAGTCCATCGTTGAGTCACAGGTGGCTCGCACGTGACCCAACTTCTGGCACTTGTAGCACCTCAAAGGGCGGTCCTCTTGGATTTCAACCCGACAGGAACTCCACCCAATGAGGAGCTTTCCTTGGCACACTTTCTGGGCGGCAGCGACCGGACACATGAGGAACATCTCCCCCAAGCCCCGTATCCCACGCCTCAGAATCTTACCCGGCTTGATCGCTTCAGCCGGGCACCCACCCATGGCAGCCACCGCCTCCGTCACATCCCTCTCAGTGACGCTGTCGTCAAGGTCCCGGATAAGGAGGTCCGCACATTTTACGGGCCTCCCCACCAAGGCCTCCCCCGACAGCACCACACGAAGCCTGTCCGCCAGGGCATCAGCCTTCTCCTCTCTGTCAACCCCCGGCACCTCCAGCATCCGAGCTCCCGCTGCCGTTAGCCGGATGCTGATAGTTGCAATACCAATCTCAGCCAGGTTTATACCATTTCTTGCCTTGAGTAGCACATCGGCATACGTCACCCCCCGCTCCACCGCCTCCCTCCGCAATGTGATGACCACTGCGGAAGTTTTCGGCGGAGTGAGCGAAGGCTGCACCCTGACAGACCTCTCTATAACTGCCACTCGCCGCCCAGCCGAGGGCCCTGCGCCGCGACTCCCTCCATGGTCCTCTGACCGGCCAACACGGCCACTTCCCCCACTCACAGGGGGAAGGACCGGCACAGCGGGAGAACCACCCTTCTTTCCCTTTCCCTTCTTTTTGCTGACGGTCGCCCAGCTTCCGTCACTAGGACCCCCAGAGACCCGGGGCCCCGAAAGACCTGGGGCCTCCGGGACTCTGCTCCCCTCAAAATCTTCGGGGCCCCGGGTCCCCACCACATTCGGAGCCACCGTGCCCCGACCCCCCAACGAACCCTCACGGGTGCTTGAGCCCAGGGGCCCTGCGAAATTCGGGGCCACCGGCCCCCCCCTCTCCACAAAACGCTCAGGGGCTCCCGAACCACGGGCCGATGCCGCCAGCGGAGGACGCAGCACAGGCTCAGGGAGGAGCCTGTCCCCAATCCCCGCAAGCTTGGCATCTAGCATGCCCCCAACAGCCCGCATCACATCCCCCATAAGGTTCTCCCTTACCCCGTCCAAAAGCCCCTCCATCATTTGACGGAGGGCATCTGGAGTGGAGGGACCCTCCACCGACACGGGGTGTCCCTTTGTCTGCGCTAAGTGCGCAGTGCTCTCATTGAACTCCCTCCTAAGGGCCGCAAGCTCCAGACCCAGGTCTTTTACCTGGGCCCTCAGGCGAACATTGTCCCTTTGGAGACGCCTCCCCTCATCCCCTCCCAGGCATCTCTCCGCGAGATCCTCCACGATCTCAGCCACCTCCTTGGCTGCAACCTTCAGGTCGCGGACAAACTCACCCTTGAGGTTGCCCGACTTCGTCGCAATTTCGAAAATGCGACGAACCCGCACAGCCGTCCGCTCTTTCATCTCAGCAATGCCAAGGAGGATGACATCGTCCAAATCCTCCTCCCCGGATGACCTCACTAACCTGATATCCACACTGGCGGGAGCCCCATAATCGGAGACATTCCCCGCACCTTCTAACCTCTCTGCAAGGCGAGAGCGAGCGTTCTGACGCCGCAACTCTCCCTCCGCCTCCTCCAACCCAACCACATGAGAAGCCGCCTTTTTTGGCTTACCCTTGGCCGGTGGGGAGCAAGTTTCCTTGTTGTTGCCAACCGGGCTTTTTGTATGCGCCCGCTTCCTCTCACCGGAGCAATCCACGATATCCACATCGTCGTCACTATCCGAGGACGACGAAATCACCAACCCTTTAGCTCGCCTCATATCAAGGTGCTACTAGATCCTACCCCCAACTAACATTAGAGTCGACGACTCTATCCCCAACTCCACCTCCGCCCAGAACTCTACCCCTCTACCCAATAAATATATAAATAAATAAATAGATAAATAAATATAGACCTGGCAACACCACACAAATACAATATTAATTCCAAAATCTTAATTCTAAAATCTTAATTCTAAATAATTAAAACTAAAATTTAAAGTCTTAATCCGCTTCGGTGTGACGAAGTCCAATCTTCGGACGCCCACTCACTTCGGTGTGAGAGACGTCCAACGCGTCACGGAAAAACCCCAACCTTGGCACCAAACTTGTAAACAACAAGATGGCGGACCGACGCTTCACTAGTTTGCCCGACCTTGGCACCCAACTAGCAAACAAGATGGCGGCCGACAATTCACTTGCTGCAACTTATATTATATTGGCCAAATTAATGGGCCAAAGATAAATAATTGTAACACTCACGGTTGCACCGTAATCCCACAATAAAGACACATACAATTTATGTGTCGTCGCGACACATAAAAGGTAACACAAACACAAACTCCGGGTCAATTTCCCCTCACTTTAGCCTTGTAGTTATTAAAAATATAACTACGAAGTGCACACAAACATACAAAGAAGCAGTAATTGCTACTGAATCTTTTATGCCAACTCACAGGATTTTCCGCCACTAAAAACCCACCATTGGAATTTTCCAAACGCGGAGCGAACGAAAACACAGTTGTCGCTACGACAGCTCGACGCGTACTAAAAGGAATGTTGAATTACTAACCACTTGTAATTGCCATCCTCGGCCTAGAGCGTATTGCTACGTTCTAAACCTACACAGTCTCCTTTCTTAGGTAGCATACTCACTGCTTGCCTTAGAAATTCGACCATGCCCTCCATGTACGGTTTAAACACTCGCCCGGTACCGCACAACCCTCCCAAAGGCCGAGAACAAATTTAAATTTAATTAAAACTTGCCCTCGAACCGGGAATCGAACCCGGTACCCCTCACCTAGCTGCCACTTAATAAGACCGCTAGAAAAAAAGGAATGTTGAATTACTGACCACTTGTAATTGCCATCCTCGGCCTAGAGCGTATTGCTACGTTCTAAACCTACACAGTCTCCTTTCTTAGGTAGCATACTCACTGCTTGCCTTAGAAATTCGACCGTGCCCTCCATGTACGGTTTAAGCACTCGCCCGGTACCGCACAACCCTCCCAAAGGCCGAGAACAAATTTAAATTTAATCAAAACTTGCCCTCGAACCGGGAATCGAACCCGGTACCCCTCACCTAGCTGCCACTTAATAAGACCGCTAGGCTATGAGGCCCTTTAAAAGGAATGTCCAATTACTTAACCACTTGTAATTGCCACCCTCGGCCTAGAGCGTATTGCTACGTTCTAAGCCTACACAGTCTCCTTTCTTAGGTAGCATACTCACTGCTTGCCTTAGAAATTCAACCGTGCCCTCCATGTACGGTTTAAGCACTCGCCCGGTACCGCACAACCCTCCCAAAGGCCGAGAATAAATATAAATTTACCCTCGGACCGGGAATCGAACCCGGAACCTCACACCCACCACGGTCACATACAAAGCCGTTTGGCTATGAGGCCCTTTAAAAGAGATGTTGAATTACTGACCACTTGTAATTGCCATCCTCGGCCTAGAGCGTATTGCTACGTTCTAAACCTACACAGTCTCCTTTCTTAGGTAGCATACTCACTGCCTGCCTTAGAAATTCGACCGTGCCCTCCATGTACGGTTTAAGCACTCGCCCGGTACTGCACAACCCTCCCAAAGGCCGAGAACAAATTTAAATTAAGTTAAAACTTGCCCTCGAACCGGGAATCGAACCCGGTACCCCTCACCTAGCTGCCACTTAATAAGACCGCTAGGCTATGAGGCCCTAAAAAAGAATGTTGAATTACTTAACCACTTGTAATTGCCATCCTCGGCCTAGAGCGTATTGCTACGTTCTAAACCTACACTGTCTCCTTTCTTAGGTAGCATACTCACTGCTTGCCTTAGAAATTCAACCGTGCCCTCCATGTACGGTTTAAGCACTCGCCCGGTACCGTACAACCCTCCCAAAGGCCGAGAACAAATTTAAATTAAATTAAAACTTGCAACCTAACCTAACCTAACCTAACCTAACCTAACCTAACCTAACCTAACCTAACCTAACCTAACCTAACCTAACCTAAACTAACCTAACCTAACCTAACCTAACCTAACCTAACCTAACCTAACCTAACCTAACCTAACCTAACCTAACCTAACCTAACCTAACCTAGCCTAACCTAACCTAACCTAACCTAACCTAACCTAACCTAACCTAACCTAACCTAACCTAACCTAACCTAACCTAACCTAACCTAACCTAACCTAACCTAACCTAACCTAACCTAACCTAACCTAACCTAACCTAACCCAACCTAACCTAACCCAACCTAACCTAACCTAACCTAACCTAACCTAACCTAACCTAACCCAACCTAACCCAACCTAACCTAACCTAACCTAACCTAACCTAACCTAACCTAACCTAACCTAACCTAACCTAACCTAACCTAACCTAACCTAACCTAACCTAACCAAAACCCCAAACGCACAACCTACCGAAGACAACCCGCAAATTCAATACGAAAAACGCAGACTGGGAGGAATTTAAGAACAAGGTAAGGACAGGACACATAAACCACGACATCTAGGACTGGACATAGAAGCAATAAAAGAAGTGGACACCAAGGCCAGGGTCAACAGCATAGTGATGAAATATACAAAAACAATAATAAAAGCCGCCGAGAAACATATCCCCAAAGTGAAACAAAGGAAGAAAAGCTTCGATCCACCCTGGTGGAACAAGGAAATAGAGGCCCTAAAAAAGGATATGACAAGAAAAAAGAAAAGGATCTCATACGCAGCTCCCAGGAGGAGAGAGTGTGTAGTAAACGCCTACCTGGAGGCAAAAAAGACTTATGAAGAAGAGATCGAAAGGGCTCAAAGGGAAGGGTGGAAAAAACTCTGTACGAAGCAAGAAGGGGAAAGCTATGGGACAGGATATATAAAATAATAAGAAAGGCGGAAGGGATCAGGGAAGACACCACGCTAATAGAGAAGGGCATTTCGTTGAACTCCGAAGAATCGGTGCAGCTGCTGGCACGGAAATTCTTCCCGCCTGACAATTGCGAGATGGATGATGACATCCATCAAAGAATGAGAAAAACGGTTGAGGAAATGACCAGCAGCTTGCAGGGAAGTAGTGCTGATGAAGTGCCAATCACAATGGCGGAGCTCATCAGTACTGCTAGAAGCTTCAACCCGAGGAAGGCCCCGGGATCCGACGGACTCACTGCGGATATCTGCTGCGCAGCTATCACGGCGAACCCGGAGGTTCCCTTGGCCATCTTCAATAAATGCCTCGAAGTGGGATGCTTCCCTGATCTATGGAAGGAATGTACAGTAGTGGTACTGAGGAAGCCAGGAAAGGAGGATTACGCGGCCGCCAAATCCTACCGTCCAATAGGCCTCTTGCCAGTCATGGGGAAGATACTAGAAAAGGTTATCATAAACAGGATCAGACACAGCCTACTCCCCAGGATGAGCAGGAGGCAGTATGGATTCATGCCAGGGAAAAGCACGGAGGATGCCCTCTACGATATCTTGACAAAAGCGAGGAGCCACATAAATAACAAGGAAATAGTGCTGATGGTGTCGCTAGATATCGAGGGGGCTTTCGACAACGCATGGGGGCCGGCGATCAAGTACCAGCTAGCAAGGAAAGACTGTCCCAAGCAACTAAGGCTGGTAGTGGAAGACTACTTTAAAGGCAGGAGGGTGGTGGTCCGCTACGCAAACAGAGAGCATGTGAGGCGACCTGAAAAGGGATGCATTCAGGGCTCGATTAGTGGCCCCACCTTCTGGAACATCTTGCTCGACCCACTACTGGTCGAACTAGAAGAGGATGGGACATATGCACAAGCTTTCGCAGACGATGTTGTGCTGATGTTCAGCGGAACGGACACGCACTCCATCGAAAACCGAGCAAACGTTGCCCTCGAGTATGTGAGGAAGTGGGGTATCGAGAACAAGCTCAACTTCGCGCCACAAAAAACCAAAGCAATGGTCCTGACGCGAAGGTTGAAGTTCGATACCCCAAGAATAAGAATGAATGGACAGGACATCGGAATGGAGAAGGAGATAAAACTTCTAGGATTGACGATAGACGAGGGCTTAACGTTCAACAAGCATGTGCAAAATGTCACGAGAAAGGCGGCGGACATACACAAAAAAGTGGCAAGAATGGCGAAGCTGGAATGGGGAATGACGGGAGACATGGTACACCAGGTATACCAAGCCGTCATAGAGCCGATAGTAACATACGCGTCGGCAGCCTGGGCACCGACAGTTAAGAAACTGTGCACAAGGAAGAAACTGGAGACAGTGCAGAGGGCTTTCGCACAAAAAATAGCGAAGACGTACAGGACGGCATCGCTAAATTCCGCGACGCTATTGGCGGGGATACTGCCCCTCGACCTCAGGGTGGAAGAAGCCGCCGCGATGTTTGAGGCCAGAAGGGGGTCGTCTCCGTTCATACGCGAAGGAGACCGGATTGAGCGAGCCGTACCTGCGTTAGAACAACCCCATCCCGCGGAAAAACCGGAGATAAGCTTCGCCATCACAACTGACCCTGGCCTAATACTAAATGACAGCACTACGGCAATATATACAGACGGTAGTAAGACAGAGAAAGGAGTAGGGGCAGCATGGACGAAATGGGAAGGAGGAAGAGAGAGAAAATGGAAAAAGATTAAGATGGCCCCGTACTGTACCGTGTATCAAGCAGAGCTGGCAGCTCTCGTCGGTGCAGTGAGGGAGGCGATGATAGCGGGTACTAGCGTGAACATCTGCAGCGACTCGCGGTCTTCGCTCGAGGCGATTGCGGGCGGACGCTCCCGAAACCCCCGAGTAGTCGAGATCCGCAGACACCTGGTGGAGAGCCTTAAAAAGGGCCAGAACATTAAACTCCACTGGGTGAAAGCGCACGTCGGCACGGAGGGGAATGAGAGGGCGGACGAACTCGCGAGAGCCGCTGCGGAGACCTCGAAAGTCAAAACAGCTCACGTAGAGTACCCGCTCTCATACATCAGGAAAGAAGTGAGAAGAAAAACTATAGAAGAATGGGATCGAAGATATAAGGAAGGGATAACAGGGGGAATAACCAAACTGTTCCTAAAGAACGTCGCTGTTGCCCAGAAGCAAAAAAGAGAGAGAAGATTCAGTCCTGAGATGGCACAGGTCCTCACAGGCCATGGGCCTTTTGCCGAGTACCTGTGCCGTTTCAGGCTGAAGGAAAGTGGAAAATGTGAATGCGAGAGTGGGGTGGAACAATCCATCCCACACCTTTTGATAGAGTGCCCCATTTTTGCCTCCTCCAGGTGCGACCTGGAACAGATGACAGGCATGTCGCTTAGTCTTCAGGGACTAACTGACATGCTAGCCTGTAACAGATCGCATCTGGAGGATTTCTGCCTTAAAATAACTAAACGCACCGCAAAGTTCAATGGGAGTAAAGCCAGGGCGGGGACCGCGAGGCGACCGGCGCCCACTTGCCAATGAGTATTATGAGAATACTCACGGAGAAGTCAAAGCCGCCCGCCTCGCGGGCCACGTCTCTGGATGGGAATGTGTAAATAAAATAAAGGAAACAATGTTAAGTAGGCTAATAAGTAAAAAAAGACTGTAATATTACCCGTGTAAAACCTAATAAAAATTAAAGTTGTTGTCTATTATTATGAGGAAGGATGATAGAAATGATGGAAGTGTAGCTTAGACAACGACCCTGTGCGATAAAGTAGCCGGGGAAGGTAGGCCTATTAGGTGCATAAAAAAATAAAAAAAACCTAACCTAACCTAACCTAACCTAACCTAACCTAACCTAACCTAACCTAACCTAACCTTTTTTTTTTTTTTATGAAGGAGGTAAAAATGCACAAATGCAGGCCCGCGGGCGTATGCAGTCGCTACCGCGGGGACTGTGGGGATGGTTATCTCTTATCCCTCTGCTAATCAGAGGGGAGAAACCCGACCCACTAAAAATTCCTCCTAGGCCCTCCATATCACCTGCAGTGCCAGACACATCCATTCTGAATGAATGACATCTGGCACCGCATTGAATTCCCCGGGGGTCGCACAAGGCATTCAACCCAGAACCTAACCTAACCTAACCTAACCTAACCTAACCTAACCTAACCTAACCTAACCTAACCTTCCCCTGGCTGGGGCGGGTGGAGGAGGTAAGTCTCCTGCTCCCGCTCAAACCAGGGAAAAAGAAGCCAAAAACTGCTATTTAAAGGCAATGGCGCACCTGGCGGAGTCTCGCAATATAAAGACAGATATAAAAACAGGGGTACAGTCAGCTGTAAAGCGGCTGTACCAGATAGTCAAAGAGGCCGAAGAGGAGATACAGAAGAACCCACAACAACAAACACCGAAACAGAAAAATAACGCAAAAACAGATATACACGAAAAGCTAAACAAACAAATAGAAAGAATGGAAATGGAGAACAAGAAATTGGAAAAATTTAGAAAGGAAATGGAGGATCTGGCAAAACAGAAAAATGAAAGCATCCTGACCGAGATTAGGAAAGAGTTGGAAGAAAAAGAAAAGAGAGAAATAGAAAGACATAACATCTGGGAAGGGAAAATGAGGTCGTATGCAGAAGCGACGAAGGAAAATCTCGGTCAGGGCCAAAACCGAAAAGAAGGCCCGGGAGGACAGAAACCTACGCTGCACTCTGTCGTTGTGGCGCCTAAGAGTGCGACAGACACGGCAGAGGACACGATGCAGAACATCCGGCATCTGTTAAATGCAAAAGAAGAAGGCTGGCAGGTAGCAAAAATAAGAAGAGCCAGGGACGGAAAGGTCGTAGTGGGATGCAGGACGGTTGAGGAAAGGAATAAAATCAAGGAAAAATTAGGGGAAAAAATGACGGTGAAGGACACATCAAATAAAAACCCCTTAATCAAAATTAACAACCTCCTGTCCTGCAACACGACAGAAGACATTACCCGGGCCATCAAAAACCAAAACAAAAATGTGACTGCACACCTGGAGGAACGGGACCTAGATATAACAGAAAAGTACAGGAGGAAGGCAAGGAACCCTCTGGAGAGCCACGTGGTCCTACAGGTCACGCCTAAACTCTGGCAAGCTCTAACATCGGCTGGCAGGATACACGTGGACCTGCAGAGGGTTTGGGTAGAGGACCAATCCCCTCTGGTCCAATGTACCATGTGTCTGGGGTACGGACATACCCGGAGACACTGTAAAAAGGAGACCGAGGTGTGCAGCCACTGTGGAGGAGCCCATATGAGGGTGGATTGCCAGATCCACAAGGATGGAAAGCCTCCCAGCTGCATAAACTGCAAAGAGACGAAGGGACGAAACGCGGAGCACGGAGCCTTCAGCCAGAGCTGTCCAACCCGGCAGGGGTGGGACAAGGCGGCGAGGCTAAGCTACGCGTATTGTTAAAAAAGCCGAGGGCACCAACAATATTACCGGCTTTCTCCTGGCACAAGCGAACCTTAGAAAAAAGAGAATCGCGATCCAGGAGTTTATAAAAGAAGCGGGCGGTAGAAATGTGAAAATAGCACTACTCCAGGAACCGTACATAGGGGCCAGTAAACAGATGGCAGAAAGCCCTATGTACAGAGTAGTGCAGTGCGTACCCACTGGGGAGAAACCGGTGAAGGCGGCGATACTTGTTTTCGACGAACATATAGAAGTCTTTCAAGACAAGTCACTTATTACGGAAAACATAGTGGCTGCCGTCCTGAGAACGGACCAGTGGGAAATAGGGGTAGTTTCAGTGTACTTCGAAGGCGATGAACCCATCGAACCATACCTCGAACAACTAGGAAGCTTCACGAAAAAACTTAAAACCAAGATGGTATTGATTGGAGGGGACGTGAACGCATGGAGTGAATGGTGGGGGAGCCGAAACGAAGACACACGAGGAAAGGAATTACGAGGGTTCCTTGACGAAGAAGGGCTGAGCATCCTAAACTGTGGCAACACACCCACCTTCGACACCGTAAGAGGGGGCCGTAGATACACGAGTGCAGTAGATATCACAGTATGCACAACGGCCCTCCTCAGTAAGGTAACGAGATGGTGGGTTGATACTTCCATCACTAGCTCTGACCACAACACAATTTTTATGACTACAGCCCTTCAAAAACCCCAAACGCACAACCTACCGAAGACGACCCGCAAATACAGTACCAAAAATGCAGACTGGGAGGAATTTAAGAACAAGGTAAGGACAGGACACATAAACCGCGACATTACCAAAGAAACGATACAAGGACAGGACACAAAGGCCGGGGTCAATAACATAGTAAGGGAATATATGAAACTAATAATAAAAGCCGCCGAGAAACATATCCCCAAAGTGAAACAAAGGAAGAAAAGCTTCGTTCCACCCTGGTGGAACAAGGAAATAGAGGCCCTAAAAAAGGATATGACAAGAAAAAAGAAAAGGATCTCATACGCAGCTCCCAGGAGGAGAGAGTGCGTAGTAAACGCCTACCTGGAGGCAAAAAAGACCTATGAAGAAGAGATCGAAAGGGCTCAAAGGGAAGGGTGGAAAAAACTCTGTACGAAGCAAGAAGGGGAAAGCTTATGGGACAGGATATATAAAATAATAAGAAAGGCGGAAGGGATCAGGGAAGACACCACGCTAATAGAGAAGGGCATTTCGTTGAACTCCGAAGAATCGGTGCAGCTGCTGGCACGGAAATTCTTCCCGCCTGATAATTGCGAGATGGATGATGACATCCATCAAAGAATGAGAAAAACGGTTGAGGAAATGACCAGCAGCTTGCAGGGAAGTAGTGCTGATGAAGTGCCAATCACAATGGCGGAGCTCATCAGTACTGCTAGAAGCTTCAACCCGAGGAAGGCCCCGGGATCCGACGGACTCACTGCGGATATCTGCTGCGCAGCTATCACGGCGAACCCGGAGGTTCCCTTGGCCATCTTCAATAAATGCCTCGAAGTGGGATGCTTCCCTGATCTATGGAAGGAATGTACAGTAGTGGTACTGAGGAAGCCAGGAAAGGAGGATTACGCGGCCGCCAAATCCTACCGTCCAATAGGCCTCTTGCCAGTCATGGGGAAGATACTAGAAAAGGTTATCATAAACAGGATTAGACACAGCCTACTCCCCAGGATGAGCAGGAGGCAGTATGGATTCATGCCAGGGAAAAGCACGGAGGATGCCCTCTACGATATCTTGACAAAAGCGAGGAGCCACATAAATAACAAGGAAATAGTGCTGATGGTGTCGCTAGATATCGAGGGGGCTTTCGACAACGCATGGTGGCCAGCGATCAAGTACCAACTAGCAAAGAAAGACTGTCCCAAGCAACTAAGGCTGGTAGTGGAAGACTACTTTAAAGGCAGGAAGGTGGTGGTCCGCTACGCAAACAGAGAGAATGTGAGGCAACCTGAAAAGGGATGCATTCAGGGCTCGATTAGCGGCCCCACCTTCTGGAACATCTTGCTCGACCCACTACTGGTCGAACTTGAAGAAGATGGGACATATGCACAGGCTTTCGCAGACGATGTTGTGCTGATGTTCAGCGGAACGGACACGCACTCCATCGAAAACCGAGCGAACGTTGCCCTCGAGTATGTGAGGAAGTGGGGTATCGAGAACAAGCTCAACTTCGCGCCACAAAAAACCAAAGCAATGGTCCTGACGCGAAGGTTGAAGTTCGATACCCCAAGAATAAGAATGAATGGACAGGACATCGGAATGGAGAAGGAGATAAAACTTCTAGGATTGACGATAGACGAGGGCTTAACGTTCAACAAGCATGTGCAAAATGTCACGAGAAAGGCGGCGGACATACACAAAAAAGTGGCAAGAATGGCGAAGCTGGAATGGGGAATGACGGGAGACATGGTACACCAGGTATACCAAGCCGTCATAGAGCCGATAGTAACATACGCGTCGGCAGCCTGGGCACCGACAGTTAAGAAACAGTGCACAAGGAAGAAACTGGAGACGGTGCAGAGGGCTTTCGCACAAAAAATAGCGAAGACGTACAGGACGGCATCGCTAAATTCCGCGACGCTATTGGCGGGGATACTGCCCCTCGACCTCAGGGTGGAAGAAGCCGCCGCGATGTTTGAGGCCAGAAGGGGGTCGTCTCCGTTCATACGCGAAGGAGACCGGATTGAGCGAGCCGTACCTGCTTTAGACCAACCCCATCCCGCGGAAAAACCGGAGATAAGCTTCGCCATCACAACTGACCCTGGCCTAATACTAAATGACAGCACTACGGCAATATATACAGACGGTAGTAAGACAGAGAAAGGAGTAGGGGCAGCATGGACGAAATGGGAAGGAGGAAGAGAGAGAAAATGGAAAAAGATTAAGATGGCCCCTTACTGTACCGTGTATCAAGCAGAGCTGGCAGCTCTCGTCGGTGCAGTGAGGGAGGCGATGATAGCGGGTACTAGCGTGAACATCTGCAGCGACTCGCGGTCTTCGCTCGAGGCGATTGCGGGCGGACGCTCCCGAAACCCCCGAGTAGTCGAGATCCGCAGACACCTGGTGGAGAGCCTAAAAAAGGGCCAGAACATTAAACTCCACTGGGTGAAAGCGCACGTCGGCACGGAGGGGAATGAGAGGGCGGACGAACTCGCGAGAGCCGCTGCGGAGACCTCGAAAGTCAAAGCAGCTCACGTAGAGTACCCGCTCTCATACATCAGGAAAGAAGTGAGAAGAAAAACTATAGAAGAATGGGATCGAAGATATAAGGAAGGGATAACAGGGGGAATAACCAAACTGTTCCTAAAGAACGTCGCTGGTGCCCAGAAGCAAATAAGAGAGAGAAGATTCAGTCCTGAGATGGCACAGGTCCTCACAGGACATGGGCCTTTTGCCGAGTACCTGTGCCGTTTCAGGCTGAAGGAAAGTGGAAAATGTGAATGCGAGAGTGGGGTGGAACAATCCATCCCACACCTTTTGATAGAGTGCCCCATTTTTGCCTCCTCCAGGTGCGACCTGGAACAGATGACAGGCATGTCGCTTAGTCTTCAGGGACTAACTGACATGCTAGCCTGTAACAGATCGCATCTGGAGGATTTCTGCCTTAAAATAACTAAACGCACCGCAAAGTTCAATGGGAGTAAAGCCAGGGCGGGGACCGCGAGGCGGCCGGCGCCCACTTGCCAATGAGTATTATGAGAATACTCACGGAGAAGTCAAAGCCGCCCGCCTCGCGGGCCACGTCTCTGGATGGGAATGTGTAAATAAAATAAAGGAAACAATGTTAAGTAGGCTAATAAGTAAAAAAGACTGTAATATTACCCGTGTAAAACCTAATAAAAATTAAAGTTGTTGTCTATTATTATGAGGAAGGATGATAGAAATGATGGAAGTGTAGCTTAGACAACGACCCTGTGCGATAAAGTAGCCGGGGAAGGTAGGCCTATTAGGTGCATAAAAAAAAAGAAAAAAAAAAAAAAAAAAAAAACCTAACCTAACCTAACCTAACCTAACCTTGTCGAAGACGTATCTCCTTGCTTTCTTCCGCGCAATCACCCTTGAGTGGCGCTGGGAACCCCGTTACGCCCATGGGCTTGCGGGGGGTTGCGGGGTACGCGTCCCGCTCAACGGCGGGACGGTCGTTGGGGTGGGCCTGGCGCGGCCCTAAACTTCGTTTGCGCTGCGGAGCGTCTTCGCTCACGCAGCGCCTCTTGTGTCATGTCCGTAGGGCGGGTGGCGCCCCCCCGTGGCGGTAACGGGCGCGCGCGGGCGCGGTCGTACCACACCGGGTGAGACCCTCGGTTACCCGAGGGAAGCCCAGCGAGGCAGACCAGCGGACGAATCCTCTGCGCGCTCCGAGACGCCGACGGGAGGGGTCCAGCCCATTAGTCTTGGATGTTGTAATAGTCTTATATGTGTTCGTCAGATTCAGCCTCCGCGCGGACCAGCTCGCGCGGGAAGGCTCGCCTGTGGTCTGGAGGTCGAGTATGATGCGGGGCGAGGCGCTGGAGGTGCTCGAAGCCGGAGGCGTCCGCACGCTCGAACATGCGCCTCGCCAGCTCGCCGATAAAGTCATCCAGACCTTGTTGCCTTAGGTCCCTCGAGATGGTCGCGTTTCTCACGTAACGCGGCGCGTCGACGATACGTCGAAGGGTGGTGCTCTGCACGGCGCGCAACCGACGCCGGTGCGTCTCGGCCGCGAGAGCATACCACGCGGGCGCCGCGTACGTGAGATGTGGTCGGATATAGATCTTGTATAGGGCCAGTTTTTGACGCAATGGGAGGCTCGACTGGAGCACCGGGCGCAGTCTGGCGGCGGCCGCCTTCGCGCGGCCTGCGGCTGCGGCGACGTGCGGTCGCATCGTGAGGCCTCGGTCCAGCGTGATGCCCAAGTAGGTGACTTGGGGGCGCCACCGAACCTCGGCCCCTTGCAGGATAAGCGGCGGCGGGAGCTTCCTCCCCTGCCCGAAGATGATCGCTTGTGTTTTGGCGGCGTTCGCCGTGAGGCGCCGCTCCGCCAGCCAGACTGGGAGGGCGTCCAGCGACCTCTGGAGCTTGACCGCTGCGTGGCGCGCGTTGAGTGAGGAGGCGGTGTAGGCGGTATCGTCCGCATACAGCGCCATCGCGCACCCCGCAGCAACTGGAACGTCATTAGTGTAAATTGAGTAAAGGTCCGGTGAGAGGCAGCTTCCTTGAGGGACCCCCGCGGCGATCGGCCGGCAGCTCGACTTGGCCCCCTCGACGGAGACGTAGAAACGCCGGTCGGAGAGGAAGGAGCTGACGATCGCCACCACGCGCCGCGGGAAGTCAGAGCTGAGGAGCCTGTGCACCAGCCCCGCGTGCCAGACTCGGTCAAAAGCTTTCTCCATGTCGAGGAATACCGCCGCCGCCACCTCCTTCTTGTTCAAGGCGAAGACGACGTCGTGCAGTACCCTCGATAGCTGTAGCGTGGTTGAATGTTCGCTCCGGAATCCAAACTGTTCGGGCCTAGGTGTGAAGTGTCGCCTAATAGTCGGCAACAACATGGCCTCGAACAGCTTGGATTGCGTCGCCAGTAATGAAATAGGGCGATAGCTCGCCGGGTCCATAATGTTTTTGCCCTTTTTGGGCAACATGATGACTTTGGCCTCTTTCCATGGGTCGGGGAAGTGCCCGGTCCGGAGGATCGCATTGAATAGACGCATGAGCGTCACCACCGCACGATGGGGCAGGTGACGCAGAGCTGCGTTTGTGATGCCGTCCGGGCCGGGAGCCTTCTTGGCCTTGAGCCGCGCTGCTTGTCGCTTAACGGCGCTCGGCGAGACGAACAGCACCTCTTCGTCTGCCGGCGGAGGGGCGCCTAGCTGCTCGACGACGGCGTTCTCGACCTCTAACGCGCGTGCCGGGTCCGCCGCGGGGTTAGGGAAGAACTGCCGCTGAAGGTGGTCTGCGAACAGCTCGGCGCGCTCCTCGGCGTCGTAGCGCAGCGTTCCGTCCGGGTGTCTCAGCGGGCGGATCGGGTCGGCTGCGCCATTGAGGCGCCTGCACAGTCGGTGCAGCCGTACCCAATCTGTGGAGGCCTCGTCGAGACAGCGCTCCCACGACTCGTTATTATGTTCGTCGAGCGCGGTCCTTACTCGCTCGGCAAGGGCGCGCAGTTCTGCGCGCATGCGCGGACAGCGGGTTTGCTGCCAGCGTCTTCGCAGGGCGCGTTTGCGGCGAATGAGCGCCAGTAAACGCGGCGGCAACTGCTGATACGACGCCGGCAGAGGGCGCTCCGTGGTGGCCGCTTGTAGTGCGTTCTGGAACGTTAGAGTGAGGGATGTAGCAAGCTCGTCAATTGACGCGGGGGTCTCGGGCGGACGCGGCTGAGGTGCGTCGTCGAGGGCTCGCTCGAAAACCCCCCAGTCAATGCACCTACGGCGAAGCGGTGTCATGGGCGCTAAACTAGGATCGGTGTCCAGCAGGGTGACGACCACAGGGAGGTGATCGGACAGGAACTCGTCGACGATCACGTCCTGGGTCATCTGGCACGTCACTCCCTGGTGGACAACGATGTCCAGCGTATCGGCTCGGTGGTGAGTAATGTCCGGGTAATGGGTCGGCACGTCCGGGCCGGACACTGAAAAGTCCAGTGTCTCAGCGTCGTGGAGCAGTCGTCTGCCCCGCGAGTTCGCAGTCCGCGAATTCCACGCCGGGTGCTTCGCATTCCAGTCACCGGCTATGACGCACGGGTGGGCGGCGGCGAGGAGCGCGCGGACATCGGCGGAAGCGTAACGATCGTTGGGCGGGGCGTAGACCGCGAAGAAGCCTGTGGGGCGACCGGCGAGCTGTAGCTCCACACCCAGGGCAGAGCACTCGGTGACCGCCACGTCGGGCAGCAGTCGGTGTGGTACGCGGCGCCTGACCATGACTGCTAGGCCACGGTAGGCGCGACCGATGGCGTCGACGTGGTGCTGGCGGTAGATTTCATACCCTGGGATGCGCAGCCTGGCTGACTCGGAAAGGTGTGTCTCGTTTATTAGGGCGACGTCTATGTCCTGAGAATTCAATAAGTGTTTTAGGTAGGTGGCCTTATTTGCGAGGCCGCGCGCGTTCCAATGTAGGAGCCGAAGGCCCCCCATCATCTGCGGCTGCGACCTCGGGTAGGGCCCTTGAGGGCCGATGCCGCTCTTCTAAAGAGCGGGGCAGGGTTGTCCCCGGCTTGTACAGCCTGGAGAATATTGGCGATCGCCGCCAGTGCCTCCTCCATTTGAGGTCGGCGCGCGCGGGACCTGGTGCGCGCGCGCGGAGCTGGTGCTGGTGCTGGTGCTGGTGTTGGCGCTGGTGCTGGCGCTGGGGCTGCGGCTGCGGCAGCGGCGCGGTTGGCAACGCTCGCAGAAACCGCATGAAGTGCGGCAGCGCGGCTCGCCTCCTGCGCGGCAAGTGACGGCGCGGCTGGGCCCCGCTTACGGCCGCCTCGTCTCGTGCGGCGTCGCACCGCGACGAAGCCCTCTTCATCGACCGCAGGAGCGGCGGCAGACGTCAGAGGGGCGGCCGAAGGCGGCGCGCCCATGGGCGGATGTTGGCTACGGCTAGGCTCGTTGCGGCGTTGGCGAGGCGGCGCCGTTCGGGCGAACGTGCCCGCGCGCCGGTTCCGCTCCTCCTCCTTGCGCACCGGGCAAGTTGAATGGCATGCGGGGTGAGGCCCCCCGCAGTTGGCGCAGGTCGCCGGCACCTCCCTCGGTCTAGTGCAGTCAGCCGCGCGATGCTCCCCCGCGCAGCGGACGCACGCCATACGCCTATGGCAATTCACCGACGAGTGCCTAAACGATTGGCATCGATGACATTGCGCGGGCCCCTGCTTCCCGCGCCAGGCTTCAATCGTGACCCCCGTCATATACAACAGCTCGGTTATGTTGTATATGGCAGGGGTGATGTCCGGAGTGCGTCGCAACACTGCGAGAAAAATGCAGCCGGGCCGACCCTTCCTGGCCCGAATCGGGCGGATGTAATCAGGCTCGTATCCGCGGTCGCGCAGCGCCTGAGCCAGCTCCTCGGGGTCGGTGGTGACAGGTATGCCCCGAATCGCCACCTTGAGATCTTGCTCTGCCGGTAGAGAATACGAGAACCAGGATACCCGGCGGTCCTCCTTCTCCAGGTCCGAGAGGTATCTCTGGACCACCCGGTACTCGTCACCAGATTCGGGGGTGATACGGTATCCCCTACCGTATGCCCTGGCGTTGGCTGTCCGGCCTAGTAGCTGGCTAATCCTCCCCAAATGATGAACGTAATTGGGGAGGCACTCTATTACAATCGGGGGGTACTCCGACCTCCTTGGGGCCGCAGGAGCCCTAGGGGGCTGCGCCTGGACCGTCGGCGCAGTCACCATCCTAGCGTAGGAGGGAGCAACCGGTGCTGAGGCGGCGCCGTCGTCGACGAGAGCGACGGGCGCGGCAGCGGGTCCCGGTTGTGAGACGTCAGCAGTGTCAGATGCGGCGGGCGGAGGAACGGCGCCAGGCGGCCGCGTTGACGGCCCTCCCATATCGAGGCGGCGACCCGGCGCCAGCCGAGGGTCGCCAGGGAGGCCTAACGCGCTCTGAACATCATGGGAAGCGCATGGTCGCTTTGCCGCGGACTCACCTTCCGAGCCGGGGTCCACGGCTGAAAAGGGGCGGCGCACAGGGGTGGTCGGGGTGCGCGCCGGCAGACGACACTCGTCTCGAACCTGCGCCAACTCCCGCTGCTCGGCGTCTGTCAGCGGTGATTCTAAAGCGCCACTGTTACGCAGCGCCTCTTCGCGTGACTTAGCGTATCGGGCCATAGCGCGCAGCATCCCCCGCGACGCGAACGAACATGCGGCCGACTGAGCCAAAAAGATCAAGTCGGACTCGAATGCCGTCCGCGGCGAAGACGCGGCACTAGGACCCGGGTCGCTGTCCAACATGTTTAAAAGTTCATCCACGCTGTTGCACTCGCGGGCATAGGGCTTCGGGCCTGTAAGCACAGCTCTCGCATTCTCACTATCAATAATGTTAAGACGCGTCGAACTTGCAGCGTTATCAATGAAAGGAGGCGCGGCGGCCGAATCTCGCACGGGATTGGCTCGCTCAATGTTCATTGATAAGATGGCGGCATCGGCTGACGTCACGCACACGGCGCGCGACTCGGTGCCATGGCGCGATGTCTCTGACGCGGAGGGGGCGTGGCCTGCTGACGTCACACGCGCGGCTTGCAACTCGGTGCCGGGCCGCGATATCTCCGACGCAGGGAGTGCGGCGGGCGGGTGGCTGGCGTCGTCGGTGGCGTGATGTTTCACGCGCGACTCACCGGCCTGGAATTTGGTTTCATATGATGTAGAAGGCGATTCCTTTGTTGGTTTTCTAGATGGAGTTAGACTTCGCCTCTTCGTAGAAAGGCTGCGACTCGGCTGAGGCAAAGCTGGCTCCGCAAAGCCGGAACAACTTGGCGCAGCCTGGTGCTTCGCCGTGGCCGAGCTGGGCGCTGTTTCGCGTCCAGTGTGTGACGGTCCGGGGTTGGCGGCGGCCTCGACACCCGCAGAGGGCCTCGCTCGACCTGAACGGGAGCGTGGGCGCTGCGGGCGGGGCGGCTGCTTCTCCTCCTGACCGGCCTGGGGAATGCGCTTCATTTTAATCACACAATAAAGTAAAATGCAGCTAGGAGGCTGTCACGCACGACCCGAAACTATCGGTTCATAGCGCACTCCACCGCTTCTCCCGAATCCCGAAGGCTTAGGGATAGGCGGCGAGTGTACGTCTCCGAGAGTGAAATCAGTTGGTTGTGACAGCACCTCCTGGCAACTATAGCAAACTTTTGTATATAAAAGTAGCGATAGTTAAAATAAAAATACACGGATCCGAATGCGCTCAACGGGTGACACGTTCGACAGCCGGAGCATCACCGAAGACGTAATATGCATTCCTATTCTTCTAAAGTCGTATTGTCCATTTAACAATATCGCGTTTTATTGTACATCTAGCGCCATCTATTAGTCTAGATCAAAAACACATTTACCGGGTGTGAATCTTTTAAATTTCATTACAAATATCTTCGTGTTTCTTCAAGGTTTCAGTTATATAATTAATAGTTTTACATATAATGGGTTAAGTATAGTTTCAAATTGGTTTTCCAAATATAAATTCCAATATGAAAGTGAATTCTTTGTATATATTACTGTCTAGAGCTATCATAACTAAACATATAGCAGTATGTTAAGATTCTGGGTATTTTTTCTGCCCTGAGAAGATTTCTAAGAATTGAACAACTACGGGAACGGTGTTGGGGAACGCGGCCACCACTTAGGTTTATTACTACTTTCAAACGTGGAATTTCCATTTGTCGCCGCGGCCGCGGCCGTCCATTGTTTTTTTTTTTCTTATTTATTCCTTATCATAAGTGAAGGCTGAGTAGCCTATGCGTGAGAATATCGTAAGCGTATGAAAAAAAAAAAAATATATATATTATTTATCTCACAATATCAATTTTTCTATTGTTATAATCAATCAAATACACTTGATAAAGAGATAAATGTTATTGAAAGCTTTAATTTTTCAGATTAAAACCACATTATTATATATTACAATATTAATGGTTGTACTTTACTAAAATATTGAGGTATATACAGACCACAACATAATTCAAACGTGTGGTATTCAAATACAAATAGTCATTTCTGTTTGAGATCATAAAATAAACTGAAGAAGATTTAAAAATAAAAATAAAAAAAAAGTGTGTGCGTGTAACTTTTACGCGCGATTGAATTAAAACTTCTTTGGCGTTGACGGAATATCAATGAAATGATTAAATATTTACTTAAATAATAAATATCATATTATAATTTAATTATATTTATGATTCATGTGCTTTACAAAGATTATTCAAATTGAATATTATAGAATGTCGCAATCGCCACAAAATTTATTATTAATTTTCTTATTTTAGAAGTAATAAATAAATCAAACGACAAACAGACCGGTTGTGTTCATTTTGGCAATTACCAGGACCAGGGAAATGACATTCTGCATTAAAAATCGATTATTTTATTAATCGATTTTTTCCAAATTTTTGAATTAATTTCAAAAAATGATGATATTCGACATTATACCTTGATTTTATTCTGATAAACTGTTTAAGTTCATACTACGTTAAAGAAAAAAATATTGAACAAATTAAGTCGCTGAAATATCGACTTCTATTCGGAGGAAAATACTTGAGACAATACTGTTGTAAAAAAAACAATTTTCTTGTGGATGTCGACTTTTTATAGTACCTAATAGTTTTAAAATATATTTGGTTTATACGTTAAAAAATAGAATATACTTATTTTTATGGCTCTTACAACAGTCTATTTTCCTTTTTAAGTTAAAAAATTGATAATTGTCATGACGTAATTTTTCGGTAATTTAAAGTAATAATGATTACTACATTAGCATCGTTTCATACAAATGTGTAAAATGACTCCTTCACAAGTAATTTGAGAGCGGAATCCGCTGTGCGTTTTTGAAAAGAAAGTTACAGAATAGCAAAACTGGCCTTCTCCAGATTATTTAATTGCCAAAAGAAAAGATAAGAACATTGCTACGTAATATGTAGTTTAGAGAATTCGTACAGTGGACTAGTTGTGGAGGACTAGAGAAAGGTGCAAGAAGAAAAGTGTGAGGGGCTTGTGCTGAGAGCGCGTGCACCTGCACTTGATTCCATTAAATATCGGAACACCTTGTCGAAAAAAATATTTTATGGATTTCACCTTATTATTTTCCCTTATAGAGGCAACGTTTTCTTTTTCAAATCAAAAAATCTGAATTAAATGAAAAATGCAAAATTTCGAATCTATTTTTCTTTAAATTGATATATTATTTGTAGTTAAGGCGACGCGGCGATTATAATTATTAAAAAAGTATCTACCGTATCTGGTACATGTGCAGTAAATAAGTTGTAAAATAAAACAATTTTAATATAAACATTATTTTATTAATTAGGCTGCGGTCGGTACTTTAGGTTTTCGCTTACTTTTATTTAAATCATCGTAAATGTCTTCTAAACACCTCGATTTTGTCTCAGGCACATAGAATATCACATATATAGACATAAATATACAAAAAAAGCCAAAGAAATAGAAAGCAGCCTGAATGCCGATTGAATTCACCAGAGGTTTGAATATTAAAAGTTGGAAGAAGTCGGCAAGCGATGCAGAAGCCATCGTTGCTGCCATAACTGTTCCACGGTACTGTAATGAAATAATTTAAAAAAACGTAGTTTTTGATATATTAATTTCGACAATCAAGTAGTTTCTAAATAAATCTGACGTTTTAAATGAAAAACCAGTTAGATAGAAACTACAAAAAGATGTACTAACCTTGAAAGAAAATATTTCGCCAGTAATAACAAGCGACATTGGCGCTAGTCCTGATGAGTCACAAAAGATGCAAAGGCAAAGCGTGAGTATTGGCAACCAGTTCGGCAGATATAGCTCGTAGTCTTTGGCCAGGAACCAAGAAGCAAGGACACACATACTCATCCCGGAGACCAGGGAAGTTGTGAAAAGTATAAACTGTAATATTAAAAATAAATAATTTGTTAGTTTTATGTAATAGACAGGCTATTGTCAGGCATCGCTGAAAAAGTGAACTGAAGTGTTCAGTGAATCATAGTTTAAAATTAATCATAGAAAATACCTTTCTGCCGGCCTTTTCGACGATAATAGAGGCCAGTGCCGAGCCCGCTACTTGTACGGCACCCAACATCATTGCCTGTTGATTGGGACTGAGAATTAACCCATTTTCTTTGGAGGCTATTGCAAATATTTCACCAGCAAAGTTCATGACAGGTACAGCACCGCACACCTCACGAGCTAAGGTGACGACCATTGCTAAGCGGAACGCTCGCGATAAGGTTCTATCTTTGACTGAAAAATAATACAACTACATTATAAAAAATATATTATTAAATCGCGACGACGCAATTATAAAAGCAAAGTGAACAAATACATAATATATTAACGGATTGAAATTACCCATCCAAAGCGATTTTTTTGTATATATTTCAGTGTGCAGTGAGACAGTCATAAATTATTTTTTTTTTAAATATTGTTATGTTATTAAAAATTTCTTACAAATTGCTTTTAACAAAAATTTATTGGCTCCTTCGTCATTTTTCTGTTCTTTTTGCAATGATTGAAGTTCTGTTGTAACGGACGAATCGGTAACTTTTTTACATCTCAACCAAGCCATCACTCTGACTGCTTCCTGAGAAGGTAAAGAGACATGACCCTTTTTTAACGAATCGAATATGCCTGAGGTAAGAGTAGGAATCTTAAATAATATAGACTTACGTTTTATACATGCTTACGAATATGTGATATATAAATTAAACGTTTGCAAGAGAATGGTGGACGAAACAGGGAAGGGAAATAAAGATACCTAATCATCCCGGCGATTTAGATATCCAAGTTAATTTACCTTAATTTAGTATTAAGGGCTTATTTTATTTATTCCGCATATTAAATAATTCGTCTTAAATTAAAGTATCTTTAACATTACCTCAGTTTTTCCTTTTTTAATTAAATACGAAGGGCTCTCCGGCATCATCATAAACAAAACTAGATGGCAGGTCGGTATAAAAAGACACATCCATAGAATTGTCCGATACTTTAAAATATCACCGATGATATAAAGAAACAGGTTGCCTGTCGTGTGCGATACAACTATCTGAAATTTTATTTGCAGCCGTTTCATTTTATTTTATTAAATATACGACTTAATAAATTTCATTTATTTATTTATCCTTACAAGACAACCTAAAGCTCCTCGTATACCGTCATCACTAATTTCCTTCGTATAAATTGGACAGGTGACGTAAGCACCCGCCATGGCGATTCCCACGAAAGCTCGGGCCAAGATTAGGGCCCACACTTCGGTGGAAAACAAGAGCGTCACCCAAGTTGCCTGTAAAGTTATTCAAGCATCGATCAGCTGATAATATAATAATATGATGTATATCGTAAATAAGTCATAGATAATATTTTAACTTTTGCTAATTTATTCAATACTAATTGTTGTATTACTATAATTTAAATTGTTACCGATAACATTGAATCTTTGTTCAAATTTATCGATAAATATATTAAAATATTATAAAATTGACATGAAGCTTATTTCTAGAAGTTTTTTGTAAAAATTATGAATATATACGTGTTATACACGTACGTTTCATGTTATGGCATAGAAATATTGTATAGTAATAGATTAAATCCTAAAATAACGGACGTTATATTACTTTTAGAAGAAAATCTTTTGAAAAATCTCATAGTTTCATAGCATAGGCTATATGTATGTATAAACACGACATTACTTGCAGTTTTCACTTACGACACAGGAAGCGGATATAAGCATAAGGGTTTTCTTTCTTCCAATCCAATCTCCTAATAACGCCATCATGAAATCACCTGGAATGCAAACTAGATAAGCCACTGCGGCCATTGTTGAGACCTGGAAGTTCAGAATCATACACTGCAATTTGATGTTGCTTTCATCAACACAAATATCGGAAATAGCTAAATATTTCCGATATTTATCTCATAAAATTAGATCATGTATCAAATGTTACCTCTAAATCAGTAAGAGGCGTCCCTCTGGGAGACTTCTCTGACTGCAAGAGCAAAGTCATTGGGGACATCCATCCTATGCTCGCGCCATATGCAAATACTGGTACATTTACTATAAAAAAAAAACAGAGTTTTTTCTCAACTTCATTGGTTATTTTCTCAACTTTTTTTTTACTACGAAATGATAAATGAAACGAGGATTAATTAATTTATATACGGGGTTATGAAAAGAATTAATAGTTTAGCCCATACAATATTTTATACAACCCCATCCCGATAATAAAAACACTAGTAGGATGTGTAATCGGATCCAGTACGAACACTACTAAATAGAAGCCGCGCGGCAAAAGAGAATGGTAAACTCTAAAAACTATGGTAAACAAATCTACTAAAATGAAATAATATTAACTTACTTAAAAAAGCACATATGAACTGATTTACTCTACTCCCTTCACTAAATAATCTATAGAACTTCATTTGCACGTGAACTTTTTCACTAATATCACAGTTTTCATTAAATTGGTTGTGATTGTTGAAACAGTCAGGGAACACATATCAGAGACAGCTTCGTTAAGGAATGACACTGCGCAATGATGTTTTTAGAAGTGAAATATTTTTAATAGATCTCTGAAAGGCGTGTACACAATGTTTATTTATTTATTTTATTGTTCTGCATGTAATCCCTCATTAAGGCCGAGTTTATTTAATTATACATCCTTGTCAATTATCAATATTACATTTCCTGTGAGATCTTTGTATTTTTAAATAATATTTTTTTGCATATTTTATTTCTAATTGCAATAGTAAATATAACGAATCGGTATGGTAAAATATCTAAGTAAATATTTATGAACGTTTTACCGAATAGGTAATGCTGATAGGTAATTAATTAGTTATGTCCGATAAAGGAAAATATACGTGAAAAACGTATTTACAGCGAATTAAAGAAGTTTATTCCGGAAAAAAAATTATTAGAAAATGTGTCAGTTTCTTATATTTACAATACATTATTATGTAAACTTTACAAATATATGACTTTTCACGATATAAGTACATTTACACAATTTTTAATCTGAAAGTAAAGGTGGTCGGTCTATAAGGATATAAGAGTATTAGGAAATGCTTCTTAATTTGATTTTCAATTTATTTTATTGATTGTGTTCGTCAATGTTACATTATTGATAAAAACTACGTTGTCCCAATCTCAATATCAAACACTTACGGCTTTCGGTTATGGACAATGCAAGCATTTATGCAATGCATTAGGTAAGCAAATATATGTAAAGTTACTTCATACTGTGGTTTGTGATATAATACATCAAGTTATATTCAATAAATAACCCTTAAACTAAACACTTAAAATTCATTCAATGACATATCAGATCAATCTAAACACAAATCATGTTTTATATTACAAAAAGCCTAGCAAATTCTTACTAATCACTGTTTTGTTATATTTAATTGGAGTGTGTAGTGTAAAAATTGAAACTAAGTAATTAAAGTAATGTCGTGAGTTCTTTTCTTACAAAATAAAGTAGATCCAGACTTCATTACCCCATTACCCCATTACCCCTACAACCTCACAACCTTTACCGCTTTATAATATTAGTTATAGATTAGTTTTAGTTTCTTCACAAATAAATCCTTCATTAATATTTCCATTGATATTCGTATTCTCAATTTCAACAGGTCTTGATGGTTTAACTAAGGGTTTTTCATATTTCACACTAACTGAAATAAAAAATATATTATTAGATCATTTATACCACATTATTTATTCTACAAATATTATTAAATAAAATAATTTTATCAGTACATAATTTATAATATTTAGTAGTAGCATAAATTGTGATTTTATAATTAAAAGTAAAAGTCAATCAATGTACTGTGTGTAAGTTATATGTATATGACATTAAAATAGTAAATAGAAAAGCTAAAATACACTGTTTACATTCATTTACAACCCTCATAACTGGTATTACACGCGCTTGTTTTCTGATTATGTACATTACTATGTTTACTATGATTACACGTTTCGTATTATTGTTGTGAACAGGACGAAACTAAAAATAAACATTATAGGGACTTGGACAGTAAAAAAGATATTGTTTTTAAGTCATTATGAGTCAATTGAATTAGTTAAAATGATATTGTATACTGCATTTGGCATAAGTATTTCGGATATACTATTGTTTTTTGATCCAAAGATTACCTTTATCCAGCATATTCTTAAACAGTATAGAAAATGGTATTTCAATAAGTCCAGTTAAAAGAATCGAAACCACTACTGTAACGACCGAGCACGAGAAGAATATCAATACCTGAAAATAAGAAAAGGTATTCTGACTCTCTGTTTAAACTGTTTAAACTGCATGTAGACCCCAGGATGTATGATGCAGCAGAAATAATAACTGCTTTAATTACAATAAGTACCTATTCGTGTATCGATGATAATGATTTTGATAATTTATTATTTAACTTACGGTAGTTCCAACAGTAAAGTAATGATTTTCAACCATAGAAGAAAAATAAGCGATTATAACTGAGAAATGGACTATATACATTGCATAAGAAATTCGAGATACTATCTTCCACATATCCATGCTCAGGAATTGATTAATGGGACCTGAAATGTATATATCACTTGTAGTGGAGAAATAATTTCAAGATTATCTTAATGTTAATACAAATTATAGAAGGTATTTGAAATTTACAACACCACATATTATATAAAATAAGATTTCTGAGTTCATACTTAGGAGAAGGCTGAAAAAGGCTATAACATGTGGCAAACTTCTATCAATATCTAAAATCAACCTATGATACTAAATGATAACCAAAACAACTCCAACAACGCTGAAGCTCGTGAACTAGTGCAGTGTTGGCCTAGTGGCTTCAGCGTGCAACTCTCATACCTGAGGTTCGAGCCCCGGCTGTGCACCAATGGACTTTCTTTCTATGTGCGCATTTAACATTTGCTCGAACGGTGAAGGAAAACATCGAGGAAACCGACATGTCTTAGTGTGTAGTGTAGCGCCCCTGATTTTTAAAGCTCGTGAACTAGCAGAGCCGGGTTTCGCCCCGGTTTTAGCACAACAGATCACCTTCATACGATTTAACAGGATATTTCCAAATATTCGTTGTTTAATACGCCAATATATCTAGCATTGATCGATTTCAGCACTATACTTTAAGCCACATATCAATTAGGGAACATTTAAAAGAAGCAATGCTCGATAAGAATACGTACGTTTTACGTAACTACCAAAAATACATAAGAATTACACAAGCGAAATTAAATTAAAAACCCCGACGAGTAGTTCAAAGTAACAAGAAGCGTCAGGCAGAAAGATCCCATGTCGACAAAATTAGCCATTGCAATTCTCGCTATATCTTCATAAAACTTAACTCGAAGAATAAGGAAATACAAATTGATGATATCTGCAAGAGTCATTGGCTTTTGCGGATGATCCAGTTTTGTTCGCCAAAAAGCCTACAAGTAATGATAGAATCTCTAAACCAATAATTTGCACAAGTCGGTTTCAACCTGATTATAAACAAAACCCAATTATGACAAATACAAACAGTTGTCTATAAAACACAAGAAATTGATATAGAAAATTACTATTCAGGTATGATGATATTCAGGTGTGATGAGGTCAGACACTTGTTTACCCATATTATATATATAAGAACTCAAACAGTCGTTTAGGAAATCAAACAAACAAGAGAAGTCAACCGAAGAATCTAACCGAGAGTTTTTTACGCCGGCTTTTTCTCTTCTAAAAAGCGACTCTAATTTAATACAAAAAAAAAGTTGGATGTCAAACATATCCAACAAAGTTCGAAGAATTAAGATAACGCAAAAACCATGGAAAAAAGTTTTCTAAAAAATCGAAAAAAAGAGAAAATAAGTAGTAAAATTATTAGGCAGGGACAAGATAAGACTGAGGTGGGCAGGTCACTACAGCAGACTCACAGACCAACGATGGACCCTAAGAAAGACTCGCTAGATTAGACCCTAGTTACGGAAAAGTAGCGTTGACAGACCACGTTAAAGGTGGGCAAATGATTACGTGGATGTGGCCTGAAGAAAGTGTCTGGCCCAAACCAAAAACAGGGAAACATTGAAAGGGAATTGAGGAGGCACTTAATGAAGATGGAATCTTATCATAATTATTAACAGTATTAACATAATCTAAGTTAATGTATAGTACTACTAAATCATAAAATATAATCTATATTAGATTAAAAGGCTTATTACTATTGTTTTTATTAAAATGCTAAAATCACTTCTTTGGTTAAAGCGTAATAAATGTATTTGAATGAGTTCTACATACCACCATATCCATTCACGCACATAAATATAATCCATCCTAAAGCCGCAGACCAAATAGATCGAGTAAATGAGTCAATTATGTTACCGACATAGCTATTAGTCCAGTCTTTGCTATAAACACTGTAGTCCTTTAAGAAGTTGACGTAAATTACCAAGCACAACAATACAAGGCTAATAGTCGTCATACATGCGCTGAGAATCTAAAAAAAAAATTAAATAAAAATACCTGCAGACCAGTGTAAAGAGTATTCCTAGCGCTATCAACCGCATAGCATTGAATGTTGCTAGGTTGCACCGTCATTGAGATGCAGAAGAAAAAGTGTCGGGGACACAGGGTTTGAGTTCGAAACATGCCCCGTCTATGTCAACCTTAATGCTCCGTTCTGCCAGAAACTTGAGAGTTCAGCACATTTGCATAATTTCTCGCGAAGCCCAAGCCCATAGGCTGAGGCTTTACGTCGCACCCCATCGAAGGTTTTTTCTAAATCCAAAGTAAACCTCTGTCTACATAGATAGACAAAGGCAACTGAGTCTAAGACACACATGATACATGATAGTCACCAGCTGAACCACCACGACGAAAGCCGTATTGACAAACGCTAATTAGCTGGCGGACCTCTAAATACCTCAGAAGGTGGCCATTGATATTGGTTTCCATTATTTAGAAGAGGTTTTGGCTATTAGGTTATTGAGTAGTTGTACTGGTCAGAGCGAACTTTTTTGGGATTGTGTGTATATAAGCGGTCTTTTAGTAGTTTGAGACTGCGAGCGTGAACAGGTCGAGTTGGATGCTAAGAGACAGCCAAAATATTGGCTCCTCGTTGTGCAGGGATCGCACCCATTTTCGCCGCGAAACCGCCTAAGCCTAAGCCTAAGCACATTTAAACCAGAGATGAGACTTGCCGCCGATTGGCACCGCAAATAATTGAATGTAACGTTCTATGCGATGTTCAACTTCAAGACTAAAGAAATACTCATTAGTGTGGTAATTATTATATACTTGCAAGGAAGATTGTTCGACACATTATTGTTTGTTAAATGTTAAATTACATAATACATTTGAAAACAGGTACGTACCGTAGACATATTGAACTCTCTATCCCTATAAATACGGAGACAGTATCCGACTATCATACCCATGAAAAATGGCGGTGAACGGACCAATATATTTACGTAGTAATACACAAAATAATTTCTATGGACATCTGTTAGAAATATGTATGTTGTAGCAATAGCTATAGACACCAAGAAACCTATGATGAGGGCTGTCCAAGATGTTTTTTTACTGCCTCGAAGTAACCAAAATAGAACTAATGGTGAAATAACATGAAGCTGTACATCGATTGCTAGGTACCAGGTAACTGGGAGACACTGGAAAGAAACAATAAAGTTTAATGAAGTACAAAGACAGAATTGAAGCTGAAACGCCAATACAAAACGCCATTATCTATTTCTATTTTAAAACTTGCGTTTCATTAAAATCTTCCTGAATAATAAAGTCTTTTCATACTGTGATTCAGTAAAACGTAAAATAGTGTACAAAGTGCCTTTTTACACGGTTAGCAAGCAATTTGATTAAAGTTTCAGAATCTTTGTTCAGAATATTTGGAAACAATTATCTCTAGTAAATAAATACAATCTTAATTTAGTTACTTCTGCTAATGGATTAACGAAGTTCTGAAGATGTAGCAGTGTGCTCCACCAAAGAGCTCTGCAGGTGTGTACGCCGTTCCCCGCGACATGCCAAAATGCGCCGTCTGATATTCTGTTATAGAGCGATGCCTCGAAGAGAACCATTAATGCCAACACGGGAAACATACGCAATAATCTGCTCAAGTAGAATACGTGTAGGTTTTTCAGTAGTCCCACTGTAAATTAAACTATGTTTTGAAATGATTTCTTCATTTACGATGTGTTCTCTGTCGGAATAAAACACATTATAAACTATAATATCTAGGATTCCTTTTTTAGTTTTAAGAGTAGGGTACCTATAGTAGGTATATTAGGAAATATGTAATCTACGTATATATCGTTTGGTTTAAGCGCCAAGGAAAAACGAACAATTTACGTTGCTAATACTTAGGAATTATTAGGATAGATGTGGTTTTTAATTGTGACGCTAAACCATTAATAGATTGAGGTAGCGGAAAATTATTTCTATAAGATAATAGAATAAACTACGTATGTTTATGAATCACAGAAAAACACATTAATAATCGGTATTGATTTACGATAAGATTTAATCTCCGTTTATCTGTGTATTTTGTGATAGTTATTTCAATACTATATATTTTATTAACATCCAGTTAATGCTTATCAAAACTTTGTAGAATCATACTTTTATAATGAACTTTCATTAACACATTTACATAAGTGTTTATTGACTCAATAACGCGAGTTTATTAACACAAAGGAAAAATATTTAAAAAAAAAAACTTACGGCTAGTATATTTAGCCATACTGGTGTACACCAGTAGTAGACCACTGATCATAAAGAACGTGTCGACTGTGATGGGTGCGCCCGTTATCCACATCGACTTTAACGATGATTGCCACTGTAAACACATTGTACAATGGATGATTTTTATTATATCATATATCGGTTATAATATTGTTCGCTATTCTCTGTGAGTCGCCTGTCGAAAAGTTAGCAAAAGGCCTGCGGAAGACAATTTTGCATGTTCCATGATTATAATGATGTCTAGGCGAGCAATGTTGGCCTAGTGGCTTCAGTGTGCGACTCAAGCTGCTGTCCACCATGAGAGTCTTTCTGTCTATGTGCGCATTTAACCCTCTCTCATACGGTCAATGAATAGATTGCAAGGAAACCGGCACGCCTTGAACCCAAAACGAGAACGTGTGTGTGAGCTTACCAGAAGGCTCACCTACTTGCCTATTTGAAAAAACAAATGATCACTAAACACATACAGAACGCTGAGACCCTAACTTTAAGGTAGGCCTGTAACGCTGTAGTACGTTTTTCTATTCGATGGTGATTGTACGTACCTCTTGAATATCAAGGAAGTTAAACGCAGTTATAAGATTTCCTACAAAAGCATGTCCAATAACCACCCAAAAAATGGCGATTGCTCGTATACCATCGAGACATTGCAATGATCCAGGTTTATTTGACAAGTTCAATAACATAGACAAATTTGTAAAGGCAGAAAAAATGCGAAATATATTCTCGTCCATAAAATCTGAAAAGAATGCTTTTCTTAACTTACATTCATGAAATAAAATTTAAATTAAAGGTGACGCTATTTTTCATAGATTTTTAGTTTTTATTATTATAGACAAATTAGAATATGTTCCTGCATTAATTAATAAATATGTGATATATTATGTTCAGGTTGGTCAATGGTTTGGTCAAATCACCAATTGATTGTTCAGAAGCGCGGCATCAAATTTATAGTAGCCCTGGTGAGCCAACCTTCGAAAAGAGATGACACGGCTGCTGTTATGATAAAGTTACTGAATTTATCGGTATTATATATTTGCTCTAACATCAACATTTACGAGGTATTTCTGTAGAAACATCAGTATTTAAATTATAAATAAATAATTTCAGTAGTTTACATACCTTTTTTTAAGTAAAAAAGATGATGTAAGTCATACGTAGTACTTAAAAATATAATTAATCCAAATGCTGAAAAAACAACGCTGAAAACAAGAATTACGGACTTAATAATATATAATTAAACTTATATCTAAATATCTCGAGGCAACTACAACGTCCAAATATAAAATAATGCCTTTTATGAATTTATTTTATAAGTTCTCTGGATTCTTGTATTTAGACTGTGGTAGTAGTGTGTAATTTAGAATTTGTTGGCTGATAATACATGACGGTAATGTTTGCTTTCACTTACATGGCTATATAATCTGCAGTGACCCAATGCTTGTCGTCGGGAAGTCGACATAAATTGTCCTCATATTGAATACCTAGGGTGGTGATGTTCCCCACTTTATTTATTACCTCTCTCGTGGTGCAAGCTTTTGGAATACATAAAGCTAATTGAACCACTACGTTTAGAGCTCTCTCTCGGGCCGACCTATTATAAAATAATTATAAATAAAAAAAACTACGCCGCATTAAAACTTGGCAGACCTCATACCCGAACCAAATATAATGTACCTCGTCGATTTCGTTACATAGGGAGCATATGACAAATATTTGCCAAGGCTGAATTGATCAATCGTGGATTGATTAAAATAGTTGTGATTGTTTTGTGTCACAAGGTCAATTAATGTTGACCGTTTAAGAGGGTTTTGTGGCGATACGGTTGTATCAAACGACATATTGGGCGTCAGAGGGATATTTATTGTGCAGTACTTTCCTTCTATATCCATATTTTCAACTCGCTTTCTTATACCGAGGCATTGGTAATAATTACCCATATCCCTAAAATTGCCTCCAAAAATTCCTTTTGGAATTCTTGCCCCTGCATCGAGAACTGAAATTGAAAAATTCCACAATGGTCGTTCAGAACCTTATTAAAATTCATTTATCGTGACATGCTCTATGTTAATGCGTGAAATAACAGTTTAATAAATTAAATACTTACAATTTAAAAGTAGTGTTCCATCGTTATCCCTCAGGTAATTTAACTGTTTCTCACACAATTCTGAATTTAGTACTCTTTTATGCAATTCTCTATCAAATGGGTAGAAGTTGGGAAACTTTTTCAAATCCAGCCAAGCCGTTGCGTAAGAAATACTTAACAATAAAACTAAAGACTTCATTTTAGAGGGTGAGATGTCTTTTGAATTAAATATTAATTGGAACTCGATATTTATGATTTCTCACCATTCTATCTTTATCTTATCAGAAATAGTCGATTACTAAACTAGTGGCCACCTGAAAGATAACAATCTTAGAGCCATGACTATGCGAACACAGGTTCGTACTAATAGCGATTCAAAGGGGGAACGCTGCCAGTATCTTCGGAATCATGCCTTAAGGGACCCCTTTTAATAATATATTTTAGTTTTTGTTAAGGTTAGTTATTTTTTTTTTGAATGTATATTATTTTAGTTATTATATTTTGAGGTTAGTTTTTTTTTTCAATGTATATTATTTTAGTTTGTATGATATTCAGTGTATTTATATTATATTGTTATTTCTAATTTGTAATATTGGTTCGTACTTATACGATCTACTTTTGCATTGTAAAAGTAGAGTTAAGTTGTGAAGTGCTTGAAGAGATAGAATTTTGGCAGTTTTTTTGTTCCTTTATAGCCGCACCAACAAGGCCACATATAAGAAAAAAGAAGGAAAGAAACAAGTAACACAAACTAGAACCGATGTGTGGCCTCTGTAATAGGTGGGAATAACGTGAACAACCATAATGCTTATAATATTATGTAATTAAATAAATTACATAGATAAGAGTAAGAATGCCCTACCTGTAATCGAGTTAGGCGTCCGAAAAAATATTAAGATCGTTCGGGCCCTGGAGCCAACTCATGGAGCATAAAACCCTAAGTTGGAGCGGTTCTTGGAGATGATGAAGGCTTTAAGTTGTAGTATCTTAGACGATTGCTCTACTCTTTATAAAAAAAAGTGCAAAGGAAAACCCCTTTGCACGCCCCCATGCATGCATTGAATGGGGATTTCGCACAGGAGTATTGTATACAGCCATAATAGTGCTGAATTTCTTTGCAGATGCGTAAGACGAAACCCAGAGTTTTGAAGCCTTTCCTGGTAAAGCTATCGATATGTAAGAGGAAGTTTACTGAACAAGGTACTGTCAGGTCATGAAAGTGAATAACTTTGCTTAGAGCGCAGCCGTTGATGTAGTGTGTCCATTGTCATTGGGCAAAACATAAACCAAACCCAAGAGCTCTTCGGTGCACTTCATTACCGGTCGCAGGGCTCATTGATTAATTATCAAAGACAACGGTAGTGTTAATTTTGGCAGTTTTAAGGATAAGTATGATATCTTCAAGAATAGGGAAGGCTGATGTCTCTGATGAACTTAAATCGACGAACAACATCTTAGATGCAATCTTAACAAAACTTACTTTTACAAAACCGACTATTTGGTTTTCATAAGTAAATGAATACATTCACAATAACGATCATACTGCCGTACTTCGTGTCATGTGCCACGTGTAAATAAACAAGAGTCAACTTATCTGCCCCTCTCTACTTACCACTAATTTAAAATTATACAACGCATATTCTTTTATTATTGTGTGGCGACCGTCTTTAAAGAAAATATTTGTAACTACAATCAAAACCGTTTACGACATCTTTTAGATCAACATAGCGGTTATATTGACCAAAATCAAAGGTCCCGGCTGACTTCCATTAGAGCACCTAATAAAAAAATAACAGATGATTTTAAGAAAACATTGTTTTACCGGTTTGAAGCTATGTATTATTATAAATTTACAATTATTTCATAATTTTAAATTTATCCGACGTTTCGCGTGCTTTACAGCGTGCGTGGTCACGGTGACAATTAGTGTTTTCTTTAAATGTGCAAAAGTTATGTCAATAAAAACCTAAAACAGATGTTGTAAATGTAGAAAAATGATAATTATATGTAGTGCCATCCTAGTGCTTTTGATTGATTTGAGAACTGGCAGTAAGTGTAGAATTAGAATCATTTAATGTATATTTCTTTTTAGACTTTCATAAGTGTACATTGTGTTACCTATATGAATAAAATTGATTTTTGACTTTTGAACAAACTATGTAAACTCGAATACAAATACATATTGTGTTATTAGTGGCTTCCACGATGTAATACTATCATTACATATGAATAAAATTTTGTAACAGCGTCATCTAGTGACAGTCTATCGAAGCTATACTTGAGCGCTTCGCTTTGCTTTAGATAAGTTGTCTATAACGACTACAGATGGCGGTGACATTCGTCTGTCGTCAGTATTGGTTAAAAGATTTTTAGTCCTAGTTCATCTGTGAACTACACTATTCTCGGTGAATTTCGTTATTGTAATAATTGGTATTTTAAAAAAATAAAGTTTTTCTTTTGAATTGTTTATTTACAAATAGACTTAATCGTACCTTAAATATAATATGTACATTTTTGAGATTGCCCAAAGATAAATAAAACATGTGATATTTCTTACATTAAATGTCACGTAATCTATAAATAATATATTATATATCTACGCATCATATCATTCATCATGCCTCAGGTAGTCTAATCGTACATATATAGTATAGGTAAATATATATGTTTACAAATTAGTATTCTAATTGAAACATTCATAATTTTGAAGTATTACATTAATTAGATATCTGCGGTGATGTACTTATTTTTCAATAACATTAGGAAGGTATGGTCATCGTTGTGTAAGTAGGATTGGGTACCATTTCAGCTCGGAATCGAGGAATTACTTCGAATGAATCCAAATCATATTAGGAATAAAATTATTAAAATTAATTGACGTAGAAACAACAAACTAATCAATTTGATTGAATCATATTCTCGTGTTGCCGTTTTCGGGTTGTCCTTCGACGGACGCTTTGACTTCCGGTGGAGGTCGTCGAGGTCGTTTTTGTCCTGAATATTAAAATATTATTATTAATTGTTTCCATACACAGTTAAGCTAAAATAATTAAAGTCTCAATAAAGCAGACAAAATCTTTTAAATTTTTTACTATAATTAGCTAAATATCGTTTTCAGTTTTGCGACTCTGCCGAGGTCGACGGAGGGCTGATTAATTTTTAATAAAGAGTTTGCTTATCGAAGGATATTATGAACTCACCTCCGCTTAAGAGCAGTTTGGTCAAAGTGGAGAACGGTGAGTCGATCAACACCGTCACTATGAACGCCGTCAGAGTGGTCAAAAACAAGTGGCCGAGGAAATCGAAGAGCTGAAAGGAGAAGAACGGAGAAACTATAAATATCTATTAGAAAATAAATAAATCAGTGGCGCTACAACCTCTTTAACTCTTGGCCTCAGATATCTGAATCTGTTTCATGATCATTTTTAAATCTAATAGGCAAGTGACCAGCCTTCAGTGCCTGACGCACGCCGTTGACTTTTTGGGTCTAGGGCAAGTCGGTTTCCTCACGATGTTTTCCTTCACCGTTCGAGAGAATGTTAAATGCGCACATAGAAAGAAAGTCTATTGGTGCACAGCCGGGGATCGAACCTACGGCCTCAGGTATGAGAGTCAGACGCTGAAGCCACTAGGCCAACACTGCTCTAAATATCTATTTAGAGCAGTGTTGGCCTAGTGGCTTCGCATCCTTCGATCGCATCCTTACCGACTGAGCTACGGTGAAGTACAGAGGCCTAATCTGCATGCTGGCTGCGATAAACATGAAGGAGTAGTGGAAGAGGTACATGGCGTAGGAGATCCGAGCCGGGATCTTCCACATCGGAAGGCACAGCGTCCAGTTGATGGGACCTTCAATTTAAAGAATTATTTATTTTTTTGAAGTCATTTTTTTTTCTTTTTCTTTTGTACTGCTACTGTTATTGTCGGAGCCGACCCTGTGTCGAGTAGGCTGAAGCAATCTGCCTAAGAAATTAATAATTTTGAAAATTTCATTATCAATTATTGTTAAGTTCATTATCGGTTTCTCTACTGAAAGTGACAGAAGCACATACCTCCGTAGCCGTGAACGCAAGCGAAGACGAGCCAGCACAGCGCTATCGCCCAAATCGGCCTGGCAAAGGAGTTGTACAAGTTGTCGGCGAGCTGGTTCCTCCATTCCAACTGCATCACCTCGTAAGTCATATAGAAGACGGTGGAGAACATCGACAGCGCGATTATCCAAGCCACGACCACGAAGGCCTGAAAATCAACCATAAAATCTGATTATTATTATTATTTAGAAAAATTATTTCGATAAAAAATTTATAGACATAGAAAACAGAAAATCTCGGTTTAAACTTTTTTATTTTCCTGCTTTGGTCTCACCAATGGCAATTTTATCTTCTTTCCCTTTGTGAGGACGAGCAGGTAGCCCGCAGCCATTCCAAAGAAAAATGGCGAACCTCTCGTCAACGTATTTTGGTAGAATTTCTCCATGTAGTCCGCCTGTTCTCCTAAACGGCTAAAATAAAAAACATATTCCAATATTTATTATACCCTACGCTAAAAGTTACTGTGCAAAAGGTGTCGACGCCATCGCATCGAAGAATCAACTCACACGAGACTCGCGTTACTGGAGGGCAAGTCGAACATGAAGTTGAAGATCGTCGAGGCCACCAGAACGGCCAGGAGGCCGCCCGAGAGGCCGGCCCACGCCAGTCTCCGTCTGCCGGAGTATACCCAGACCAGAATCAGCGGAGAGATGATGTGCAGCTGCATGTCGATCGCCAGATACCAGGAGTGCTGGATGCACTGAAAGTCATTTTGAGTTATGAGGTTCACGAAGTGCATTATTACAAACACTTAAAAGTTAAAATAGAAATGTAATTGTTGTTTTATATCCTCGGTTTACCGGGTTTTAACTCGCCTGAGTGTCGTCCGCCATTCGGGGCTCGCATCCCGATCGCTTGAGCATTTTATAGTCTAATCGTATTAAATTGAAAAATATAATATATCGAGAAACTTACGATATCATTAGGATTTACGTAGTTCTGTACGTATAGAATGGTGCTCCACCACCAGTTCCTACATCTCTCGACGTTTCTTGCCACCGTCAACCAGTAGGGGCCGTCGGCTATTCTGTGAAAGACAGAAGCCTCCAGGAGCACGACGGCGCCCAACAGAGGGAACAGACGCATGATACGATTGATGTAGAACACGTGGAGCGTTTTTAAAAGTGACTCTGAAAAGATTACGACGTCATTGTTTACGTAACGTTAGGCATTCGCTTAAACGTTTGCTAAATATCCCAAACCCCGATATTACGGTCGTTTAGTCTTAAGCTTCCCGATATTGAGCGACCTCGAAAGCCGTTCACAAAACTTACTCGTAGTCATCTTTCCAACGGACGTGTAGATCAGAAGAATTCCAGTCATCGTCAAAAAGGTGTCGACGGCGAAGACTCCGGATTGCACGAAGGTGGCCGGAGTGGAGACGAGGAACTGTAAACCACGTGTGTTCTTTATCACGTCCCGTGTACGCGCCACGATTGACGGTTATAGGAATTTATCATCAATGTGAAAAAGGTAATTTGAATATTGGAAAAAACTATCGAATCTTTATCTACGAATATGCCGTCACTCACGTCAATGACCTCCAGGAGATTCACGAACGTGTTGTACATGGAGAAGGTGTGGCCCAAGATGACCCACATCATCGAGATCGCCCGGATCCCGTCCAAGCAGTCCAGGGTGTTGGCGTTCGAGGAGAACGTCGTCAGCCGACGCGTGTTCGTGTAGATGGAGAAAGAGCTCAACAGAGGACTGATTTGCTTCTTGTCTGGAACGACGCGAAATTAATTGTGAATCATAATTCATTAGATATATTTTTTTTTATCAAATCTGCTCGCGTTCTATTAGGACATCGAAACGCTCGTAAATCACTTATATAGAATCGGTCAAAAGCCGACTGCAAACAAATTTGATCTCGTCCGGTCGCCGGCATACGGCAAAACCGTTAATTCAATTGGAAACACTTTCATGAAATGTATGTATATAATAGCTCCAAAATTCAGGCGTGCAATATCGCTTTGTAATTGTATCATCGGACGATTAATCGATACCTCGCCGATTAAAAGCAAATAATTAAGATAATATTAAAATCCCAAACGGAACACGTGTATCCATTGTTTACAAGACGATGATCGGTGAACTGAACTGAATTTATAGATTACGATTTGATTACACGTATCAACTCCATAATATTATCATAAGTGCATAACGTTAACGATGACAAACCTGCGTAAGTACTTATTTGGCACAAGAAGTCTCTCTTAAGTCCAAAGAGCCACTCCAACGAGGAGTTAAGAAAACTTCGGACGAAACATTATTTATTTCACTAAGATAATATATTGGAAAAGTAATGACGACATCAATGTTATTCGTCTTTTGAGTAATGAGTTAATTGCACTCTTTTGGGAAGTATTCGCCGGACACGGATGAGGTAATCTAGAGGCTTAGGCATTATCCGTTCTAGCTTAAAAAGCAAATACGTTTGGACCAACTTCCAGGACTTTCAGGACATTTTAAGTGCGTCTAGAAAGAATCCTTGTGCACCTTCTCACTGTGAATCACAATAAAACTGGCTTATTTACCGATAATGATAGGTTTAGAGATAGAAATTTACCTTTTTTAAGAGTAAAGGTGCAGTGGAGGTCGTAACACGTACTCGCAACTGTTAAAGCGACCAATGTTGAAAATATTGCTCTGAAAATTAAAGACCATTATTATTATTATTGTTGCTGCAATAAAGCATGTAAAGTGCTTTGTGAGTTGTGGATATACACACTCAGACACAGAGACGATCGATTAGATATAGTTATATATGTTCGTATTATTTTATATATACATATTGTTACGACAACGGGATTGGCAGGGAACGGCTTAGAGACGTTTTCGGCCAACAGAAATATGATTTATGATAATTTTAAGAGTTACGTTATCTGAAGGATGAAACATTTTTTTAGGCTGTTTCAGAGTTAGTGCAGTCATCTGGTATAGCTTTCGAGAAACCTGTTTACAGGCATTTTCAGAACTGGTTATACACCCCTTTGGTGATGAAACTTTCCGTAACAGCGTTTTTAGGAGCGAGCGCGAGAGAGAGGAAAGAAACTTCTCGATGCCGGACTGAACGTTCTAGAACGACGGATGACAAGGACGGGTCAAGGGATTTCCCTTCGAGTGAACTTGTAAGTGTCGAAGCTTACATTGCCACGTAGTCGGCGGCCACCCAAGGCCTGTCGTCAGGCAGACGGCAAAACTCTTCTTCGTATTTGAACCCAATAGCGCTGACGTTGGCGAACACCTCCGACACCCATTGATCCGTCGTACACGTCTGCGGCATACAAATGCCAAATCTGAACGTTAAGTCATCGAATATTCCTCCAGTATTTCTGTTGAAACGAAAAGCCATTCAAAGGATGTCGAAATATATAGTATAAGATGCAGACAGTTCCACTTCTGAATTTGCAAAGGCTAGTAGCAATCGATTAAGGTAAAGCTCTGATCGAAAACTTAGCCTCCACACCTCGTTAGCACCGAGTATCTTATTTAAAAATATATTTTTCAGAAGTTTTAGTATCATTGCGTGCAGATAAAGTCCGTCGACTTGTTTGAAGAGTAGAAAGTATCCGTAAAAGAAAAAATGATGATCCATGAATAAAATAACATAATTATCTTATCTTTAATGACTTTTAAATAGCAGTTTTATTACATAATATTTAATGATGGCTTTAAAAACTATAAAGATATTGTACTTTTTTTGATATTCCTATCCATCGCCGCTTAGCGACGACGAAGAGATACCTAAATTATTTATTATAAACAATTCCCCTTTACTTTAATTAAGCACGGTTAGTGAATTGTTCTATTCTAATTCTTACAAATAAATCTTTTGTAATTAATCTTTTAAAATTTAAATAATCTATAAATCTTAAATCTTACGAGTCGTCTGAACGTTGTTCTATCGCTTTGAACACCACTTCTGGATCCATTCCCTTCCTTCTGATTTGGTCAGACAAAAGATCTCGTCCGTTGAATTGGCCATCCAAAAAGGGCAGTCGAAGGTCTTGATTCAAAGGCACCGTAACTGCGCAGTACTTTCCCTTGATCGGAGGATCTTGTGTATCTGCGTTTAGCTCTAGGCATTTGAAATAATCCCCGAAGTCATTCGTGTTCACATTGTCCATAATACCCGTCGGCGCTCGAAAACCGAGATCGAAAACTGAAAGAAGAGATTAAAGGTTATCTAAAAAGATAATTTAAGCAAAAAAATACACGTCAAATCGAAACCCTCCGTTTGTCGATAACTGCATAAAAACATATAACTTAGGACTAGACACTTACATCTTAACAATAAAACTTGATTTTCGAACTTCATATGAGTTATTTGAGATCGACACAAATCGGAGTTTAGCACAGATTCGTACAAATCTTTGTCAAATACATTGGGGACTCCATCTGGAGCGCCCAATTGTGCTTTCACGTTTCTCGCTGAGCTAACAATTACTACGGCTGCTATGCAATAAACGAAACTCATTTTGCCACAATACTTTTCCACTCAATAAATATTTTCACATTCGTGACACCGCACCGCTATAAGTCGAATGCGGAAAGCCACTAAGATCTAATAAATATGATTAATTTACAATTATAATCTAATCACTGGATTTTACAATTATCGGAAATAATGACTAAATTAAAAAGGTTCTCCGAGCGCAGTCTAAATATTTCTGTATTGATTGATTACGTTGATAAAGGCAATTCCGCTAATTTGTCTAACACTGAGTCACAGTAAACCGAAAACCGCTGTACCTACCTAGGACCTCTAATGAAATAATAACAAGTCACAGTGGTAGGAAACGAGAGTTTATGTATTCTAAAAACAATTAAGGTTACACTGATATGGAAACGTACTGTGTTCTATGTTTAAGGACTTTAGATGAAAAACTTTCACAATTATCCCTAAAGTTTACTACAACCTAGTTATATCTTTTATTGATATTGTATTTTAATTATAAGGAAAGCCGATCAAATACTTATTATATATAATATTATTTATATATTATTGTCACGGTAAACAAAATTTAAAATGTTAGGTAAAAAGGTCATAAATATAATCTATCATACAAAAACTAGTCGTAACTAATAACCTAACCTAATTATTTATAATCATATGCAATGATCGAAAAACAAGATAGCGCATGTGCGTAAAACTAATGTACACAGCATTTTATTGAATTCTTATTTTCTCTTTCTCCTTTTTTTTCTTTTATATATAATATGTTTACACCATTTCTTATTTAACCGGTTTTAATTTGACTTTTCGTTTAAAAATCATAAATTATTTTATAGATTCGACGTGAACAGCTTTCTATTGTTCCACATATATATGAACCACGGAAGAGACCAGATATTATCCACGAGACAGAGATGTCCTAGAGCCGTCTGTATGACCTGTACCTACCAAACAATTTGTCAGTTTTAAAGAAATAATAATCACATTTTAATTGTTATATGCGTTTGGTACTTACACCTCAAAAGTAGCCACTGATCCTCTAACTTCATGTAGTCAATTTCCTTCTGGCATTGTTCCTCGTCTAACACTTGTTCGTACAGTCCCTGATCAAACGAGTCCCTCGGTATGGAAGCCGGACCATGTATTTGTGCATCGATTTTCGTTACACAACCGTAAATAAATAACCACTTCAAATACATTCTGTCGACGTTCACATTAACACAACTAAGTGATGAGTAGTTCAGTCTTTTATTTCTACAATTATAGTTATTTATAAGAATTCCAAAGCCCGTATATCCCACAAGTAACCGTAAGCTACTGGGGCTTTTTTTCATAAAAGTAGAGAAGTTAAACTGTGTTTTATCTTATCGCTACATTTAAATCATCGGTTATAAACTAAAGATTTCCGCTATAATTGAACTTAGTACTTACTATAAAGCTTTATATTAGGGATTATCTTTGCCGTAGATAATAATAATAAAAAACTTTGATGCTACCAATGGCGCTACAACCATTTAGGTCTGGGCTTCAGATTTCTGTAATAGTTCCGTGATCATTTCTAATAGGCAAGCAGGTGATTAAGGTGTGCCGGGTCTAAGGTGGTCCGGTTTCTTCGTAATTTTCTTCATCCGTACGAGCGAGTTTTAAATGCCTGGAATCGAACATATTAATTGAATATCGTTGAAACCACTAGGCCAACACTACTCTAAAAAACCTTTAAACAAATGCAAATATTTATAAGTATATTTTTTCGATTTAAAGTGAAAATTTACAAATTATATATAATTATCCTAAATTATTGACATATATGTTTGTAATCGCTTACTAAATTTTTATTGATTATATTTGAAGAAACGTATACATCGCAACCGGAATCAAGGATAACATTTTATCAAACTTTTATTTAAGCCAGTATTAACTCTTAATGATAAAAAATAATAAAGAAGACGTGTGAGATAGGAAAATAATCAATTATTTACCTGCGTTTTGGTGATTGTTATACAGTTTTAAATATAACACAATACAAAATAAAAATTAGGTCTGTAGTATATCCTGGGACACGAGGCTTTCTAGCTCTGTCCACATTTCTCACCAATTTCAGCTTCATTTCAATATGTACGCTGTAGTAATCTAGTAGAAGATAGTAGATTCATCAGAAAAGTTGGCTTATTAAAGGACTTAATTACACCATTAGAAACGAGTGACAGTTTGGAATAAATGTTGATAAAATAATGTCTTCCGCTCACAAGTTGAGAAAAATCAACTTTAATGTTGATGATGAGTGGCTGGGAACATTTTGTTGGCTGGTTTGCCAGAATCCTACAAACATTAATAGTAATTTTCTGACTCAATAAAGACAAAATAACTCTATGAAGTAAAATCAATTTATTTTAATACTACAGTTACTGTACACAAAGCACAATAACTCAAAGCAGTCTCAGCTAATACCAAAGAGAGGTATGTGGTATGCATGAATTGAATAATTTCGATTTTCTCAACGAACATTTCCACCCGTTAATTATTCTTTTTAAAATCTTTTTTCCTACGTTGTACGTTCGTGAAATTATTTGTCCTAGGTACCTAAAGGTACTCTTCTAGGTATTCAATTTGCTTTCCGGTGGATATTGAATAATTTCTGGAATGACTGATTATTTTAAGATAAGAATTTTATTGAATAAATCAGAAAGGATAGCTAGGACAGTGTTTTTTTACTGTTTTAAGAATTTAATTAGGTATGCTGTCTGGACCAGGATCTTTTTATTTGTAGCAAGGCGTAAAATTGCTATTCCTACGTCTTGCTAAAGATTTTTGGGATATTTTCAGAGTCACAAGTATGTTTTTATAACATGAAGTTGCGATTCATTAACCCCTTCTTTTTTTTTCTTAAAATAAAGTTCACAAAAGAGAGTGGGACTTCTTTACATGAGTTACAATGTAGCCTATAAAATATAAGAATATAATTATGGCTAGTAATATTATTATTTTTACGCTCGCCTCAACATTTCACCTGGTTTAAGGAAGGCTTTGTCCTTTATTCGATATTTAGTGCATGTGCCTTTCAGGAGAAGTAGGAGTTTCACATCGTCCTCATTCACCTGGGCGTGATGTCCCTGCCTTTCCAGTATTCCAGAATTCCCCCTATTGACAATTTTACATTCCTGTCCGTTAGGTAGCGGTCATCCATTCTTCTTCCAAGCCTAATAATATCGTTGTATATAATAAAGTAAAAGTTGGTTTTAATTTAAAAAGAAATGAAGTGCGGCATTTTGTATGTGAATTATTCAAATAGTATTTAATAGAAATATGTGGCCATAATGTTCAGATGGAACATACCAATTAGAACACTAATACAAGTCACCATTATTTAAGACGAGCAGCAAAACGACGAAGCTTTTGAAAACAGGGTTGAACTTTAAGAATTATTATCTATATTTTGTATAAACGTTATTCATACTAAATAATATTCATTGCTACTGTTTATTTAATTTATGTAATTTGTATTGTATTTTTAATTAAAACAACTAAGTTTGTTCAAAGTTAGTAAGAATTCATTGTTAGGCGAATTCCTACTTCTTTTAAAATCCGAAGTATTATTTCTCAGCTAAAGAGCAAAATAATGAACTAGATTTAAAATAATTAGGTAATTGTGTGCTTAGATTAGAATTCACTTTCATGAATACATCTCTGGTAGTAATTATCGAAGGTATGGCCGGTAAGTATAATGTCTCATTGTTAATTGTTAGCGGCCTATCTCCGCGGATCTCTTTGCATCTGTCCGCTTTATCGCTACGAGAACTCGTGGACTTCGCGATAAGGATCATTCATTATACAAATATTTATACGTTATTAATAAAACACAACGTCCGATCAATAATTAAACGCTATTTTCGAGCCAGAAGGAAAACCCAATCGCAACTGAACCACTTTAGATCGTACAGAACGTGTCGAGACGAGATGTCGTCAGAGTTTTATTAATTCAAATTTGGGCCCGCGACATCAGAAACCATTCATTCGTAGCGCATCATTCATTTCACATTATAAGCCCATTATTTTAGAAAAACAACTAACTTTTCTTATACGATAACCGAAATACATTTTGTTTTTATATTATGTGGTTTTTTTTTGTTAGACCTAACATAGTCTTCGATGGAAAAAATAATATTGCCTCTGTTATGCTATTCCATTTTTTTATCACAATGAAACATACACGCAAAAAACAAATTGTTTGTCTTTTGACATTTGGACCAATCTTTATTTGCTGTTTATGAATGGTCTTTAGATTGCGATAATTACAGGAAGACAGGGCTTAATGTATCTTATCAGGTGAGTTAAATTTTTAAGTTGTTTTGCTTCTCCAAGTGAAGGTGGCGCTCGACACTCGATTCGTTTCTCGCATTATCCTGTAGCTCGCGCCTTCAAAGTTGTGATGTATTGTGGTATAAGATATACCTAGATAGACCCTTGTAAACAAGCATAGTTTAGGGATAATTTTCACATTGTGTATTGATGTCTTCAGAATACATTACGTTTAGTAAGTACAACTGTAACGATAGCTCCATAATTAAACGTAATATGGAATTTTACGGCTGGTGCACGTTTTATCAAAATTCGATAACACAAAGATATTCAAATCCCTGTAGTTATATCATTATCCACACTAATATTTATCAAATCGAATCCGACCGATTACAAAAGAAAAATGCCACTTTCGGAAATATTCGGGTAACAATTAGGAACACTTTATTTAAAGGGAGCGTTTAAGTTTAGCATACGAAACCTCCATTTGCCAATTTGGAATTCCGATGCCAACAGTAGTCATCAACTTATTGTTAAATGGCCGTTTCTCATTCCGTTTCCGGAGGCAATTCTTTTTAGATTGCAGCCGATAATCGTTTTTTAGACACGCGAGTTTTTTTGCTGCTGTTTGTTAACCACTTATCTGAGTTTAACGGTGAACAGTTAAAATTTTCTATAAGCTTTCATTTAATTTACTGTTTCACTTTTGTTTATTGTCTATAAACAAAAAATATCGAAAAAGAGGTGATTATGATTTTCAATTGAATTTTAATATATAATAATTTAAGAGGTCCTTACATTATAATATATTAAATTATTCAATAAAGGACTTATATTCCTAAGGTACCCCAAGTTTGCCAGAATTGAGAGTATATGATTTGTCTTATTATTTTATATATTGAGCCACAGTTTCAACAATTCAAAGGCGCATAAAAACGAAAATGGCTTTTATAAAAAACCATAACGATCGCTCTCAATGAGTGGTCGGTTTTGTCCTGCGGCGATGAACCCAGTCTGAAGGGCACTGCGTGGATGGTGACGAGAACAGTTAAAATAATAAAAATAAATAATATTATTTAATTATTAGTTATACCTTTTGTAGCACCTTTGTGCTTTAAATAATGTTTTACATAAAAATTGGAAAAGCTATTTTGAGGGCAATGTCGTGTCTGCGTCAGTGTCAGATGTCAGTGGCATCCAATCTAAATAATACGTTTAACTGTTATCTATCTACTATATAAAAATAAGTCGGGTTTTCTTTCCTGACGCTATAACTCCAGAACGCACGGACCGATTTCCACGGTTTTGCATTCGTTGGAAAGGTCTCGGGCTCCGTGAGGTTTATAGCAAAGAAAATTCCAGAAAAATTTCAACAGAAAAGCGGGATCACCAAACGAAATGTTACATAAAACGAAGCCATCTGGTGGCGAAACGGAGTTCGCTGGGTTTGCTAGTCATCAATAAAAGTTATATTATTTGTACTCACTCTGTGAACATTCAGTCGACGTCGCTCCCGCTCCGCTCGCCTCCATGTTCTATCACTGAGTATAATTGTCGATGGCCGCAAATTATAAATTCATTAAACACCGCCTCCGCCTGGACTAGAGATTTTTCATGCTAAATGTTCTGATGTTTGGCTCGTATTGATGTTTCGTGTCGTGACTTATAATAATTGTATTATTTAAGTACAGTTGTATAGTTGTCAGCCGCAGTTTACATAATATTTAAAATGCTCATTATCTATATTGACGTATTTCACTGCCTCTGCCGGATAATCGGTTCACCGAATGAAATGTAGGCTGTGCTGCGATTAATACAGGAATACTTACTTTGCAATGGTACAAAATCATGGAGCAGTTTCTGTCATTACATGACTCGCGAGCGCAGCTTAATTCGGTCTCTGCCTGACTTGATTTGGAGTTTGTGTACCAGACTCACTCTCTTTCTTCGCCACTTTGTGTATTGAAAGAATAATTTTATTCAAATAAAGAAGATATGCATAATGTGTATTACTAAGTATTAAAAAAATTAAGCCATTACACAAGTTAAGTTCAAATATTTGATAAATAAAATCCTTTTTTTAAAGATGGGTATCAAATGGCTTTGATCGTTTAAAACATGAGCTTATAATTAACATAAAATTAGGGGTTGCAACGCTAACAAAAAACTAACTTGGCTTATTTAAAAAATAAATATATAGATATAAACATATATATGTAACTTAACTAATGCTAGCTTACATAACTCACATCTCACCTCAATCTTTTAAACAAACTTATCTGAAGAAGGAAAAGAGTAGTATCTTCAACTTCTTTGCAAATTTGTATAATTTGTCGCACTTGTGGTCGTTCTTAACTCATTTTGGCGGCAAATTGATACATTGAATGTTGAAGCCCAAAGAAGATCTAATCTCGAATGTGACATTAATTCCGACCCAAACATTCAAAAGTAAACAATACTGACGACGGAGCATAGAGGATTTAGATCGTTCGCTCAAATTGACTCGAAATTAAATGATGACATAAGGCAGTTTATGAACGAGCCAGAGTAGTAATAAAAGTAATGATTACCTACATTATTTTTTCAACAAAAAGGAAATTTTAAATCTGTTTCATCTGATTGTTTTCTAATATTATTTCTACACGACTTTAAGAGGCAGACATAAAGATTAGGCAGACTATACCTAAGACAGCAACGTGTAAATCACTAGCTAGCTAAGAATGTGAAAACTCAACATGTGCTTAGATTTCCAAGCGTTTTAGACGTTCGTTAAAGACACAGCTTGCTCAGTATCGAGAATGAAATCCGATTACTCGTGCTTAGTGTCCGTCCAGCGCGGGATATAACGCGTTAAAAGGGCATTATTTATTTTATTTATTTTATACGATTTATTTTCTTTGTACTTAAATATGTTTTCCCGTGAACTACCAAGAGCTTCGACAGGTAAACACGAACACGCGAATCCCTCGATTGACCGAAAATATAAGTTTGACATCCTCTCTATAATCAGTAACTTTTAGGCCAAGGGCATTATGTCAAAGGGACTAATAATTCAGACTTGTTGCTGTCAATAACTATTTGAGCTATGGAGAACGAGATGATTTGTTCTTTTCCGATTGGTGGGAGTAATTTTTTTTCGCGCCTTTAATATTTATAAAAAGCTTCAAACCAATTGAAATAGTACTGATGAGATTTAAATTTCTATAAAGTTTTTGTATTAGATATCGACCCTAGAAGTGGAACAGTAGCTGCCATTACTTTCTCCGCCTTCGGCTCTTTGAAGTCTGTCAGTGAAATATCGACACTTGTTCGTTGGTATTGTTGTCTCCATTCAGGGCCTGTCCCTATGTCGATGTGTGCGATATAATCAATTCCCGTCAATGATTTTACATAAAAATGTATGATTGCTTAGGTTTAAGCTTTTTCGCGTAAAGTTACCTGTAATAGCCTAGATAAGCGCTTTCGAACCTCCTAGTCATGAGTTTGATACTTTTAAGATATGGATCACACTCTCTCTTGAACTCTGATACATAAGTAAATTTAATAATTGTATATAAATAGAACACATTCCAATATTGAAGCATATTGGTATCATCTTAATACAGAATTGGAACAAAGCTCATCAACGCGCATGTCCAGCCAATCGCGAGTAAAAACTTCCAAACAATACAATCCGGTAATGCACAGTGCGCGCGAGCTGGGGCGGCCCCGCAGTGACCACGCCCTGCCCAAACTCCGCCCATAAGCTCTTCACGTGATTTATGAACACATTTTGAAATAACACACAATCATGTAAATCTGTCAATTGCTTATTTTGGGCTGACATAAATCTGTCTCGAATGTTGACCAAAGAGTGCGCTGTAGCATTATTATAACCTAGGTATCGACTTGACTTTTGGTCTTTATATCTCTCTTTAATATGATTGCATAGAATTAAATATTAAATAATGAACTTCATTCTGGTGGATTTCATTTAATGCAGGTTTTATTGTGTAGAAAAGACCTTATAGTAGACTAGAGCAACTTTCTTAATAATTTCGTAAAATAATAAAATGTAATGAAATAAGTTACATATCCTAATAGTTGTTTAATATCATTGAACCTATTAACTATTAGTTTTAATATAAATAATAAAAAATTAGGAATGGCAAATTAATCACGAGACATAAACTGAATGAATTAAAACTTAACTAAGATATGCTGTCCCGTACCCGAAGATCATCTCGTTCAATAGAAAATAGCCTGTAATGAAATCACATAAGGTCCGTAATTGAATGAGTGCACGATAGGTGTATGATGCAGAATGTCGATGACCTAACACACCTGGCGCCTAACCGCAATCCGACAAGTACCTCCTGATGAATCAGTTTTAAGTAAGGCCAAAAATTAATCCGAGAGATATTATTCAGTGAGTTGAATTTCAATACGTACCTACTGTCAAAAGATGTCCGTTCGGTTAACATAGTTACAATAAAAGAAAAAAGCGAGGGTTGTATTGGAACTTTTGGTTTTACTTGATCTTCTTCGTAGTGACGTATACGGTGTAACTCTCACTTATTGAATCTTTCGTGAAGGTTTAAGGCTGTGGTCATCGTTTATAGAAGTGGCTACAGTGGAGGCTTCTAATTAATTTCTTTATCACAATTCATAATTTTAACTTAGCGATATTTCTTTAGCGTAAATATTTTAAATTAGTAATTTAAAATATTTACGCTAAAGAAAGTAATAACATTTTAAATTAGTAATTTATTCTATAAAAATATTAGAACATGAAATTACTCCGCGAAAAACTTTGGGGCGCAATATCTATTCCATCCATCCCATTAGTTAGTGTGACACAATTGAAAACCCACAAGTATATACGAAGACACAAATAGAACCGACACGTTATCAAAAATCATTAGGGCAGATGCGAAAATAAAAAACGGACAGGTAGCATTAAAAAATACGTTGGGATCAGGTGCGCGGAGCGAAGGCTCTGGCGCTGTGTCGGGCGGCGCACGAGTCGGCAGGTGCCGCCTTTGGAGGGGGCACCTCACTTAACGTCTTACAAACTCGATCAAACGCTCGAATAGCCTCTAACACGAACGCCGAAGATCCCAATTGCCTCGAACCGCTCGCAACGGCCTCTGTAGGGCTTTACTCCTCTCCTTTTTATCGAACAAAAAATGAACTGTAAACGCGATCACGGCCGTGCCTAAGGTCAATGTTAGCGCTTCCTTCAGTGCTCGTTCAGACAAGATCGCGCGCGCATCCTATCTCGCGACCGCCCCATCGGTATCGTGCAACAATATCGGAGTTGAACGAACCTTACCGAAATCAGTGTAGGGCTGTGTAATTTATCGCGACGTTTTAAAGGACGATCCATCACCGCGACATCGATAAGGCCTCATCTTCCCAATAAATTATTTATGCTCATTAATTGTGATGAAGGCGAGCGGCCGCATTCCCGGTGATTATTCATTTATGACACGGGCTTGAGGACTGAACCGATTTCGGGATATGTGCCAGTAAGATGGAGACTCTAGTACTGATCCCCCAAGAGCTGAGCTTGGCTTTGAGGCCGGGAGGCGCTAGAGGTCGGGAGGCTTCGGTCAGCGTTTGGACTTCCATGGAAATAGCAAGGGGTGCACTTTTGTATCCGTTTCAGGGGACGATAAGAATTGATAAGCTTCATGTCTACTCTTATGCGCCCGATCATGATGTAAGTACCTATAAATATTTAATGGATAGTTTTGTAATTGCGTATTTTAATAAAATTATTCAACATCGATAAACTATAAAGATGACTCTCTTAATTACCTCGTAATGTATTGACAGTATAATGAAAATTTAATTAGCTAAATCGTATAATTTGATATTGTTTATCAAACAATTATCTGATGATACAAAACTAATGTAATTTACTATAGCATTTTGCATAATACATAGTGACGAACTCAGTACGAAAAAAACACTAAAATTGATTTGCTTGTCCCATTTAGCAAAACTGGATCTAGAATCTGATATTTAGGTAATAATTGCAAAATAATCTAAACATTTATTTTATAGTGACCTTTTTCTAATATGTAACCATTAAGATCACAAGTTAATGTCAATTATCTCCTTAATTTTTAAATTATTTATTGTGTGAATTGTGTGTATTGTGAATTAAAAGTGAATTAAAGGAATCCTCGTACACATATCCCATATTTTTAGTAAATATCATTTTAAAATATCACTTGTATAATTAACAATATCCGATTGCCATAATTCGCGTCTTTATATTTCTGCAAGTTTTCACAAAGGAAATGACTCACTCAGAATTGATTAAATAGCTTCGAATGCTGTGGCGTAATAAAATTATTATCTAACACAAATATCAGACTGACATTATTTAATAATTATGTTAATGTCTAAAAATCCTGCCCAGTGAGCGCTAAATAAACGTGAGTTTTTAATTTCCGTTCAGTTTCATTGATACATATCTATGCACAAAGAAATATTTCAATAAGTATAAAAAATGTTTTCGACCGCAAGTGGTTCAGCCGACGAAGCTCACGTAGCGCCTCGGTTTGAGATGGTTTTTATCTCCAATCATAGAATTACACTGTTGGTATAACCGCATGATTGTTTCCAATACAGATTCGATTGTTTCAAATTGTTTGTTTATCGATATGCAACACTTTACTAGTAATATCGGAGAGCGATTTAAAATTGGTTCGTACAGTTCAAATGGTGGGTACCTACTTTTATATATCTTTTGATATTCAATAGTTTTACAATTACAATTTAACTTTTTTAAACTAAATTGCTGAAGATTTTGTCTTTAGTATTGTCTTTTATTGACATAACCTTTACACATACTAAATTTAACCGACGTATCGCGTGCTTTACAGCGTGCGTGGTCACGGTGACATTAAATTAGAAATAAAATAAAATAAATTAAATAAGGTTAAATTTAGAATTATGTAAAATAATTGTAAATTTATAATAAAACATAACTTTAATCCGGTCAAAAAGTGTTTTCTTTGAATTTGTCTTTAAGATATATTCGTTTACGCTTAAGTTACTTAGAAATACTGAAGTGAATTTAAATAGAATATCTGAGAGATATAATAATTACAACAATGTATTATTTTTCAAATTGCAAAAAGCCTGCAACGAGGCCTGTGAACGGAAATATCGACACATGCACGACTTTCACCGAAATCAACTAGTTTAAGTGATGCCGGGTGTGGTCAGTGAGTAAAAGGTATTAAAGCCTATCACTTGCTTCGGTGAACAAACAGCCAACTGCTCCAATATTATTTTACACTCCCTCTGCTCCTTAACCCTACTCATACAAAATTATACAAAATCGGTGAATTCATTTCAACAACAAGTATACACACACATATTTACTTAAATATAGTATAGGTAATTATGATGATGACATTAGCGAACAAAAACCTCGATTGAAATTCTTAATATTTACCTACTTTATAAATCTTGGTATGAGTGGTCTATCCTGTTATCGGAGATACAATAAATTAATTATTACGATCGAAATTGCGTCAATTTTTCACCCAAGCAATTCCTCTTCCGTATCAAAAGCAATATTTATCAGTATTAAGTATGTCATGATATTCGTACGATAAGATTACAAGAACAAAAGTTTATTAGTTGATTTAATTGTGATATTGGTGAAATTTGTGCGATTCGAGCGATTTCCTAATTAAGACGGGTGCATTGTTCAAACAAAGGCATATTTGTATTTGTAATATTGTTATCGTAATTAATTTCAGTTCGTTAAGCTTTCATTGAGTGAGCCACTTCTCATTCGGTACAAGTTACAAGTTTAAGCGATTTAATAAAACGTTAAACGTTGAATAGAGGAGCGAAATATTAATTTCTCTCAGTTTAAATGTTTATTTGTTATGTCTACTGAGCTGCTAGATTTTTGGTTATATCTCCCTCCTTATCATTGTAGTCGCTCCGAAATATTTAGTAGGTAATTATATATTTTTTTAAATACGAATCTTCGTTTCGATTACATTACATACTATAGAAAAATAACACATATACTTGTATCGCTATAGATTATACGTGTCCGTTTCAATAGACCCACACCAATTTAATAGAATCCAGCTTTTAAGTTAACCCACTGAAACTTTTCGTAAGGAAGCACGCGCTGTGGCGGTCATTACGGCCACAGCTTTGTTCCATACAAGAGGCTAATTACAATTGTCTGAGATGTTTTGACAACGGCTATTTATAATAATACCACAGAGCATTCAAACTTAGCCGGTCGACTTCTAAGCCAGGTGGTTATTAACAATAATTCTGGTTCTAGTTACTGTTTGGATTATACAACGTGTATATTTCTTGTGCTAGTTTCGAGATGTCACACCTTTTATTGCTAAACGTATCTTTTACTACAGTTTTAGCAGCGGTTTTATCGGTGCCACGACACTATTCAGTTTGTTCTTCAAGTCTAGTCCCCTTCCCTTGTCCCTTGAATAAGTAGGGTGTGATCACATACATCTACGTATTTGTCAGTCAGTATTCCACATAACTATATCTCCTTAAGATTACGATACAAACTCAGTAAGGTAGCGTTGTAATAAATCGCTTTAAAACCAATTAAAGTGGTAATTTTCTAAATACTCTCTAACTTAAAAATAATAATGCAATAATTAAAACCCCGTTCGCCACACCTACGGTCAATAATTACAGTTCGTAAGTTGTAACTCAAATACATGAATCACGAACGCATAATGTTTATGAATAATTGTGAGAGTGTGATTAGGAGAGATCCATCTATAACAGACACATTGATTTATTGCTTTTATTGGAATGAACTGTTTATATAGAACGAGAGAATAACTCATCTCTTAATCTAAACTTTATTGTAATAGTCCGCAATGTAGAACAAAGTTTATAATTAAATTTGTCCAAATTAGTATTTTTCTATTTCATTTGTTCTGTTGCCACCGAATATATAGATAGATAATGCCAGTTTGGTGACATGTCATCGTACGATAATTACTTAATTTCGTGTGTAACTGAGCCCGAGATAATACCTCTCTAATGTGTTCACACGTTTTCTTCGCTTTGTCTCGTAAACAAAAGAATGTGCCATATATTTTCTAAAATTATTTCATTACAAAGATTATAACACAGCATTACAGCAACAACTCTAAACAATACTAAATGTAATAATTTAAAGGGTTTCACTTTTGAGTTGATTTTGAGCTACTAATTGGATACTGCAAACTTAGAAGTCCTTTGACTTCAACGATGTCTAAGCAGTAACCACGTTATCCGAAACATTATTGAGTTCGACATCCGTAGAAGGCATTAGCGGTGGTAGCACAAGGTTGATGGGTACGCGCACGATTTGGCCCTTCAACATTTTCACATGAAATGGTACAAAGATAAAATGCGAAGAGTTAAACGTTTTCAATGTGGCGTTTCAGGGCACCAGTAAATTCAAATACCTTGGGTGTACTATAACGGATAAAAATACACTTCTTCTATGTTCTTACATCCAAGTTGTACCAAATTCGGGATCTACAAAACAGTCATAAGACCCATCTTGTAACATGGGTGCGAGACTCGAACGTTGACGATCAAAGTTATTTGTAGCCGAAAGGAAAATTCTTGAACCAATCCCTCCAGGGTTGAGTAGTCAGACCAACCGAACATCAGTGGTTAAGCCAAAGCCAAAAGATTTCGCTGGATTGGCCACTTAGAGAGACTATCAATGGGCCGTTGGCTCATCGGCTGGCCCAGATCCCGCTGAAAGGACGCCGCGGAGACGGACTTATACGAGCTCCAAGTGGCCGATTGGCAAACAGCAGCGCTAGATCGTTGGAAGTGGCGTTGTCTTGTGTCAGAGGCTAAGACTTAGACATTAGGTCGTTGCGCCAGCGGAAAAAAAAACATACATTCTCACTTACTTACTTCCTAAATACTCATACATATTGGTATATATATATTTCTTGAGAATAAATTTTAATTTTTACAAACTTCTTTAGAATACTTTCACATTGTCACTGGCCGGTAGTACCAGTAAGGTTTCCGGCTTGGCCAAGCTGGAGCTAAACAATACGAGGTAAAAAGCGAATAAGTTACCACATTAGAGAGAACAGTGGTTCAACAAAAGCGAAAGTTCATTCATGAGATAATTGTGTTTCACTGGATTGCGTCACATGAGTTTTTCCTTGGCCGATGAACTTGCAAGAAGAACTTGGAAAAGATTTTTTTATCGCCATATTGTCTTGTCTTTTGTAGGAAGTAAACCCGATCAGCTTCTTCTAAGCCGTCGCGTTGGTGAAAAGTGCCCTCGTAAATATTATTATAAATTGTACTTAGTGATTATTCAATATTCAATGTTTAGACTAATTTGAGATAATACTTTCACTATCAAACAAAAATGGCTAAAATAAATCTGGAATTTATTTCAAAATTAAATCAATATTGTGAAATTTGTTGAACCTGACTATATTTTACATTGTACAAAAGATAAATATATTTATTATTATCTAAGCACAATGCTAATGATAATGTATTGTGACTGCCAAAAATCTTTAATCCCGTTTATCAAACTAAACTTTGTCCATGAAGACAATGATAATTAATATGTTAAATCCATTAATAAAAAAAAAACAAATATTATTCGGGTGTTGTCAACGCAGTTCCATAATTTATCTTTATAGTAGAAAAATAATCACATAAAGGCAAGCCGCTTTCGTAGCATACCGTATCATACATAAGTCGCCTTATAATTATATTCTATTTCATTATTTAATCATTTTTAATAAACTTTATAGCTGCTGAATGCTTTATCAAATTCGATAATAGTTTTGCAAGCGAAACATAATAAGTAAGATAACAATTAAAACAAATACAATTCCTAAAGAGTGTTGCCATTGAAAATCTTATATCCTCATACCTACGCTACATATCGGTATCGTACAAACAGTACATATACACAGTATATGATGTGATAAGCGCATGCAAATCCTTAATAATATTCAAACTTATATTATCTAAACCATAAATGGATAACAAATGGAAGGAGGCTTATCTATACTTGAACCGTATTGAAAGAAATAAAATATCAAATGTAATGGTCACTTGCGGTATCTTTGATAAAGGCGATATTATTTTATGAAACCATCAGAGTTTGATCGTCGACCTTTAGACTGAATATTAATTAAATTATTAATCAATAATTTACGAGTAGTGATTAGAGATTAAGCAAAATATTGTTTGCCTAAGCTTTCGACAGAAATATCAAAACCAACCTTAATACTTAGGGCACTTTAAGGTTAGGACCGGAAATCGTATAACTTTGTTTTATTTGTACGAAGATAAGGATTAAAAGAGTTTAGCAGCTATATTTTGATGATAAAGCAAAACGATTAATCTATCTTTTGTCCGATTACAACAATCGATTCATATCGAATTTATATAGTGATAACAAAAGCGCCTAATACCATTAGGTGATCACGATAGCACGTTAATTAATTGAAAACAGATGGTACCTTGTTAGTCGATTCAATCGAATTAATTGGTATCAATATAATCGACCAAATACAATAACCTCCTGGAGTCTCCTTTCTGTCGTGATTACCTATTGTTCCTAACTGTACAAAGAAAGCTAAGTTTTAAACAATAATAATTTAAACTAAAAAACACTTCTGGTCTATCTATTATAACAAGAGATCGTCATTTCCAACCGCAGCGTGAAAATGTAAATGATGAAGGCCCGCTTTCAATTCGTTATTTATTTAACTCTTGACAGAATCTCAGCCGGTAAGTCGTGGTGAGACTAGTTACTGTGAAAATTATTGTTACTTGACTGTTATCTGAACGAGAGGGCGAGGTAATAAAATATAATTATTTGTTGGAAACCAATTTGTTGGTTTGATTTGTTACAAGTTAGCAATGAAATAACTGGAGTACCAGGTGTATTTCATAAATACGCTGAGATATTCCTTTCGATTAAGTTCGTATACTATGAAACATTCGTAACTTTTTTAAGTGAAAAATTATAAATTCCAAACGTGTTTGATATTAATTAACATTTAAAACAAGTAAATTGCTCTTTAATTATCTCTATTTTCCTGCTTAGCGCCTCTGCCATTCGGTTGATCACGTGTATTGCTCTCGGAGGTTTTAGATTTTGATGACAAATACACCTAAAATAAATAATTAAATATTTATTCTCTTCAGTAATAAAGGTAAAGGTCTGTTCGAGGTAAATTCTGTTCTAAAGGACGAATATAACAAGGACCAATAAGTAACGGAACTGAAGACCGGAAACACTCCATCATATGCGTCATTAGTCAAATTGCGATAAACCGTAAAAACTACAATCAGACCGGTGCAAATTTGAAAAAGCCCACATTTTGTTACCTGACAAAAGAATCATCAACAAATCATCAATGGCCAAGAGTCTCGACATTTGGTTAAAAAAAACTACCTAAAACTGATGCTCGAAAATGGTTTCACTAATGCGATGTAATTTGATGAGAATGAGAATGTTTTCGTAGTTTTTTATTAGTGATTATCAATACGTCAACGATAGAATAATGATAATATTAGTTGCTTTATGAACACACTACTAACTAAATTTATTAAATTTACTCGGCAAAAAGTACTAAATAAAGTAATAACAAGAATTATGATCAGCGCTTTCATATTTTTTACATTTAAAGGTTTAAATTTATGAAAGTCCGCCAGATTGGTTAAAGTTGCTTGCTTATCAGCAAAGGTATCTCATGTTATAGATTCGGTGTAAGACTATTCGGAATCATTTTACTATAGAATATCAGTATTGAGTATCATGGGAATAGAAAAGTCACAAGTTGACCGTGACGGCTTAAATTACGATCAGTTTGATATCAATTGTCAAATACCTATCGCTGTATGAGCATTCGTGCGTTAACATGAGAACATGATGAAGGAATGTTAGTTTTTGCGGCTTTAATTGATTAGGTAGCAGGTACGTGAATGTTGACAACTAGATCAACTATTCTTTTAAAACTAGACAATCTTCACGCATAAAATATATAGTATGATATTGAACTTAATATACGTGACTGATCATTGCATTATGTAGATTTGTTCAGTCTATAAATACCTACTACGAACACATGAAGTTCAATTGTGCTCCGTTCTCACAGTCGACTTCTGGTCGTTAACCTACAACTTCATTGATGATGCCACACTATTTTCACTTTCTTAATAAAGTAGGCAAATCAAATGCAGAACGAGATTAAATATTCGTATTGATTATGCAAATTTTTTTGAAAACGACAGGACGTCCGCTGCGAGCTGACGAAATTCTGGTTCCCAGACACTATGGAGGAAACGCGATCGAGCATCACGTTAGGCATGCTTTTTCAATGTTATCGGAAACAACATAATGAGATGCAATTTCATTCATATATTTAAATTCTTCACATCTAAATTAGCTAGAATTAGCTCTCAATATTTATATCACAAGTGTGACTCATAAAATTCAAATGGTACATTAATAGTCCTAGTCCTAAATTATTATCGTTACACATTATCTTTTGTTATGTAAGTATGATTTGTATTCCTGATATTGATGTAAAGTAATTCAAATAGGTGATTACTTCGCTACTTAACATCTGCCGCATCGCAAGTATTTATAAACGAAACGTTCACCACACTACTACTTCTTAATCAATCAATGGAACGAGTTTTTCAAATTGTACGACCACTGACGCTGAATTATTTGATCTTAAACATTCACCTTTCATTTTGATCCAGTAATGGAACAAGAATGTTTTGATCGATAGACGGTAATGCTAATAAAAGTTGTCGTGACTGCCGAATGATGGGTAATGGAAATGCTTAGTGATTTGTTGTCGGATATTAAGAGCATAGTTCAAAAGTTAACACTTGTGGATAAGTTAAGGTCGAATGCATTAGCCACCTATTGGGCGGCGCTAGGCTCAAACACAACAGAACATTAAGAGACATGTTGTACTGTATGAGGTGCATAAACAATAACAAGTTAAAATTTGAATAATTTATTTATATAGAATAGCACTTAATAAAATGAATCATTAGAATATTAATAATGCAATTAAGGGGCATGACTTTCGACGACATCTCAACACCGGAAGGGAAGCCGTTAATGAATGTGGGACTTTGTCAATTGACGCTCAAACCAAACCAGATAAAAATGTCTATTATATCTTAACGGTTGTTTCTCCAATAATATATTAGCAATGTTTAATTATATAAAATCTCGAGTACGTAGCGGCATATTCTGTACGTATTTCTATTTATTTGCTTTGCTCGTATTAAAGACAGTAAATACTTCAAGTTGAAACATAAATTTCGTAATTTATTCTATTTCAATCAGATCTGTCTGGTCGATGATGAATAATTATGTTCTGGTATAATTACTTTACCGTAAATATGTCTTATTTAAATTTATTTGTATGTGAACTTAAGATCGGCGGCTAATAGAATAAACACGCTCTGATTAAGTGGGCTGTTAAGGATTTTTTATGAATTCATTAAAAATTAATCAGCGTTATTCTGAACGTTCTAAAAATAAAAAAAAATAATTAAATTGAAATTAAGTCCAATCAATGAACTATGCTTTGATATCAGTAAGTATAAATGACAGTGATCTCAATAATAATTTATATGTTTTATTAGATTGAAGATATTTTAATTATTGATTTATATAATATTAGGTTTGTTCTAAACAAGTTCTATCCGCAGCGTAACCTCAGTAAGAGCCACCGCAAATGACTCACTCATATTTCACCGCATTGCAACTTGACATTTAATATTTTATTTACTATTCATGTTCATTGTCAAGACACATGAAATACCTATTTATTATAAGTTTAGCCAACTTTCAAAAATGAAAAAATTAAGATCAGCCCTGCGATTTTGTAACTCACTTTTCGAACTCACACAGCGGTTTCTGCAGCGGCGGTCGCGCTCAAATCATTCGTGAAGCAGTCATTTTATGATTTGACATTCTGATAAGAAGGGAGCTTGTAGTTTATTGTTTATCAAAATGCCTAACTGAATGCTTGACCAGAGCTCTTCGGAACTCTGGTATATGTTTAAATTTATGAAGTCCAAATATAAATCTTATACCAACATATATTTTGCAGGCTAGATTGGGAGCGTAGCACAGATTTTTTGAGTGAGATGCATAAATGATCCTTCTGCTTAGTTCATTCATTTGGGACTGCTTTCTGTGGAGCGATATGGGATGATGGTACCATCAATAGTAAGTTAGGGTAAGGTGGTGACTTTGGTTTATTCTTTGGCATACGATTCACTGCCCATGGTAATGGGCAAAGGTCATCTACATACAGATGAGAATTATTTTAGATGCAGCACGTATACTATTGCATCTAGTACGGACTACCATAAAAAATACTCTTGCAACAAAATACTGCCTACAAACACTCAGAACTCTTAAGACGACGCTAACTCGCTGTAGGCTTTACAAGAAAACACTTTACTGCTCAAGGGTCCTTAAGTCGTGTTAGGTAGGAATTGGCTCAAAAATTCACTTTTTACAAAGCGTCATAAAATGTACTTTAAGAGGCTCTCTGTTGTCTGAGAGCAGACATCGCGCTGATACTTGAACATCAAACGTGTATTCGAATTAATTCAGACTAAATGTGGTATGGATTATAATATTATGATTAAATATAATTTGAATTAAAGGTTAGGGTAAAAACGTTTTAACTTCATTTAAAAATGTAACATTTTGTAATCGACATTATTAAGGTACTTAAGTACGATTACGCGGTCGCGTTAAATTTCGGTTTTCGTAGAGATGTAAGTACATACATGGTGATAATATTTTAAATCCCTGGTAATAGCAGAACGTATCTAGAAGGATTGCACACATCTATTGTAGCTGGTTTAGTGGGCTATTATCAAAGTGCTTAGTGCATATTTAACGATGGCAAATATCAATTTTGTAAGTTTATTGTGATGTGAAAATAAGGAGTGATGTATATTCACTTCTTATTTTTATTAAAAGCTAAGGGTAAGGTAATTATCGCATCTAATGTTTTAATTTGTGTTTCTAATATTATAATTTAAATAAATAAGTATTTAATAAGTTACATTTGATTTTCTAAATTATTGCTGGATTGCGCGCAATGTTAAAGGCGCATTTTTTCAAGTTTTAGTATAAAGTAATTAATATTGAGACGAATGACATTTTTACGTTTCCTGTGATACTTGTTTTATCTATTTAAGTGATCGTCATATAAAATACAGTTTCATAATTAAAAAAAGCTCAAAGTTGGGTGAGTTTAATTTAATTTAATGGACCATTGTCATTAGCATTAGAGCAAGTTAAATTATCAAAAATGATAAGACGATTTAAATACAACGATTTATTTGCTTTACATCTTTATCTCGAGTGAACAGTTATTAATTGTTACTATTAGAGTTATCTTATGACTTCTTCAGTGTAATTTTTTCTTTATATAATAACATAGGTTCACTGTGTCGTAATAGAATAAATAAAGTAATAAAAAAAATCAACTCTGACTGTGAAATGGCGTTAAATTGTCATATTTGCTCTTTCATCACATTATTAAGTGACACGAGAGTGATAAGGACAAAAATTAACAACATATTTGCTTCTACGGGTGAACATTTCTTTTTAAAATATTATGATGGCTTAAAATTATTGTTGATTTAGCTTTTGCTTATAAGAAAAGGCAACACAACCCGGCCTTACCTAAACAAATTACGTTTGCGTATTACCCTTGTCAGTGTTTATAAAATTTGTTGCACCTCATTAAAGTCCCATCGAATATTCCTGACTACTAAAATCAGTAGCTTAATCGTTCATTAATTTGTTAAACGTGAGAGCAAACGTACCGCTCGCATCGATTTATTACTTTTTTTCTCAGCTCGTTTATTTTATGCCTTATTTTTATAAAATACTATTTGATTTCCACCGACATCATTCATTTTGTTGATAAAACATGATTATGGTCCTAATCATTTTAAACGTATTTTACAATGTTTCTTTACCTAATCGTGAAGTGGCTGGACACCACAGATTAATAGAAAATACCTTTTTTTGCGTCATTATAGGCATTATAGGAATCTATGGAGCCAAGTGACCTGTTGAATATACGATATACTTCACAGGAGTGAGTAAATCTTGTAGAAAATATTACTTTTGCATGAATAATTATATAAAAGCAATATCCATAAAATATTTATATTACATATAAATCGTACGATGATTTTAATTGCAACGATAAGAGATACATATATCCTTTAAATCATGAAAATTAAATATGACTTCAGCCTCAGGTACTTTTGAAGTAGTCTAGCAGATTTGCTTATTAATAAGTGCGGCAAAGAATTTGTATCGGCTAACGGTAAAGCCCGGAATGCTAATTCGTTTCTTAGCTGGCAATACTCATTTATCTCTTAAACACTGGTAAGTAGTGCATGGTTTAATTCGATAGATTATCTTTATGTGCCCTCTTAATTATTACTGTCTCGATATGAATTAAAATTGATTGCAAGTGATTTATTCGACGAGAAAATTAAGGTGCTTCAAAGAGCGCTCCTGTGAATATAATGAACGAGTCGACTTTTAATATGCAGCACTTTTACTAGCAACTCAACCTATATTTTTTATTAAAAGCTTCCCAGTTAGCAATTCTGGTTTGAAAGTCCGGGTTTTTAGGTCAGTACCTGTCTTTAATATCAACTAAAATAAAAGTATTTGTATTTGTTATGACAACGCGTAGATACGCGTTTCATTTTCATAGCCAATACAGAATATGGCTTTCGTCATTCTGCATCACTGACTAGAACTTAAGTAACAACGCCACCGATACAACATCGAAAACCAGTAATGTATGTAAAACCGGATAATACAATCGTGTCGTACAGCATAATTGATCAGACATGGTGGATAAATTAAGTCTTTTTATGCCCCATCTCAACGAGATTGGAACATGTTTTTGTATTTACTCTCAATGTAATAAAACTCCTAATTGAATTCCATGGATATCTCGTGGTACCTTTTGGTCGTTATGCAATTTGTTAAATTCATTTAATGTTTTAATTTATCGAAATAACGAGTCGTATCTACTGTAGTACTTGCTTCGGTACAGTGTACGACTAATATTTTCTACTATATACGGGAACGTGTAATCTTACATTGGATTAACATTTCATTGTTTTCAAGGATGCCGTAAGATGAAATTGTAAGAAAAAAGCATACGAGAAAATGAAATGCTAGCTTATGCTAACTCCTGCTTACCGAATTGCCTCTGTGTATCGCGAATTCTTTAACCCTGTTATTTAGACCAATTATTACGTCAGAAAAGCATTTAAGTAAAAAAGCGATAGAATGCGCCAAGTCCTTGATTAAAAATGTGACAGGTTGATTGTGGAAGTTTTCGTCTGCCGCCCGGTCGAGTACTTTTTGCACGCCCTATCGTGTGGTACTATGCTCATATTATAGTAGCAAACATTTTCACACTACTTTCGTAATATTAGTACATTATTCAAAGTAAACGTAGTAACATTTAATTACTAATGTTATTCACAACAATTTGTCTTTAAAGAAAAATACAGAAAAATCAGTAATTCATATTTATATTATAGGGAAGGGAACATAGGGAAGATAATAAGGAGTACCACGCGTCGCCTTCAAAGCGTGCTTTTTGATTATTACAATATTAACATAATGTTTGTCTATTTTACAAATAAATGTCTTCTTAAATCAAGAAATTTTTGAAATAATTATAAGATTAATTTATCTTAAGAATTGAGAGCTCTTAACGAAGGTACAGGACGGGGTCCAAGAGGCCCCATTTGGCACATAACGTAATTTTATAGTTTTTGGTTGATATAGGTGATAAAATCACAATTTAAAGCGTAATTCTAACCGTGAAGGAATGTGTGGTAGAAATCACCTTTGAAAAGTGAGGCATCAATAATAAATATGGAAGCAACTTTTTTTTAAATAAATAGTATTCGAACGACACCATGGACTTGTGATGTCGCATAGACAAGATCATAATATTATTGCTCCTGTTTAACCGTTTAACCAGTCGCAGACAAAAGTTCTGTTCGCTTTTAACTGTAAGTTAATTAGGTAATATAGAAATGCGTCTGTTTACTGAACTAAAGTATAGTGGGCGGTTACCATTGAGAATCACAATCACAACGAATTACATGTGCACTACCGTATCAATTTCATGGTAACAGGTGAATTGTTAATTAATTGAATAACAAACAAGTGTAATTTCACGCCTTTTGCGTGCAATATTGAGCGTGACGTCACGCTTCGGTATACCACGTGCAGTACTGGAGGGGGAGTGGCAGAGCATGACCATTAAATGAATTACAAATGACCATCTGTAATACCATCTCAAAGTTTCATTTGGAACAATGAACAAAATTAGAACTCGAACAGTCTTATAGCTCATCAAGTGCCCAAGGTTGATAACTCGTGTTATATGCAAATTCTGTTATTAGCAGTTAGAGAAGGCTGCTGTAAATTTGTTTGTTTATAAATACGTATCTAATGTCTCTTACCGACACTTTTTAGTTCAAGGTTCCGTTGTTATGGGATGAAAATAGAAACCTCTCATTAAACAGTTTCCGGGTTGATATTTGCAATCTATTATTTTGTACACTCACATCGCAAAGGCTGTCAATTGGATCACAATCAACCGGTGGGCCGAAGATAAAATGAGATGCAATTTCGATCATGACTGTACGACTCCGGGCCGCAGACGCCTTCGAGACTTTTGTGGCACAAGTGATAGGTAAATGAAACTATGCTCTTGGCGTATCAGGAATATTTCCAATAGTAATAATGAAGGATTATTTTTATTATAATTATTATGTCTTTCTTAGATTACTATGCGACTTTTATAATATTATCTAATTCATTTATATACATAGTTTAATATTTATTTTTTTAATTGGTTTAGACTGAAAATACGTAGCTTAAATAATGGAAAGTCATAATAATTCGCATTCGGGACATTAAGGGGCAGCAGAACGCTCACCTTCCACTTGCACCATACAGTACACGGAGCGTAGCGCGTAATGTCGTATTATTATTGCGTACCTGCGGCCTTCACGACTCGCTTGAATTACTCTCTTGTTGGGCACGTGCTCTCTCCGCAGACAAATTGATGTTTTCTAAACATCAAATTTATAAAATATATTACATGAACAGTAAAAACAAACATCCCAAACCGGGAACATTTTCTCGAAGACAATCGATGTCTTCAGGAGCAGGCTAGCAATTCTTAAAAACATACATCTCCCTAAGCTCATATTTGTAAAGGCCACAGCGTTTAACTATTATAACCGATATAACCATATACAAACATATTATCTTTAAGTGTATCACTTAGTTTAGTTAGTACCTTATAATCTTTATTCCTTTAAATATTACCGACATAAAAAAACCTATGTAAGTAATCCACATTAGTTTACGGTCAATAGAAGTAACAAGTGTTCGACGTTCTTAAAAATATGCGCGTGCGCCGAGCAATTTGGTGGAAGTGCGGCAAATAATCGCCCCCGGCCGCAATCATGCCGGCACCGTTTTCATTGTCACGCGAAAATTATACCACGCTAAATTGCTTCACCTTCATAATATTTTCAATAGAACAACTATTTTGTAAAAGTAATAAATAAAAAAATTAAAGAAGAAAGGCGACCGTATTCAATCTTAATTTATTACAAACAATCGAGTTAAGAGAGGTATGAACCTATCATGAACAAAACTTACTGCCACTTGAGACTGTATTTTTGCTGATATTGACAATTGACAACAATAATTTTACAGTTTGACAGATTCGCAGATAAATATCGTCAACTGTTTTAATCCTAGCACCCAATTTGAATTACCTTGCCTTTCGTATTAAGAGTAAAGAGAGTCGTGCCACGTCGTATATTGGAAACGGGCAAAGCCTTCTTCGCATGCAGGGATGTCAGTAATGTTCGCCTGCGGCTCAGACGTTCATTTGGGCTTCTGTTTAAGAACGCAATCATTAAATTATAATACGCTTTTTTTTCATGTTGGATATAATACACGAAAATTTAGTTCTACGCAATTGCTTCTAAGCGATTGAACCCTTTTGGAAAAATGCTAAAAAATTATAAATGTATCTAAGTTATAGAGGCTTAAAAAAGTAAAAAAAGCTTGGGATATATGAACTTTCTTCGTTTATTTTGAAGCGCTCACGACGTCAATTAAATTTGATTGAGACAATTTGGGAGATCGATTAAAAGTCGATATTGAATCGATAGTTGGGTCACGTTGCATAATATGGAAGGGATGGGATGTTTTATTAATGTTACAATTATTTCCTTCTTGTAAGAATGTAATTCAAATGTATGAGTAGTTAATTGTCTTATGCTCTTTGATACTCTAACTCAGGTTTAACATATTATGGTGAGATTTTAAAAAAATTTGAAACTAGTGTTGAACAACAAAATCATTCATCACGAACACAAGCAGTTGAAATCTCAACACGGGTGTTAAAATTATGCTTTTAACATACTTAGGAGACATTATTGATGAGCTTTTTTGTAAAAAACTACAAAACCATATTTATTGAGGTGTCCTGAATTTGATATTTATTGCACGTTTAGAACAAATTCCCACGATGATGATAAAAATAAGTTTTTTTTCTTTTTTACGTTCTTTGCAAAATTTTACTTTATCGCAGATAACACTAACTGATATCTTCGCCACATGCCTAATAGGCACAGATTGTGCTCAAAACTTACAATGTAGTATAAAAAATGTAGATGTGGATTGTAGACGAGAAATGTTAAGGATAAAATCTATGTTACTTAAAAGATTCATCGTAATAAACATTATTGTTGTTTATGGATTTCAATTCAATAATAATTTTTAACTAAATGTAAAAAATATTCCGAGATAAAAGATTATGCCAGGTTACTGAGGAATAAAGCTATTAAATAAACCTTGAAAATGTTAACAAATTATCTTTATTGAAACCTTTTAATCTGTGGTTAGATAAGAAACTAAATGCAATTTACATCTATGATTTCCAGCTATTTTATGTACATTGCTGTGCCATTTCCGATAACGCACTATTTTAAATTTTATAGTTATGTTAATCCTGTCCATACGTGAACAAGATATTAGATTATATTCATCGCAATCAGTAATCATATTTATTTTGTCAGATATTGAACTAATAAAGATTCTCCTTCTAATAATGATATTTTCAGTTGTTGCATGTTTAGTCGCCAAAGCATTTTGCGTATTAGTCAAATCAGGCTAATTATAGTAAGGGAATTGAAAAGCATTGAATAAATTAACTGTTGTTTTTATTTTGGACACCAGAACCAAAATTGGAAAGTAATTAGAGATAAATTTGTTTTATCTTGGTTTCAGATTCGTCATAGGTTTGGGCTTTACGACGAAGTGTGCACCTCGGGGGGAGTTCAGGTCCGACATTGCAATTGGGTTCGATTCTTACGGGTCTCCGAAAATTATGGACCTCAGGTTAGTACTACTTTATTAATGGTATCTCTCGACATTTCATATAATATAATCTCTGAATTATAATTAAAACTAAACACAATAAGCGTTAACACAATATGTTTTACCCCCTCACAGTAATTGTATTTCTCTCAGAAGCACCTTTATATCAAAGCATAAACTCAGAGCATGTTTCTCGTTGACAGTAAAAATAGCTTCCGAGTGCCGTCTATCAGTATTATTGTTCTCAGGTGAACCTCGTGTGCACGAAGGTGAAAGGTGAGCCTGTCTACGAGGCAGTGAAGCCTGTATCTCCTCATACGGAACTAGTGGTCTACTACTTGCCCGAAAGACCAGAAGAACTTTTCTTTGTCAGAATGAGAAATAATTTGTATCGACAGACGATGGATTCAATTTTAGAAGGTACGTCGAATGTAACAAGTGAAGTAGATACAACTTAATTTACTGTGTACTATTTTTTGGAGTTTACTCCTTAAGAAACGATTTGAGTTATAAGGCCCGGTACGGAAATTTTATGAGGAGTAAAATCAAGTGTAATACGAAAAGTTGAGGCGTTATGTAGAAAGAGACAAACATATATATCTGTAGGATTGAACGTGTAAAAGAATGAGATGGAATACATTACACAGACTTTTCTATTTTGAATTCACGTTTTGACAGCCACGTTAAAACATTGTCAGTGTTGACAGGTGTAAAAAATAAAAGTAGATTGTCTAGCGTGCCATAGAGTTTTGTCAATAGTAATGGTCAGTGAGGTTAGCTTTGGTTGACGCACGTGTTAGTGAGATTTCCGTGTTTTTCTCGGTGTTTCTGTGATTTTCCTAAGCTGAAATAGTTGTTATTGTGCTATTTAGATAAAACTAACCCTATTGGTGCTGGTAAAGTATAAAATTTAAATTAATATAGTTGCTGCAGTTTTAGTAATATGGATCTAGATCCTGACCCCGAGCCTCCTGACCCGGGAACCTCTTCTACGTCTCGCAAACGACAAGGAGAGGAGAGAAATGAACCATCCTTTAAAAAAACTATTACGGATCCCGCTCAGGCGAACCCGTCTATACAACACCTTTATGTCCACCCCTCCTTCTCCGATGGACCTAGGTCTTACTCTAATGAAGATAAAGGTCCGTTCATTGTCCAAGTCTCCCGTGAAGTAGAAGACCCATCTTCCGGAGCCTCTTTACGTGCTATTACATTCGGCCAGTTTATGCATAAGCACAAAATTAGTTCTATCATACACGATGGTGTAAAAAATATAGGCCGTAATAAAATCACCGTTGAGTTCTCTTCTGCTGAAGCTGCCAACAACTTTCTGGTCAACCCGGTTCTTAGTATGTGCAAGTTTAAAGCTATTATCCCCACTTACAACATTACCAGAATGGGGTTGGTCAGAGGTGTACCGGTGGACTGGTCAATGGACGAATTTGTGATTTCATTAGAGCTTCCTCCTGGATGTGGTGAAGTATTAAAATCAAGGCGACTGAACCGAAAAACAGTCACTGAGGGTGTCACCACCTGGGTGCCCACCCAATCTGTCGTCCTTACCTTCAGGGGGCAAATGCTCCCTGCCAAGGTTTACTCCTACCACACTTCCCTTCCTGTCGAAACCTACCAACTCCCAACCATACAGTGCCTGAACTGCTGCCGTTTTGGACATATCAAATCGATTTGCCGATCTAAGCCAAGATGTTACAGGTGTGCTCAGCCCCATACAGGTGATACGTGTGAAGTCACTTTAGAAAAATCCACATGTTTACATTGCTCAGGCAAACATTTTGCTTCTGACAAGGGCTGTCCAGAATTTACTCGACAGCAATCCATAAAAATGGTGATGTCCCAGGACAACATCTCATACGTTGAAGCAGCAATTAAGTTTCCTCCTGTCCGACGTTCATATGCTGAGATGACAAAAGAAATGTTTACCCCTCCTGCCTATTCTCTAAAATCTACTCAAAAAGCCCAAACTCCTACCAATGCTTCCTATCGCCAAACAATTTATCGCTCCCCTCGTCCCCAAGCTCCTCTAGCAAAGGGGTACGATAGAACAGCTCACCAGACTATTGTTGGTGAGTGCTCCTCATCCCTCCCAAATGGTTGTGCTCTCAACAATAATGTTGACACCCTTCCCTCTCAGGGAAAAATGTTAGAATTTATTTCTGAATTTCTTCTAAGTATTGTCGCTCCATGTAGCGAAATCCCCCTACCGCCCAACGTTGCCAAAAACCTATCCCAACTTTTTAAATTACTACAAAACGGACCCAATAACCCTAATTCAATGGAATAGTAAAAGCTTACGTTCAAAAAAACATGAATTAATTTCCCTCATAAACCTCCATAAACCCACGATTGTTGCCATCTCGGAGACATGGCTGAGACCTGGTTCCCGATTTCGGGTGCCTGGCTTTTCCTGTCTGCGGGATGACAGGAATGATGGGTATGCGGGCAGTGCTGTCTTTGTACGGCATTCCCTCCCATTCTCCCAAATTCCTCTCCCTACCCACAGCGATCAGATTAATGCTGTTGCTGTTCGTACCTTAGACATTTCTTTTGTATCTTTGTATATTCCTCACCCTTCTCCTTCTCTTCTTCCTGAGATACAATCAATTTTATCATCCCTTCCCAGCCCTATCATAGCCATGGGTGACTTTAACACCCATCACACTATGTGGGGGTGCCATGCTAGTGATAGGTTTGCTCCACTGCTGATTGACTTACTCGACGATGTCAATCTCTGCATCCTCAATGATGGCTCTCCAACTCGCAGGGTATACCCTTATCAGAATCCCAAATCTGCAGTGGATCTCACCCTCTGTTCCCCTAACCTAGCCTCGCAACTAACTTGGAACGCCCTTGAGTTCACCTATGGCAGTGATCATTTTCCTGTAATTATTTCATTAAATAACAAATCCTTACCCCCCTCTTACCACAACCCCCTTTTAAAATATAAACTCAAAAAAGCAAACTGGAAAGATTATGCCCAATCCGTTGATTGCATGGTAGACACTCTGCCTGATTTGGAATGCGAAGAAAATGTCTTGTCTTGCTATGATCTTTTTTTAAATTCTCTCATATCTTCGGCCGATTCCCAGATCCCCAAAAAGCACTCTCCTAAAAATCAGCTGCTTTCCTCTCCCTGGTGGGATGATGAATGCAGCGATTTGTTTGGTAAGAGAATGGCTGCAGAGAAATCTTACTCAGCCAGTATGTCACAGGAGAACTTTATTAATTACCAGAAGCTTGATGCTAAAATTAAAAGGTTGGTATCTAGGAAGAAAAGATGTAGTTGGATACAATTTTGCGAATCCCTTAGCCCTCGTTCTCCATCCTCTATTGTGTGGTCTAATGTGAGGAGATTCCGTCGTTCCCTGAACCATGTTAATCCTTCTTCAAATAACCCTTCTGACTGGCTTAACAACTTTGCGGATAAACTGGCTCCACCTTTCTCTCCCTATGTGGACTCATTTCTAAGTTCTACGCCAGCTCCGGCTAACAATGAAATGGATGCTCCCTTTTCTTTCTCTGAGCTTCAAATCGCTCTTAATGGTCTCAAAGATTCAACTCCAGGGGAAGATGGCGTTCCATATTCCTTTCTGACTAGACTAAATGACAAAGCTAAACTTTACTATCTAAAAATAATCAACAAAATTTTTGAAACTGGTATTATACCGACATCTTGGACATCTCAAATAGTCATTCCCATTCTCAAACCTGGAAAAAACCCTTCAGATTCAAATTCTTATCGTCCCATAGCTTTGTCATCTACTTTAGCTAAAGTAACGGAACACCTTCTTAAAAACCGACTGGAATGGTTAATGGAAAGTAGAAATATTCTCCCCTCATCCCAATTTGGGTTCCGGAAGGGTATGAGTACCACAGACAGCCTCAGTATACTGACAACAGACATTCGCCTAGCCTTTACAAAAGGAGAGTACCTTGTGGGTGTGTTTCTTGATATTGCTTCTGCATATGACAGTGTCCTACTTCCAGCGCTCAGGCAGAAACTGCTTAAGCTGAGTGTTTCTTCGAGGATGGTACATCTCATATGTAATCTGCTATTTACCAGATCTATTTTGATAAAGCATCAGAATACCTCTCTTCCCCCCAGACTAGTCTGGAAAGGTCTCCCTCAAGGCTCAGTTCTCAGCCCTCTGCTCTATAGCATTTATACCTATGACCTCGAACTGTCTGTTACCAGTTTTTGCAATATTTTACAATATGCTGATGATATTGTCCTCTATCACAGCTCAAGCAGTATAGGGGAAGTATCCTGTCGTATCAATTCTGCTTTGTATTATCTAGGCCAGTGGTTGTCTGACCACGGCTTGTCCCTGTCAGTGGGCAAATCTCAGGCAGTGGTGTTTACAAGGAAGAGATACATTCCCACTCTACTCATTTCATTTGAAAATCAAGCAATCAACCTGACAGATAAAGCAAAATTTTTAGGTATTTATTTAGACAACCGGCTGAACGGAATTGCCCATTCTGAACACATTATCAAAAAATGCGAAAAAGGTATTAACGTACTAAGAGCAGTAGCGGGAGTTTGGTGGGGCGCTCACCCCTATTCTTTAAAGTTATTGTATAATGCCTTAGTACGTAGTCATATGGATTACTGTATGTTTGTTCTGGATCCCTTTAATAAATCAGCTGCTGAGAAACTAAACAAAATTCAATATAGGTGCCTTAGAATCATTCTAGGTGCAATGAAATCCTCCCCTACTAATGCTTTGCAGGTTGAGTGTGTTGATCCTCCTCTACACATCCGCCGGCAGTATTTATGTGACCGCTTTGTTAGCAAGATGTTACAGCTATCATCCCACCCTCTTTGGCATCGATTATCCCAACTATCACATTCTCCTTGTACCCGCAACTCCTCTTCCTATCTGCTAGATAGTTATCTAAAGTTCTCCAGCCTCCCTAACCCCCTGATATCTTTTCCAATAAATCCCCTGTATTCTACTTCTTATAAAGCCCTGGTATACAAACCTCCCATCATCACAGACCTTGGTCTGATCAAAGGAGCCCCAGATACCAACATCAAATTACAAAGCTATATTAATCAAAATTGGCCAAATCATCTTCTTATTTACACTGACGCATCAAAGCTGTCTCCAGACGGCTGTGTTGGTGCTGCCTGTTGGGTTCCTCGGTATAGAATTATCCTGAAATTTAAATGTCCTCCCGAATCTTCAGTGTTCACAGGAGAGGCCACTGCTCTATTGGAAGCAATCCTGTTTGCACACTCCCATAACATACAACAGACAGCTATTTTGACAGACTCTTTTAGTTGTTTAATGTCCATTAAAGAAAACCCATTTCGCAGCAAATCACGTTTTCCCATTATTCTAAAAATCAGGGAGACTCTGCTCTCTTGTAATCAAAAAGGATTGTCTATCATACTAGTTTGGATTCCTAGCCACTCAGGTATCCCTGGAAACGAGACTGCTGATTCATGTGCCAAATCAGCTGTTGAGTCAGGTTCTCTAGATCATTTTGAAAATTCAGCACAGGATCTTTGTACTCTTGCAAAGACATATCTGGACAGAACCTGGAAGACATTTTGGAATGACTCCAAATCGGTTAAGGGTAAGTTTTATGCTTCCATCCAACCAAACATACCAAGACAACCCTGGTTTTGTCATTATCGGAATGCAAATCGCTGGATTACATCCACAATCTCACGTCTTCGTCTTGGTCATGCTTGCACCCCTGTTCATCTAGCCAAGCTCCGGATAAGGGATCACTCTATCTGTGAGTGTGGCTTGGATGAAGGCACTGTATCTCACATTCTATTTAATTGTCCCAAACTAAACTATCCTCTCTATGACGTTCTTCCCCGTAAAGTCCCCCGTCCTTTAAGTGTTAAATGTTTGTTAATGTTTGTGTTTAGTCCATATTGTAGATTTTTATGTAAATATATAGAAAGCAATAAAATTAAAGTGTAATATATATATAAAAATTATTATAAAGAGGAAACAGTATTTAATAATGGTATTATTACTCACTCATATTTGTGTTGTCTGTGCAGTCTTAAAACTAACAATCGAATTGCAACTATTTTGTTTTTGTTTAGGTGCATATTCAAAATTAACTTAATTATTATTTTCACCGATCAATCTCCATCGTGCCTTCTCCATCTACACGACACTGGCGAAGTACCTTGTGCCCAGTTGGCACATATAAAAGCCATTAAAAAAAAAAAAAAAAAAAATGGTCAGTGAAATTAAAACTAAAAAGATTGTTCATTCTTATTCTTCTCTTACTATAAAGGTAACTTTGGTCACAGAAATAAAATCCTATTTGGGCATAGATGATGTAGGTACGTTTTATTAGTACTACAAACATTTATATTATAAAAACATATGTTCTTACCACCTTAAAATGAAAATATGGTCGACAGCCACAGAACATTATCGCCATCTTTGTTCTGCAGTGCATTTGACACAAGCCGAAACTATAAGCCTGGGAAACACCACAGCTTATAAAGTATGGAAGTCGTTCGTGCCGTTTTGTACAGAAATCAAGATTTATTTTAAATAACATACTTTATGTAATACGCTTTATTGAAGTAATATAAATAATCCGAATAATTACAGATATATGTTTGTTACTCTTATCATTTTAGCAGATGCGTTCATTTACCCTTTTTTTCTATTCGATATACATATATCATAATTATCGTTCGTAAGGAGTAAACTCCAATCGTGCGTCGTAGCTGACACACACACGCTTTTTTTTATTATTTTTCTAGAGAAGGCCATTCAAGTAATATTAACATGTCATGAAAAAGCAAAGCAATTATTCACAATACCTTAACGACCAACATCAACTTTGTCCGTTAATTAGTAAATAAAGCTCTTAAATTAATAAACTTTTACTTTATTAGACTAACTACAGCCATACGCACCAGTTTAAATTGTTTAAAAAGTAACATCGCGCTCGATATTCTCTACCAAGATGTATCAAACTGGATCTAAAATTGTACTCATTTATTTTATAGAAAAATAAATCAAAATATAAATTTAAATAATAAATATATATAGGGAAGTAAATAAACCAAAAATGTCCTTTTGTGATTCAGTAAATCGGTTGATTCCATCTTCCGAGTCAGAGTATAAAAGTAATGTCCAGCACCTCAATGCGTTCTATAAGTGGTTTACTCTGTATTAACAGGTGGTTGTTATGTTAGAATGTAGAGAAAGTAGAGTACATAAAACGTTTACGATCGACATAGTAATTGGAAGGTATGGGCGATGCGTGAAAATGGTGGAAATTATACCTTTCATATTGGGTTACAATTGGCTATTAATGAATTAAGTGATTGGACTATAAAAATACCGTTTTTCTCATTTGCAATAATTTAAAGAATTTACTAGAAGCCCCTCTCGTCATACAGTCTTCATAAAGTATAATGTATGCGACTCCTACAAAATGCAATATGATTGGTGTAATAAAGGAGCACAATTCATTAAAAAGTAACGTAACTAAGGTTTGATTAAATGTTTAAATTAAATAAGTATTACCCAAAAAAGACACTTAATATAAATAAAATCACGCCCTTTTGCATATAAATGAGAGTAAACGTGTTTATAAATTGCGTATAAATAAGGTGTCAATTAATAACATATTAACCTTCACATTTAACACATTACAAAATATTAACATTCCTCAATCTATGCATCTTGTTCCGTTTAAAAATATTTTTCTTTAGGGCATCGAAGCATTAAGCCAATTGTTCAGAAGGTCTATCCTATCAGTTGAATCATAATATATGATAAGTACAGAATATTTGCTAAAAGTCGCCAGAATGTTTCGTCCCTTAGGTTTACTTCGCGTCGGCAGCTCAAAGGGTTGCTAAGTGGATGTATTCACACGATAGTACGAGTGTCTAGATTGAGACTGCGGCGTGTACACGCGACAGATAACGGGTAGCATTCTGCGGGATGAGCCTTGAATAGCCGACGGAATTATATCAAATTAATATTGAATTTATTGAAGGAAGATCTCATTGAAATCTTCCGCGTTAGGTTAGTGTTTTCAATCAAGTATGCAGTTAGTATGCAGTTATAAGAACTGCATGATGCACCAGTATCATTTAATACCTAAATATACACGGATTGTTCGCTACCGATGAGCAATAATAAGTGATAAAATTAATATTGTTCCAATATACCGGGGGCGGTCTTCCTTATTACATTTTTATCAGTCGGTAGGAGGCGGAACCTCAAAGCCAATGCTCGACATCTCACAGGCCGGTAGTGAGCGTTTCGTGATTGCTTTTTTATCTCTGAAGAACCGATCGATGACACGAAGCTCAATTTATTAGTACCTAATTATTCATAGCAATATAATAAAAAAAATAGTAATAAAATTACTCCTTGTTTTTTAAGTACTTTCATATATCATGTAAGGAAATATTAGTATACATATATTATTCAAAATGTAAAAAGGAAACATTTAATTCCGTTACTTTCAATTGAGGAAACGTTAATTCTCAGAATATTTTAAAATTTGAATGTGATGTAAGTCAAACTGATATTTATGTTCGAATAATTCATAAAATAACAAATCAATAATTTTAAATATAAAGAGCAAAAGGAATTCACTCTAAATTCCTCACTTAAGAGATGAATGAGAATCAGAAACAACTATAAACTTTATATTGGGATCGATAACGAATGCGGCACCGTTTGCATCAAAGGCAGATCCGATCGCTCTCGTATCGATTATTCGAATGCTGCAGCTGTCAACGGAAGCACTATATCGGTACAGAAACATCGCCAAATGATTTAGGTCTTTACAAGGAGATTCCGCCTTTTTTAATTATATAAAGACATCGTATGTATAATATTTTAATATTGCTTTTTAGCTCGATTGCAATTTGTTCTAAAGAATGCATACTTATTTAAGGACTAGACAATAAATCCATCAATTTACAACCTCTTTACGTTGCTCGTGTATTAAGTGAAAATAAATTACGTCGACATTAGTTCAAATCGATTGAAAAGAGCAATATATACTTGGAGATGTATATCTTTGAGTATTTATTGTAATACCATGTATAGCGTTCAACAAATCATGAAAAGGGACAATTCATTACATTTGCTATCTATTTTGAAAGCGAAGATAATTAAAATATTAGTGCTACCGACATTGCTACGATTAATAGTTCAATATCCTATAAATTAAACCATCGAACAGTAATACGTATAAAATAGTTTCCTTTATTAAATGTATCTACAGATTTTCACCAAATGAATTGTTGTTACAAGCAAAGATTTGTACTTTAACACCGATAATTAAGAAATATCATTAATATTTTGTAATGCAAGAGATAGCCCAAAATTTTCAGCGAGTTTAATCGAGTTGAATAACTGCTTGCAATAAAATCTCTAGACTCCAATACCCACATATTTACGGTTGTCAATTAAGTGGATCATTAATTTTTTCGAGTTGATTGGAGTTGAGTTTTAATGGGATGAATATAATGCTATAATACACCCATTGAGTCATTCGGTTAACACTTTTATGGCAACTGATTATGTTTTATGTAAGCAAGTTGAATCAAACCGTTTATTATAAAATTGTTTTTGATTTTTAAATTGGATCAAAGAAACGATTGTCATTCGTTGGTTTTATGTCTTTTGCAATATGTTTATTCAACAGACGTAATATTTCGATGTGAATAAATCGAAATAATAAAATGTCTTTTCCTTACAGATTCACCCTTAGATCTGTCCACGTCGCTCCTATCTCGAGTTCTATTGCCCATATCACCGCCATCGGGACCTGAAGATGAGCATAAATCAGTCTCCGGTGACTCTATGGAATCATCCTCGGCGGGATCATCGAACGAATTGTTGGACATGACTCCAAAAATTCAAAGAAGGCCAATGAAATCAGAAAGAGCTTTATTGCCGTGCGAAGTCTGTGGAAAAGCTTTTGACAGACCCTCTTTGTTAAAAAGGCATATGAGAACGCATACCGGTTAGTGCTTATCAAATACAAAAGTTAGTTCTTTATGTAATGTGGCGATTGCTGTCTTAAAATTATATTAATTTTTTAAAATACGCGTTCACTTTACGCGTAAGTACGCTCTTTAGTATCTGTATTTTATTACAACATTATGAATTAATAATATATTAATATTTTAGGTGAAAAACCTCACGTGTGCATGGTCTGCAATAAGGGCTTTAGTACATCAAGTAGTTTAAACACCCACCGAAGGATACACTCGGGGGAAAAGCCACACCAATGTCAGCACTGCGGCAAGAGGTTCACAGCCAGCTCCAACCTTTATTACCACAGAATGACGCATATAAAGGTAAGCATTGGGTTCAAGATATTTGAATAATCGTTAAACGTAAAGTTTACCTATTTTGATTTAGATTAGACCTTGTGATATGAAAACAATTTTCCACTGTAAAAGATACAATTGACCTAATGATGACAGGCGGTTTAAGGATGAATTTTTCTCATCAGCCTAAACGTCTACGCTAAAAGTATTAAAGTAGGTATATTACATCTTATCACGGAAACAGTAATTTTATAACATTTAATAAAAACTTGCTATCCTTGTGAAGACAATGGAAGCTATTACAGTTTTTCTGTTAATATCGCATCCTTTTGCGTTATTGTTAATTGAAGTTTTTTCGCAATGTGCATTGTTAAATCAGTAATAAATGCATAAGTGATGTTATGAATGTTTGAACAATAAATATTGAAGTGTTATTTATGTAAAGTGGTGTATTGTTACAGATGTAATTGCCTTTAACACGGAAAATTGTCACACGTTGCATAACCGACGTTGACAATTTTATCAGCATTTCATCATTTATTACATTATTACAATCTTAAGCTGTATATATATATATAGGAAATAACACTATTGCACAATACATAAAAAATATATGTGGAAAATTTTCAAAGGAAAATTTTAATTAGGTTCTCAGAGTCTAAACAAAGACGTAAATTTAATTATAACAAAATAAAGTATATTACAGATATTGCCCGTGAAGTTACCGTGCTCACTTCCCATAACGCCCCTTAAGTTTTTACTTTAACTATGACCTCATGTGTCCACGACTTAAGAAAATCACACAACCGTCACGCTTAATAATTTTAGGGTTGCTTCGCTTCTCTTATTATTCTATACGCCACTTTTGATCATTAATGGTCGAACGTTTTTCGGTACTAAACGGGGATAAACACGTCAACGTAGAAATAGATTTCATTTTAATATACAGACAAACCAAAATCAGATAATATATCTTCGTTAACATGGTCGCGTCTTGTATCAATGTCATAAAATAGTTTGCCGCGGTTTGTTTAAAATTAATGAGACTATCAAATAATATTGATAATAAAAAAGTTGTAGCAGCCCTAATGTCTTAAGGTGCACCTGCGGTAAGGTAAGGGCTAATAAATTACCAGGTCAGGTCAATCGTGGGAAGCTCAGTGGGCAGGCAGTGTGACGATACAGCTATTGAACAATCGAGTCCTTTATATCAACTCCACCTGATTGAGATTCAATATATTCTGTTGTTCTTTATTTAAAGCAAAGCATTCAATTGTTTATTTCGCCTTCAAATAATTGCTACTGTTTTTATGTAATTTTGAAAGTAATTTGAGATTTGTTCATTAAAAAGCTTTTATTACTATTCTTTTATAAAAGATTTAGTTTACGAGAATCTAGAAATACTTGATAATCAAAACATTTTGTTTCTTTCCACTTAATGTGTTATAAACAATGTTTTATCCAAATTTTTAATTTGACTGTAGTGAACTAACAAATTCTAAAGCACTAAACAGCCAAAACCATATTCCCACGAAAGCTAGGAACCGTATCGTACAAGACGATACCAAGACGTCGAGCGCAGCGAACCATATCTTTTCACACGGTCGACGATCGTATGTGAACTGAAGATGACCACTGTATGACTTCCATATTGTGACTGCAGGCCAACCATTATTAAATCTGAAATAAAGAATGTAATGTTAATCCAAGCAACGCGCGTATTAACATAAGTCAATCACTTGCTTCAGAGCTCTTACAAAAGTATAGATTAGGTAGTTCACAACTTAATAAATCCCTGTCCATAATAAGCTTTACTCGATAAAGCCGATGGATCAAACTTAGAAGGATCTTTCAACTGTCTGTCAACAGTGGACAGTACTGCCCTCTGTTGTCCATTGAGTGGTCTCATAATAAAGCATTGCACAATAGACTGGATAAAGTTGAAGCACAATACACGCCTCTGATTTATTAAGGAGCGAAAGCCCTTATTCATTGGTTGTAAGGAGCTGAATTTATGGTGAAAATGTATGGCGTAATGTATCATTTTAAGATATAAGAAAAGTATGGGGAACCTATATCAAGTAATTCTAATAATAAATTTATTTACTCTAAAATTTACAATGGATTATTTATATTTCATTATTTATGATTAAGTAGTACTACAAACTGATTTAAATTAGGTTAATAGTGTTAATAATTATGATAAGATCCCATAGTGGTTAAGTGCCTACCGGTTTTCTTAAAATGTTCCCTGTATTTGGTTTGGTGCTGCTTTCTGCCGGCCACATCCACGAGATCATCCGCCTACGTTTCCTGTGGTCAATTTTTTTTCCCAAACTGGGGCCCGTTCCAGCGTGTCATTTGTTGAATCCATCGTTGGCCTGTGATTCTGTCGAAGTGACCTGCCCACCTGTATTTAGTCCGTCAGTCTTTCTTGTCTTGTTCCTAATACTTTTCTTACTTGTTTTGTTATTCTTTTGAATCTTTAGAAGACTTCTCTCTATCTCTCTCTCTGCGTTATCTTAATTCTACCTTTAACTTTGTTGGTGTTAAAAGCGTGGTGTCGAGCATCAATTTCTTTTGTTTTAAATTACAGTCGCCTTAAAGAATTTCTTTTAAAGACCAACAATTATTTTTCCAGGTTCTAGGTTCTTCGATTAGTCAATCGATGAATCTTCTTGATTGTTTGATTTCCTAAAGGACACTTGTTGACCCAGGTGAATCAAGTGTTACGATTACCATTTTCGTAAAATTAACGACTTCACTGCACACGATTCTTGGTTTTCGAGACAGAAACGAAATTAAATATAATCCACAATCCTATTGTTATCTGGTGTTTGCATACAACCTTAACTTATCGTGACGGACGCAAGTTGACACGTCCCTCTCGTTAGGGTTTCATTTGTTTGGCGTCCCATCACTCTGGTCAGCGCTCGACCACGATCAGCTCTTTATTGACAAGTTAACGGGTCTTTGTTGTTGCCCATTGTCGTATTCAAAAGCATTAATGGGAAACACTGTATTATCCTGCACGACATTTTCAACTAAGCTTTTCCGCCAAGTTGGAGAATTCTGTTAGTTAGACTACGATTGGCCTAAGGAGCCTTTCTATAGATTTGAATTATAGTAGTAGTAATAAAAATATTTATACATATAAACGTAACTTTCAATACCTATATAAGCAATATGTAATGACATTAAGTAGATAACGTAGCAAATTAGCAAATAATATTGAGCATAAAAAATTACCTATAAATAACATAAATTACTCTAGCCCATTAAAACTAGTCCAATCGGTTTCTCAATACATAAAGTAGCTTGTGTTTATTTACAAGTCATTCACAAGGCAATAAAATCAAAAATATCCAATTTAGAAATGAATGTATTGCCGAGTCCATTCTTAAAGTTTGGAAGCGAAATGTTAACATTGATTCTAAGTTTATATTACACCCAATCAAAGATAACGATGGATTAGAACATTTATTATAGTGTAAGAGCGCTTCGACTTTTACGCTTGCCGTTGTGGTCGCATTTGTTCTAAACATTTATATTTTCAATATTAATAATATTTTTCGACTACTTATATTGTTGGGCTCTGCGTGCGTGTGTATACTGTATAAGCATAACGAACGCTTGCAATTAAATTATAATTAAATAATTATTTCCGAAAAGATATTACCGTTGTTAATATTTTTAATAACATATTCATAAAAATAAAGTATAAATAAAAAAAAACATGAGGTGGAAATATATTTATATGTATAGAGCAAAATAATCACGTCTTCTAATTTATAAGTCATCTCTTTGAGCGACATGTCAAACTCTGAACTAATTACAGTTTAACAAGAATCTCGAAAGTTTACTCGACCAATAAATTTTAATTGACTTCCGGCTAAAGATATGTCCACTTCATTTGCTCAATTTCGGCGGAAATCTATTCATTTCACCGAACATTGATGTTCTTAAATAAATGTCGATCATTATAACCCGTTAACGCTAATGAGATTCCTTAAAGCTAGCTCACTCGCTCACTGCTTGTTCTGCGACACATTTTTTCTTGGCCATACCATAGTATAGTACGAGATAATTCAACCGCTCCCTGTCAGTGAACAATTGGCTGTATGTATTTATTTTTTAATATGTAACCGTATTTTGAAAAAACTTTTTATGTTTCCCAAAACGCAAATATTCGTAACAATATAGGATTTATCTTGGCCTTCGAAATAGAGTTGTTTACGGTTGAATGGAATATGTTGAATTCGATTTATGAAACATGCACTTGCGCATGATTTGCTGTTTCCAACTCAGAAATTTCGCTGCCTACTATATAAATTGCGGATAATAATGTAATTGTTATTATTAGGTTTATTATTTTTTTATAACGGGATGATTCTTTAATCGATGCGACTTCTTTTTTTTACTAACATTTTTAAGGCCCCGAAGTTCTACCGATTCATTATATCTGGGAATCGAATAAAGTAGTGGTACGCGGTGGAAAAAAATGTCTTAAAAAGCGCTGTGTCGTGGGACGCCACACGCGAAGGTGGAACTGGTGGTATTCTGTCTTGACGTACGATACTGAAATCTAGCCGCAGGTTAATACCTGTTAATATCTGAACACTACAAAGTAAATGCGGTAAAAGCTGCAGAGACATCTTTACGCAACGCCAAGGTTGGGTGGATCAGAGCGACGACCTTTTTTAGGGATCGGGTGTATTGAAACATACTTTCAGCCTTTCGGCTTTTATGTAATTGTAGTAACATTATATAAATTGCAGTAGCTTCGAGTGCGAATATCTTTTCATCGCAGGTTGTGTAACTGTTTGAAATATTTTCCAATGCTACTCTGTTGTGGTAAATTATTAAAAATTTAATAATCTAAAGAGTGAAGAATGAGATGGAAGTAAAGTGAGTGAGATAATATAATATCACATACTCCACACTCTCCGGCTGCCATCAATCATTCCGTATTAAGATAAGGATAAGTCCTTACACTGATTATTCAAACGAGCCATCTTAATGAAATGCGGAGAAATATTTTTATTATTCGTAGAGTAAAATTAGAACAATTTCATATTAAAGAATTCATAATTAATATAGCTAAGGCGTAGCCTCATAGTATGTAGACATTTAGTCATCATTTTTAAGAAATGTTTTTTTAAAATGCTTTATTCTTTGAAGAATGTAACAGCTTCGTTTAAATTAAATTAATAATAAATACGAACAACTATATGATCTTGAAGACACGCTTTAAACATTTTACGTGTATATTATAACTATTTAGTCAATGTAATTTATAGTGGATTAAAGCTATGTATTATTATAAACTTATAATTATAACATATAATTACCACTAAAACTAATAATAAAATAATATACATTGAAATAAATAACTAAACTTAACATAAACTAAAATATATCATTAAAAGGAGTCCCTTTAGGCAAGGTTCCGAAGATACTGGCAGCGTTCCCCCTTTGAATTGCTAGACTAATTCTTTGTCCGAGGTAGCTGCCAGATCTTCGGTCTCCTGTGATGTCGACTAACCTTTTTGAAATTTCTTTAAAAAGCCTTAAAGCGCTAGGACCCCACGGACCAAGGGTCTCGACACCGAATGGGACAAAATCATATTCTGAGCCCAGACCCCTGTATTTGCATGCTTTATTTTTTCAGCCGCTTCACAAGCCGCACCAGCTCTGTAGTTGGTTCCATGTAGATGGGAAGGGGCCAGCGTGTCTGAACAGGTTGCATCCCATACCAGTACCCGACCCATCTTCCATGGAATCAAACTCATACCGTCCGGTCTCTTGCCATCGTCTCTTGCAATACCACTCGGCTCAAGTAGACTTGGCACGTTGACGGTGGCAAGGGAACGGCGTATGATATCGTTAAGTGCGGCATGTCTCGAGAAGCGGCCTGCACTTTTTTGGCATGACAGGCCGTGATGTCCTAACTTGTCGACATCACTGCCACATGGACATATATGAGGAGCGCAGACCGGAACCCCAAGCCGTAGACAGGTTGCGATTCGAAGCGTGTCAGGCTCAAGAAAAGTTCCTGTATTTGACGATGGGTAAGCGTGAAGCCAGTAGCCGGCCTCATGCGTACCCACGGCCAAAAGCCTAGCACGCGCCGAACCTGTACTACAACTCAAAAGATCGTCAAAAGTCAGTTTGCAGTGTATGTCATCCCAGCTCCTCTGTGAATTTAGAGATAACGGAAAATTTTGACCTGGGCATGCAATCAAGAAAGCGTTTCTAGCTTCTTCCAAGCCAGCAATCTCAAAGTTTGAAGGGGAAGCCCTTAAAATTTTACTTATGAGATTTGCTGAACTATGGACAGAAGATAGAAAAGCTGGCAAAGCGACACTGGAAATTTTGCGAATCCCTAAACCACCATAACGGATGGGTAGGGAAGCTTGGGTCCAAGATTGCTCGTTCAGCTGCATATTAAGAAGTGATTCTAAGCTAATTTTGATTAAGTCGTCTAATGGTGTTAAAAGATCTGGGTGATTCCAAAAGGAGCAGCAACGGAGCACATATGTAAATTTTGGGAGGAAAAGACAGAATTTTAAGATGCAAAGTGCATAATGTGGACTAATTTCAAGGAGACGGTCAGCAGAATTTTGAAATTTAGTAATTGAAGAATGAATATAATCAGAAATAGATTCATTAAAAATTGGAGAACCTAAAAGGTAAAGGGAATTCCTGTTAACTATTTTAATATTTGGAGCCAAAATTTGAAATTTTTTTTTACATCATTTAAATTTAAGTCGCAATTATTTATGAAAAGTTCGCATTTGTTAAAATTAAGCTCCAAACCAATGGCTTCAAATTTATTTTTGATTAAAAGAAGGTCCGAAAACACAGTATCCACATCACCTCCTAGGGTTCCGTCGTCCAAATACCAAACATTGAAATTAGAATTTAAATTTTTGATTATCGGATTTATAGCCAAACTAAAAATTGCAGGCCCAAGGGGATCACCCTGCTGACAACCTACTTCCGAGGAAAGTTCATTAGAACGATATAACAATTTAGTTGGTTCAGCGTAACTGAGAAGAAGATAATTGTATATTTCCGGTATATGTTGTTTTATTTCAGTCAGCAGGGTATCCCTATTTACCGAATTGAATGCATTTTTCACATCAATTTTGAGCAACACGTCTGGCTGTCCGTGACTTAGGAAAGAGCGTAGGGCATGGACGGCTGCCTCACACCCTCCTTTCACACCGAAGCCTAACTGTACAGGTTCAAATTCTGAATTTAATTTTGGTAAAATATGTCGAACAGCAATTTTGGAAGCCAGACGTCTTAGTGTTGATCCAACAGCAATTGGTCTCACCCCTCCGTCCTTTTTAGTGAGGGCAATGAGGTTCGCGCCGAAAAGAATGGGAACAATTTCTGTATTGACATCCCCGGAATACATAAAATTTATTAATTTTGTGATCGAGTTAATAAGTTGCTCGCCTGCATCACCCACAGAATGCGATGTTAAATCTTTTAAATGTTGGGGTGAGATTCCATCCAATCCTGCAGCCGAACCTGGTTTAAAAGATAAAATTGCATCAGTTACATCTTTGTTTCGAATTTTAAGGCATGCTTGCCCTGCTGTTGGTGGGTCGAGAAAATATGGGTTACTGGAGCTGGGGGATGTTTTGTCCGTAATGCCTCAAGGGTGTCAGGGGTATCTGGCGATAGCACGTCATTGGAGAACAAAAGGCGAGCGGCACCTTTAAGATCTCCGTCACAAATTTTGTTCTCGATGAGTTTTTTGCGATTAAAAGGGGCATCATGTTTGATTAGAGGTGCGGGTGAAGGTGAGGAACTTACAGCACAGTTATTTTTTATCTTTTGTGTCAGGGATAAATTCGGTTCATCAGTTTTTATTATGTGTAGAGTACTGTATGAAAATAAAAATAAGTTCTGCCAGTCTTGAGTACAATTGCTTACATAACATTTCTGGATTAATTTTGACAAATGTGTAGCAACAGTTAATCGAGCTCCTCTAGGGATTCTTTTAACAATTGGTATACTATTTTTCAAATGGCTAAGTAATTTATGGAAAGGAGTTGTAGTGTTGGCTACAAAAGTAGGCGCACTCGGAATAATGGGATGGATGTCTAAAAGTGAACTGGGTTGGCTAATACAGTTCCTGTGTGTTTTAGAAATGTGTATTTTGAGGCCTTTCAAAGATTTGAAAGACTTGTTGCAAAATGTACATGTATGGGACGCGGTCGACGTGCCATCACAAGATAGGGTCACGGCCTGCATTCATAACAGTTAATAAACTAACATTAAAAAAACAATAACTTAAAACAAATTTAAAAACACAAAAAAGTAACTTAAAAAGGACACATAACAAAAAATAGGACAAGATCAAAAATAAAAATGAAGGCTGCTGGTTTTGGTAACTCGTCGTTTCGTCACAGGATGAAAATAAAATAAACACACAGGAATCAGCAGGAGCACAACACAAGCAAAAGCAGGAGCACAACACAAGAAGAAGCAGGAGCACAAGCAAAAGCATAAAGAGCACAACAAGAGCACTAAGAAAAAAGGGTTCAGGTTTAGGCATAAGCAAATTTTGACTGACCACTATTAAATTGTCCGTTTCTTAGACTTTACGTAATTTTATTTTATTTTGTTTTTGTTTATTTCCATTTTTTACGCATTCTATATCATCATTTTGCATCATATTCCATTTAATTTAATCAATTTTTATTTCTAAATTCTCATAAATATTTTGTAAATGTTTTTTTTACATATATCAAATATCAACGTTAATATCGCAATCATCGTTGGTTGCTCGAGTCAAGCATGATATTTTTTGTATTTAAAATCATCAAATGTGCATTTTGTATTTAAAAACAAACTACAATATATTATTGTACATAAAATCATAATAGTCTAATTTTAATATATTTTGCGACGGAACAATATCCAAGTGACCGAATAATGCTTCACCTTGGTAATTAATCAAATGTGAGAATAAGATTTTTGTTTTATGTAATTCAAAGTATTTTTTGTATTTAAGAGCTCTACAAAGGCAAGTGTTGTCATGCACACTGCAATGTTAAGCGTATTTCACATAAATATTACTCAAATTACTCTCATTGATTTTAAGCTAAAATATTTTTTTTCATAATGCCTTGCAGAATAAAGCAACATCCCATCTCAGTTAACGAAGATACCTAAATCAAATAGGCTCTGCACGCACGTTACGGTTAGCGATTTATTTAACTTTGCCACAGAGTAATACTCGTTTTCCCCTTTGTTTATTTACGTTTATTATTTGTACTTATTCAAATGATTATTATTATGATAACCAAGTTGTAGACAAATACCGTATATTATGTTAATAGCTAGAACGAGATTTATTTTTTTGGTTTTGTTCACATACCAAACGCCGATGTATCTTGAAAATATATAATTAAATTTATGTATTTTATTTATTTACACTTGCATTACAATATAAAAATTTAACACTATTAAATATAAAGGAGGGCAACTGGTGGCCTTATCGCTTTCGAGCGATCTCTTTCAGGCAACCACTGTAAGAAAAGAAAAAAATGTATTAAATTAGATGAGGTAGGTAAGAAGTGCAAAAATATATTACAATTAGTTATTAAGAAAACAAAAGAAACTAAACTGATAATACATGATACATACAATAAAGGATACATGAAAAATAAAAAAAACTAGCACTCCGGGAGTGCCGGCAGAAGTGAAAACTTCAACTTAATATAAATAAACAACAATAAATACCATAATAATGTGTAATTATTTTATTTCATGCATTTCATCGGTATTTATCAAGATCATTTATAATTTCTTTGAATTCAAATTCTATTTTTCCCAAAGTCTATGGAACTCCGATACAAAATGGCAACACCGTTCATTAAAAACCGACAAAAATAAAAAGTCCAGTAAAAGATATGATGGTAAAGCAAATTTTAGGCCATTATTTTTGTTAGGCTTATAGTCAAAGTTTTTGGTAAGTCGTCGATTTCGTGGACTTGAGGTTAAGCTAAGCCAACACTAGGAGAGATTCGCAGTTTGCTCTATAAATACCGACTGTGTCTTAGCTCGATAGTTAAGTCAGAGCAAAGTCTAAGGGTGAGATCTATAGTGCGCACTTGGACTTTGCTCAGACTTTACTTACGAAAAACACTAAGGTTAAACTATGATTTAGTATTATTATAGACATTTTAACGGTGAGATTAAGCTAAGCTCAAGCTAAGACAGAAATTGATGTTTCATTTCATGCAATACCTTCTTTATTATCCTTTAAAAAAGTAAAGAATGGTTATAGTTAAGTCTGAGCAAAGTCTAAGTGCGCTCTATAGATCTCACCCTAAGTGCGCACTATAGATCTCACCCTCAGGCACGGTAGAAAAAGTGGGAGATACTAGTTCCTCTCCCTTCCCCTCGATCTTACGCTTTTTCGATCAGCATCACGTGACCCTGACGCGAGTTTGAAAGTTTTTACCCATACAAAAAGTGCTCAGCGCCGCTAAAGAAGTTTTCACTTCAAAAAGTTAAAAGTGCACATGAATCACAATAGTTTAATTTAAGATCAGTCTCATGTCAGTTAGTAGTTAGTACGAAAGTTAAATGAAAATGTTTAAAATTTAAGTAATTCAATAGTTATCTACCCAGTAACAATAACTGAATAAGAGTTAGTTATTTATATTTTTACAGATACGTAGATTTATAATAATTAAACTACTCTGTGTGTAAATTAAGCGAAATGGAAGCTATTTGCATTCGATTTCCATAACACGACTCGTATCTTTTTCCCATACGTCACTGTTAGTAGATACGAACGGATCGTGACCGAAGACGCGGTTTAACATATCGCTGATGGAAGTATTGATAAAGGCTTAGACGGTTTTTACTCGGATTTAGGTAAACATACTTTATGAAGCTCTAATTGCTAGCTCATGGAAGAGATAAGTAAATAGAATTTACAATAATGATTTTATACTATAATTATTAAAAAAAATATTGTCATTGAGTACCTAAGACCAAGCGACCACTTTAAATGGCTTATTTAGTTATAAAATAAATTCTTTTCTAAGTGTTTACTTAAAATTTGTTTAGTAAATTTGAACATATTGATAAAATCACTAGGCAAATATAAAATTAATTAAACTTTTCCCGCCAAAAATGTAATCCCATTTTAAGTTTGTCTCTCTTTTATCTTTTATATTCAATTCCTGTAGAGTCATCACTTTTCATTAAGCGATACTCAGACCAGTTTTTATCCCTGTGTGATTTATCCAACGGAAATTGTCAGACAACTAATGGCTCTTTGTATTGATATATTGCAATATTCGGTAGCGGACCGACACAGGACGATTACTTTTATAAATTATTTAAGCGAAACGGTAACCCCTATTTTCCTTTTTTTATGCTTAAAAAATACGTATTATCATAAACGTATACAATTTTAACCATATCCCAGCCACTGTCTTTATACTGAGTCGATAAATAAGTTTCCCAATTAAGCATCTTTAATTTATTTTGTTAATTACATTTTTGTGGGTGTGATTTGGGCGGTGGAGCGAAAATTGAATGGGAGGTGCTAGAAATCTTTGATAGTGTATAACTTGATTACATTTGAAATACACCGGAAATGAATCTGTGACCGTTAATTTCCCCAAACGGTAAAATAATGGCAATATGACACATGGCTAATTGTATTATTATTGTTTTACTGTTATAACCTAAATAAGGTTAAAAGTAATAGATTAGATTCTTATTTACTCCGAATACATCGGTAAATACAGGATAATCTATGACGGAAAAGTTAAAAATGTTTTAAATTATTAAAATAAACTTTCCAAAAGTCCATTTATAAATATAAATGGACTACTGAATATATGTATATATATGACTTACTGGATTTCATTATTTGCCTTATGTTTTATGAACGATGAAGACACGCTCACAATTATATGATTCTTTTATACAACAACAACATAACTGTGTTAATTTAAGTGTTTTTTTAAAACGCTTTTGTGTTTCAATTATTATTTGCGCCATGTTTTATCTGTCAATTTGTTATTTTGTAAAGAATGCCAATACCAACGGAAGCATGCTTTATCAACGCTCGCTCCTGTAAAAGCGGTTCATTCAATTTGTACATCACGATGCCCACATTACTGCTTTCGTGTCATCAGTAGGCACAAGGCACGCTTTGTTACGTTTCATTAAAATACTTTAGTTTATCATTACATGTGTTTATTTCTTAAATGTACTTTTATTATCTTCTTTGACGCCGTGAAGATTAAACCATGGCGTGATTGTCGAAAGTTACGTTTAAATACTTAACTTAAATTAGAATATTTGAGCCTTATATTAATTACTATCAATTTAGCCAGTGTTATAGATTATATATTATTATATCATATATAAATATATTTTGAATATATATTTATTTTAATATTAAACCTTAACAGATACTAGTGACAACCCTAGACGCCTTTCATTATAAATTCATTTGCACTCGGTGAAGTGCGCCGTCATGACTTTGATTATATTGGAGATGATGATGATTATTAGCCGTTTTATTGTCTTCCAACATTGATTTTGTTTTCTTGTTGTAGTAATTATTGTCTTGGTAGCCGCAAAAGAATGCCGTATACACCTAAACAGTTATTTAAATCGTTACTCGTTCTTTTGGCTGAGGACTTTAACCTGCATTTTTTATCTTTCACAAATATTTTCGACGATTTTCATTTCATAAACATTGTAGACAACTCTGAGATTATTTGTTAGATAAGTTTAAATACACTTTTAATTAAAGAGTTCTTTATTTTCTTCCTCAGGAAAAGCCACATAAATGCAGTCTTTGCTCCAAGTCCTTTCCTACGCCGGGCGACCTCAAGTCTCATATGTATGTCCACAGCGGGTCCTGGCCGTACAAGTGTCATATCTGTTCCAGAGGTTTCTCCAAACATACAAACCTGAAAAACCACCTTTTCTTGCATACGGGTAAGTGTTAACTTCAATTTATAATTAATTTTCAATACTGATATATTTTCGATTGTTTAGGTCATATATGTGTATTATACATATATTAGTGGCATAAGGAAAATCTTTTAATGCTAAAATGAACTATTTGTTGTTGCAGCTAAACATCAAAGGAACACGGCGAAAGATGCTACTTGAACGCTCTAAATAATTATTAAGAATTGTAAATATATAATTGTATTTGTTTATTCGTATACATTATACCAAGTGTGATATTAGTTTAGTACTATAGTGTAAGTTATAAGTAAGAGTAATTTATTCCTTTCATAAGTAAATATAGCGAACAGATTCAAAATAGACCTAATGTGATCTATTTAATTGGATTCTTGAATTTCTCATGTTCTGCACCCTGACAGAAGGTCACCCTGTCTGTTGCTTCTTTTTACTAAATTGACAATTATAAGAGTTATATTAAAGTTACGATATCAATTAATGGTAATTTGAATTATAAGGCTTTGTACATAGTACCTCGAGAGATACATATAATTATGTAACAAAAATGTATAAAATATACTAACACTACGTTTGTATATTGTGATGATTGCGTCCGTCCAAATTATAATGAATTATTAAGTTATATAATATATTTATATTTCTATTGTAAGTTACTTTTGAGTAATAAATTTTTTATTTTTCGATTAAGTATTTCATTTACTTTTTTTTTAATTGAGATAGAAAACCTATTCAAATAAAATAAAAAAAACGCTGATTTAAAGCTGAGGAATTTAGCTTTTTTGTCTCAATAAATATAATTTTCTTGTTCCATAAAAAGCCTAGTAATAAAAAAACAGGGAAGTGTTTAAAAAAATCGAAGCCCCTTGTAAAGATCTAATACAGTAAAAAATTAAATCGCCACTTAGCACTTGTTCATAATTGAAGGTATCACAAACTTACGGTGAATTTCCCATATTTATAGTCTATTTGGAAGTAACATATAAATAAGTATATAAATAATCCAATAGATCATTTATATATGATGATCACAATAAGCCAAATGCTCCGCATACGGTCAATAAAAGCCCGATCGTCTCCAGCGTAGATGAACCAATCGCTGCAATTTATTGCACCGTTTTAAGTATAACCGTCTCGAACTGTAGGCGTGAACACGCAACGCGGCGCCTATTTGCATAAAACAACTTCACTTGAAAGTATTAAGTCTTAATTGTCTTACAGTGGCGTACTAAGACAGCACAAAACGTGCAGTAGGCATTTTTAACAAACGTAACTACTCGTTGGCAGCTTGCTGTCCAGGGCTGAAGAGCTACCGGGCGACTCTCCTGCAGCGATTTGGGTTGTTTGACTTCCAAACCTACATCCTTTAGTTTTTCGTTAGATCGAGTGTTAAAATGCGATGAAAAACATAGAAACAGCAAAAACATATTTTTTACTGCGATGAGTTTCAAATAATTTCAAGAAAGCTTATTAGTTAATTAATAAGAGTAAAGACCGAGTAAAGCTAATGTTCGATATGCAAACTGTTGTACGTGTGCTGTGGAAAAGAGATGTGGGACGTTGCAAGGGATGCGATAAATCGACTCTTTTATCCTTTAAGGATGCGCGAATCGGTTCATTGAAATTCACTGGTTGTGTTACGAATCTCGGCAGTCATTTATTAGGTGCTGGAAATTGTTAATTTTAATCGATACGGGAACTTTATTAACGCTAGGTTCTTTTATCGTGGTCAGGACTTAAAAATTAAATTTAAATGATATTTAGTTGTTGATTAAAATCAAATGTATCATTTCTTTTGGGGAATTAAGTGCGTAATTATAAAACGGCAGGAGTCGAATTGTCACTTTAAATAATAATTATTGAATATTAAAAACAGTTCATTCATTAATTTCAAAAAAATATAGGTGTGGTGTTTTAGTTAAAACGGTAATACCATAAAATAAAATGGTACTACCATAAGTTTTCCATTTTAAAATTTACATATAGGTATATACAGAATATCTTTCCGTTAGGGTACGTTAAGGTACCGTTCTTTTATAACGTGTGTTTAGTAATTTATACCTATATTTATATATATATAATATTACAATATTGGTCGAATTTGGTACTGCCCTAAAAGTCTTAATGTACAAAACGATCAAAAGTTTGGATAGTTTGGCTGAGGAACAGTAGTAGACACAATTCATTGAATAGTTTAAAATTAAACGCATTCGCATGAGTTCATAAACCTTTATATCAAAGTAAAAAGCATTCTAATTGTCATTAATTACTGACAAATTTTATTCAGTAATTATCCTAGAAAACATCCAATATTACTACAACATTGTTGCATGGAAGTCCTGGAATGCCGTCTGTGGAATCATTTTCCAGGATTTCTCTTCCTATGACGCTTGTTATTTAATTACGAATGCAATAAAATAAACTTAAAAAGTGTTTGAATAAATTCCGTCGTCAACAACTCTCTCTATTACAATAAAAAACTTATGCACTGGTTTCACATACAATGCAAATTAAACTACGGGTACGTGTGTGTGTAAAAGTGTGTTTAGTAAGGACAGTTCCGTAGTGATCAGTTAAGGGTAACTAGGATTAACTACTTACAGCTGGAGAAGTTAAGTAATCGGTAATGAAACAGTAAAATCATAAGGAAATAGTGCAATTTTTCACAAAGTTGTATTAATACACAAGAGCCTCCAAAGGGAACTCTAAAAATCTGCTACAATTTACCCTTTTTTTTGTCGAGTAAGCCAACCCAATTATCTATGATACTTTTAGTAAAGACTGCTTCATAAAAATAAGTCACACCTTCGTTAAGTACCGTGAATATTTCTCGATCATAACTCCTAATACGGTAGCCTGCACGTAAGGCGTAGTACACAAGATGATATTCGCTTAAAAGATTTATCATCGCTTTTCCTATTGGTTTAAGAACATCTGTCTTAAATATGTGGTAAGATTTATCATACTAATATTTAACTCTCATTCTCTCATCAACTTTAAATTTGTACGAGACTCTCAACAACATACAGTCAAAGAATTAGTTTACTTTGGTCATAACGCGATCTTCAGCAATAAAAAATACCAACAAACCATCAATTTTTTTTTGCCGAAGGTATTTATTTTATAAAAAAAAAACACTTTAAATTTCAAATAAATCAGGCAGGCATAAAAGCTAGATCCAGATTTTATTGTACTCCTTGATTTAGAGAGAGGTGCAAACAGTACAAATTTTGAGAAAGTGAACTTAACAGATCAGATTAAATTTTTTACAGAAATTATTGGAACATTACATTTTCTTTGGATGCACATATTTTTGTCAAATCAATAGGACGAAAATAAGATTAATTTATTTATTTCACATATATATTTTCTGTCTGTCTCGATTGACAAATTACATATTTTAAGTGTGTAAAATGTAAAATCAATTATAAAGGTAAAATAAAACAAATACATTTTTACTTTATTTATTATTTTCCAAAACAGAGTTTTAGCTTGCGGCTGCGTTGTAATAAACTTATTAATATGGACATCCCACTCAGCAGTTGCCTCAAAGGTAATTGTTAACGAAACCTTTCACCACAACCAGATGATATTAATCAATTATGTTATATCGTTCACATAATGGTGATTAATGTAATTCACGAATAATCATAAATAATAAACATAGGGCTGCCCTACTTTAGCGAATGATGATTCTACAGAGTCCTCGGCACCACATTATGTTCTAGTAATCTGCTTGTAGCATTACTTTCTAAAAGAACGATCTTAGTCTTTCTCTACGACGCAAAACATCAACTATTATTAAATAGTTTTCAAATTTCACTGAACAAATGTATTTTAATTTAAGAACACACCCTGTGTATGTTTAATATTTATAGTTCAGCGTCAATCGCGGACATAATAAATGTTTATAGGAACAATTAGATGTGGGCTAGTTGGGTGGTCCGATATAGGCCACTAAATGTACCATTTTTTAAATGGTCTAAGGATAAAAACCTATGATATAATTATAAGGCTATTTTGATGGTCACGTATAAGATGATTTAATTAGTAAATGTTACTAATTGTCACATTCTAAACGTTAAATAAGTTTAAATCAAAGATAGGAGGAGGAGGAGATCACCCAGGGCAACAATTCGCAGCACGGGAGCTCTGTTGTAATAAAACTAGCAAAAATATTAAAATATATTTGCTATTGTTCGGAAGAAGGAACATGTATTACTATTAACGAGTAATTAAGATTCAAACTAAGCCTACAACAGATATTTAATAAGCTAACAAGAGTTATCAAACACGATTTAGCTAGATTTCGTCATACTACGTTGTCCTATAACAATAGTGTTCCAAATTTAAATCGTGCCACCTCATAGGCACGCTGGCAACTCTTTCGACACAACTCATTTAACACTAGGCAACAAAAAATCCAATTCAGCCAACAAAATAGACGAGATGTTTGGATCAATATGGAGTGTTCAAAGTGCTTTGTCATAGGGTGTAATCGAGGTGGCGCCTTTGTCCGATGTCGGCGTTTTTTGTATCGATATCTGATGAGTATTGCTCCCATTTCGCCGTAAAAAAACTTTGATAGAACTGACGGACTGGGTGGGTGTGGGTTCTACATTGAGTACATGATATAATATTTAGAATACTTGATAAAAATCAGATTTCGAATATGTAATTAAGTGATTGAAATTTATTTTAATACACGGAATAGAAAACGATAAGATAGCAAACCCAGATCAATATCGGTTCTAATGGGAATTTTCATGTTTTTACAAATATGAATCTTGAATGTTTTATGAAATTCAAAAATAAACTCCATTTAATACAATCACACTTCTTCGGCTAAAAGGTCGTTTGACAGACTTGTATTTTATGATAATATAATGTATACTTTTCTATTGATACAGTTTTTAGAAGCATGCTACTGCTTCTGCGGCTTCATACTGTTTATAGGAGATAGGAACTGTTGTGACCATGTTGTGACTAATGCGGAATTCAAAGAAAATTACGAGAGCGATTGAGAGAGAGAGTGAGAAGGGCGAATTACCTTGTAGACATTATATTTTTAACACAATAATTTCGTAAAGAGAATTTATGAAATATTAGTATTTTATATTTTATGCAAAATTATTTTATTGATTGACGAATTGTCTATAAAAATGCCACGTGTTTTTACTATCGAAGAAATAAATGAAAAAAAAATTACATTTATAATTTGTATTAATTTTCGACACTTAATATTTTAATGACAGTTAAATTCGTTAAATTCCTAACGTATTTTCCTTTTTCCTTCCCTCTAAGTCTTGGAAATCTGAAGTTTTAGATTTGTATCAATATGAATAAGACTTAAAAATTAGTTTGCCAAAGAAGCTTCACTTCTGACATGTGTGACATGTGACTTTGTACGCAAGCACTTGTTTTTTTGTCTAAACAGTGCCTCTCATACGTTATAGTCTTCATCATCCTATTGCGATGTTTGAAGGGCCCGAGTCACGTCGGATTAAGACAATAATATTTTTAAGCTGAAACTCATCCACTAATAACTTATTACAAGATCGCCTACCGATCCGTGAAGTGACTATCATAAACAGGGATTGTGGACCGAGTTATGTACCCGAGACACGCCATCCAGGTATTATACCCAACGATAAATTAGCTCTTCGCACCCCGATCTCACTCCGTAAATCGAACAGCGATGATTTATGCACAATTATCGATTAATTCAAGCAGCGGTCGTATTTAATCGATATTAGGATTCGATTGAGCGAAATTTTTGTTCTACTTAAAAGCTATTTCATTTACACGTGCGTTTTGTTTACTTAATATTACTTATCCTACAAATAAAAGTGTTTCTACAGTTCGAATTCGACCGCCATACACAGATAAAATACTAAATTGACCCGCGGAGATAATATAAAATTTTCTAACATCAAAATGTTCGCATAATTTAATAATAAAGTTTTTTTTTTTTTTTCATGTTATGTTGACAAGTCATCATAAATACTGAATTACTTTGTACCAAATATTGTAACTATAGCGCATCGACTAAGCTATTTCAGATTGTTATGAACTACTACTAATAACTTATTATCGACATACAAATCTGAGATCAAACCATAAACAAATAGCAAAGTGTAATTCTATCCGTGATGCAAAACCTCGCCGATCGATCAGAAACGCCTTAACGTAGTTATTTTATTATGTTATTTGCAGGGCTGTACACGATGAGACCATTTCATATCGTTGAAAGTAAACAAAGAGAAAATTTTGTAATTTCCTTCTAATTTAATTTTTTGATATAATTATTAACTACGATCGGATAAAGTATAAAATTACGTTACGGATGTCTTTAGCAAAGTCAAAAAATTGGGGTAAAACCGGTTGAACTAATGTACAGCGTAAACTATGTTTTAATGTTCTAGTTCTTGATAAAACACCTGCCTAGTACATTCCTTTATTGAAAAAAATTAAGTATGCGTAATATAATTGCGGAATATGTATAATACATATATATAGATTATTTTTGTTTAAGTAACAATATAATGATTATGATTTAAACGACTACACCGTAAAAAAACAATTTCAACAAATTGTTGTTATAGAAACCCTATTCCATTGTAGCTCCAAGCACGTGTCATCATTTTCCCAATAAATGTAGTCCATTTTATTCCACATTACAATCACTTTTATTACAAGGATGCTACAGTTTATATTATATCAGCAAAGTGTGGTTATCAGGAGATAAGGCTCACGTTCAAAATAATTTGTTTGTATAGTTTATCTCTTATACGTAATTGTTTTCTTAGTATTTTATACGATTATGATATTTTGAATAATATTATACAGTTTGCGTTTGAAATGCAAAATGTCGATGTATTTCGAAGAGATACGATACGATAACGATATTGCATTGTAATATAAACGAACTAAAAAGCTAAACACACAAACACAAACACATGTTTAAATTGGCCTCTTAAAATACTTTACTTATGCTTATGCTCACTGGCTCTGCGACCCAAAAAGTGTCTCCGAAACGAGAAACTTCCGGCGCTTCCTGTCTTGTACCACCTCTCGCCAATCGCTGGCTTCCAGCTGCATCAGGTCCACCACTCTGTCGATACAGCGGTACCTAGGTATTCTAAATAAGGTAATATTACTTTTAAAGTTAATTTTAATGCTTTTTTAAATATTATTATTATGATGTACAGCTTCGGTTAAGATTGTATTCATTATAATTTTATGTGAGTGCAGTCAAAATCTGTTATAACGACATCGAAGGGCCACTCATATTTGGTCGTAAAAACCGATAGTCGTAACAGCCGATGACGTTATTATTAAGTACCTAATGCAATACAATTCAGCCGGGACCTTTGATTTTGGTCAATATACCCGGTATGTTGTTCTAAACGATGTCGTCGTAAACGATTTTGACTGTTTTTGCAAAATAATTCCCTATTATTTACTTGAATATTAAAAATTATAACAAAAATTCATGTGACTTGGACCAAACAATTATCTAATCACCAAGTTTACTTACATGAAAATAATAATTATATATAAAACAACAGTGTTGCACATCCTCTTCAAGTAACTGAAAAGAATTATGATCGAAATGAAGAAAAGATGGACATGGTATGGTACCTAAAGCTGAGAAATAAGCACAGTCTGCACGCTCCTTTAAAATTATATAAGGAGAAAACATTTTGTAGCAAAGTTAGTCGATTGCCATTCTGGTCACGCTCAAATTTTAAGTCCGAAGTGTCGGCTAGAAGGTACTTAGACATTGGTTTTGAAGATCCTTAATGTACCCCATCTCTGTGAGGTCGCCTTATGTCGTCGTATGCCTTGCAAACTTATAGAACTTAACGTTAACAAATTAATTACATTATTCAAAAGTTATCTTTAAAAGCATAAGAGATTCTGTCATCGTCCATGTCAGTAATGAACCTGCTCAAAAGTTACATAAAAAGAAATTCATTGATTGAATCATACACATTACCGAATTAACGGTTGCCGTTCGCAACAGGTGTAGCCGCACCTGCCCCAACGGTCAATTTCTTTGTCCCGTCTGGATAGAGCCTTCGAACTTTAAAGGTGTTTCCAACAGTATCCTTTTCCGGGACATATTGGGACTATTGTGAACCAATCAAAGGTCAGCTGCCTTGTAATTAATATTATTACACGAAAAGAAAGAGTGCGTTATCGGATTTATAATCATTAGTAGACCTGTAAATAAGTGTCTTTTCACAGAGAGTAGAGCTTATTATATTTAAAAGCAAGTATATATTTATTTCAAATAGCAAGACCTAAGCTTGAACCTAAACCTGAGTATCGCGGTCGGTGCAAAACCGGTGTTCTTCATTAGTAACATCAATATATAACCCTTACTTTGTTCGTGAACTCGTGGGGTGACCAATTTTAATTACCCTCTGCGATAAAAGTCCTATTTTAAAATAGTAAAAGGCAAGTGCCAATTGAACGCTAACCACACGTCGTGCGGGTCGCGGGACAGGTGCGGTCCGCACGCGTCGACCGTTAGCGGTAGAAAGCTCGCGACCGCTCAAACACGCCACTGGGGTGACTACACTTACAATTAATTAGCATACTGATGAGCTATTGTTATTGCTTCTTGTAAATAAATAGATAATCAATTAACCGGAGTTTATTGTTGCATATTTAAAATGCTGGTCCTCACAGTAGGACACTCCTGACACTACCTTACTGACTTACCTTACCACTTGGTATCCATGCGATTAATACTATTTCGCCTGTTATTATGTTCTTGGTTAAAATTCGTAAGGAGGAGACATAAGATCTAGATGTATGGTCAAGCAGAGTTACCCTACAATCTTGAACATACTGAAGAGATTAATGACTAAGAAAATTGGACTTCTGTTGTTTTACAAGGTACTTAACTGCATGCCTTCTTTTTGTTAACGTTATCAACGTAACCAGAACTGTGGTAAGTCGGTAAATTAATATTTTAGATATTGAGGTGGACAAAAATTATTTCATGAATAATATTCACTCAATACCAAGCTAAAAGCAAACAAAGCTTTTCAATACTAAACACCTTTTATAACAAGTAGGGTTAGGTTTTTTTGAGACAAAATTTACGAAAAATACATTTGAAATGAGAACTGACTGACTAGGACTGATGAGGCTGACTAGTGTAAACAATTATTTCATTACTATGTGCCTTAGAGAGTAGATTTATTTATTAATATAACTGGCGACTAAATAATTAATTCCAAAATCTTCTATTCTCTGGTAGCCTCACCTGTCGTCAGTACAACTTCTTTTTATACTCTTTGACCTCCCATGTTACTTATAAGAGAATTAAATCGTAATTTTAGCGTCATTATCGTGTACGGCACAAATCTATCTCTCCCATAAGTAGAGTGATTACAACCGCTCTTATGGACGTTTAACACTCCAGTTAAATATAAATCAAAATTATTCCACGATTATAAAGCAATTTTAACGAATATGGAAAGCGTTTAATAGTAGTTACAGTTGCCGTTAATAACAATGAAGAGGAACAGTTAATTCAAATAATTCACGAGGGAAATTGCTCTTTACAAAAACGTAGGACGAAGTCTACTTAACTACGTAGAATTTCTATTCGATTATAATGAATTAACTTGTTTGAAAATAAAATAGCTTTATGCTCATCCTCGCTATACTATGCCCTAGTAACGTTTTACATTTGACATTAGATAGACAATTTTTAAACTATTTAAACGAAACTTAAATTTATTCTTAGATTTTGCAAAAATAATATTATTTTGTCATAAAAAGCTGGAAAAAAATACTCAGTACAAGTAAAGGACACGTAAAATAATTATTAGATAACAAGGAAAGGAAAGGTGACATGACATTGGTATTGTGCAAAAAAGCTAACTGTAAAACAGTTCTACACATTTGAAAACTAGATGACCTTAATAGAGACAGTCTAATTGATCTGACATTTGAAGCACGGGGCATTTGTTTCACCTGTTCTTGCGAGACACGTCGCCACCCTCGTAACCTTTTTTAACCAACCTTTTTGATGATATGCGTTGCATTATATAACATACCCATTCCTGAATTGTGCCTCATGAGAAATAATAGATGAAATCATCAATTGTAAATATTACAAATAATAATCCCTGGAATTTAACAGCTAAATTTATTTTTACGTTAGACATGAAATAGTAAAGCAAATACGAAAGTTTTCCACTTATTATTAATTTCGAAGATACACACTCCATTACACAATCCAATCTCATAGCAGCATGTTCCGTCTGATAATGGTGGGTGTCTTTCTAAGAATATTTAAATTACACGTTGAAAATCAAATTAAAAGTCAGGCACGACCCGTGGAGCGTTACGTGGGGTTTTGGACAATAAGCTCGTGCCCAAACTATGAAATCACAGTTAGTCATCGTTCACTTGGTGATTTACTTTTGGGTTCAAGATTGCTGTAATCTTTAAACGGAGATTAATTTGCTACGACTTAGTTTGGCTACGATTAGGAAACTTATCTTTTTCCGTTCCTCGTGCTGTCGTGTCGTGTAAATAAAAAGGAAGCTTTTAATAGATGAATAATGAAGACACAATACACAGAATGAGTACTTAGCTTCTTAATGTCCTAAAATCCTAATAAGTATTTTAAACTTTAGAGTTATAATTGTTGATAAGTAAAGCATATCATAAAAAAGTTATTTTAAAATTTCCATCTAAACAGTTGTAAAATATGGAGAGTTGAAATGCAGAACCCTCGAATGCCACTTTTGTACAAAAAATAGCGCAAGGTGCGGTGGACCGCAATGAATCAGACCACGCGACACCGTGACGATTGGTGCGCGCACGCTTCCAAAATGAAACTACTAAGCATGACGATAATGATAAAACAGCGGACGCATTTCACTGCGAGTATTGCCCCTCGACTGCTTAACTTTGCAGTTGAAAAGCCAGCATCGTATTGCGTGAATGATAAAGCATCAACAACCATAATTTGAATTCGATATAGTGATGGGACGTATCGCAAAAAAGAGATCGTTAGCTATAGCAGAGATTGGAATGAGTAAAGAATAAAGCACGATCGTGCCCATCCGGCCGTGTTAGTACCGGCCAGTCAAGTGGTAAATTGAAGGACGTAATGATAACATAAGTATAGGCAAACCCTTTTTTTGTGATAATCATTCTTTATTTTTACATTACTGGCCCCGACAACTCGGCGACTCTTTAGTAAATATAATATTTATTTCTGGTAAATTTTACCACTTTAACCAATAAGGAACCTGATTTTTAAATGTGTTAAACCTAATAAATCTAATAATAGTGACTTAATTAAATAGAGAAAGTAAACGACATGAATAATTCCCTCCGTAAATAAGCGGTAAATAGGGAGAAACAAATTGCAATACAAAGGCAATCTAAACATATTTTGCCCACAAAAGAGCATCATTGTCAGATAATAAGGCATGTCAGCGGATACACTAGGATATATTAATTGAAGTAAAAAACGACGTTTCCGATTTTATCGTACAAATAACATTCAATAAGTACTAGTTGCCGTATGGTTCATTGGCCATGTGTCGCGCATATGTTCCCGCCATAATGATACATTCATACATATTCATAACAATCCTACAATTTCACCTTATATAGCACCTTTTGTTGTCTTTTTTGTTTCACCCCTTTACGCCAGCGGTTCAATGGTAGCGCAACACGCCAATTAAGAAGAAGGGGTTGTTTACGATTGATTTCGGGGAACTCTTCTCTGTATGTATATTTTCCTTTATATTACATCTTTTGAATACTCTTAACTATGCGCTGCTACAAAATAAAAATGCATTCAAAACAATGATAAGCTAAGGCTGAAGACACCTTTATATTCAGTACAAGGGACACTATACAAAGAGTACACAAGAGAAAGCTATTTCAGGAGACTTAATCCCCAAACAATCTATTCACGAATAACAAGTTTCATAAATTATACCGTGCGAAGAACCACACCCACTCATGATATAGTTCCAGCAATCAGTAGTTAATTATTTTATTAATATAAAACACTTTACACATAAACTACTCGAGTGTTGCCATGGCAATTCAAGTTTTACTTCATTAAACAGTGTTTTGAGGTAATTAATGATTTAATGAGGGCTAGATTCGGTTTGTTTTATAACATGATTAGTAAACGCATTTTATGGCTCGAATTAAAGACGTTTACATTACGCAAGGGTTTGGAGATGTAGAAAGCTTTTGACAGTAGAATTCGTATGTTCAAGCTGCACAACACAGACAGGCTTTCGATTAGCTTGTCTCTGTGTATACATAGTGTATATAGCTTTATTAATCAATGGTAAATGAAGCTGGTGGCGTCTTATAATAAAAGCCATCAAGCACCCATCTGCGTATTTGCCCTTTCTCTGATGATACAAAAACAACACGATGTTTGTAATAGGAATAGGGAGAGCCAACGTTATATAAGTTTCTCCCAATTTAGGGTTCCTTCTTCTAAAGAACATTCTATATGTTCTATTCCGATGTAAACAGTAGTGAGTCGATAAATAAAGAACATTAGTTGGCCTAGTGGCTTCAGCGTGTGACTGTCATACCGGAGGTCGTAGGTTCGAGCCCCGGCTATGCACCACTGAACTTTCTTTCTATGAGCGCATTTAACATTCACTCGAACGTTGAAAGAAAAAATCGTGAGGAAACCGGCTTGCCTTAGACCCAAAAAGTTGACGGCGTGTGTCAGGCACAGGAGGCCGACCACCTACCAGCCTAGATATTAGATTGACAAATGATCATGAAACAGAACAGAGTTCTGAGCCCAAGACCTAAAAAGGTTGTAGCGCCACTGTTTTATTTATTTTAAATAATAAATTTAACTTCAAAATTAATATTGAATTTGTAATTTTATTCACCCAAAACTATAACTGTACTGAAAATATTGTATTTTGACCTTTTTTATTATTCTTAAATGTTTTATTTATTGTCATAAATATTAAAGTAATGTTTGAATGAAAAATCATTACGGAACACGTTCACTTAAATCTGATCGCACTTCGTAAGCTTAATATTAACAGACCTTAATCTGGCCCAACTCATGCGCAAGGCAATAAATCATTATCGATGATAACTAGCGTGAATATTTTTAAAAAAGTCGCCTACGCGATACTCTTCTCGTAATTATATTACGATATTACTCTTCTACAGGTCATCAAGAACTATTTTACTTAATAGTCGTGATTAATATTAATATTATTTTTTTCATTAGGAAAGTCGAAGCCTTTTATTGGAACACAAAGGCATCTTATTATATTTACTAAAAAAAATTTTTTTTAAATTATAGTCGTTAATTCTATATTATTATAGAAAACAGTAAACTTCCTAATTTCAAAAGATACTCTAACAAAAAGTAATTAATATGTACTGGCTCGAAGGGATGTAGATATTAAGACAATTGAACAAAATATAAAAAGACCTTTCTCGTATCCCATCAAGATATCGTAGTAGTCAAAGGTCATGAAACATTTGTATTTTCTTATTAAATATTAAGATTTGTTGATTTTATCTATTGCATTAAAATCGCATAATTATAAGACTATTTTCGTTTGAAATATTCCGATAGATCAATCAATATTTCCGACACGAATGTTCAAACTTACCTCATTTATAAACTTTTCTGCGAGTCTAGACAACTGACATTAATTACCAACGAAAATAGACAAAGTCGTAATTCATTTTTATTGCACGCTAGTGAGAATTGATTAGGAAGAGATACCTCTGCTGGCTGCTCGAAACGGTTGCTAATTAATGCTTCGATATCAAAGAAGCCGATTGTCGATCTTAACCGAGTATGGATCGCGATAAGGCGTATACCCGTAGCGCCCTCTATCGAAACTTCCTGCAAACATTTGACGAGCATGTTGACTAACCAAATTCGTAGTTGCGACGACGAAACCAAGTGCGATAATCTTAAAACGTTTAGAAATTGTGCGAATTATTATGATAAATGGCGTCTGGAACATTTTTAAAGGCTTTCTTACTAATCGTGGTAGATAAAAAAAACGATTAAAGCTAATCAGTTGACAGTGGTTACGAGCGCACAATGTCGTAATTTTAGTACACTTAAATAATATATTCCATATTGATGGGAGTGGTGGCCACAATAACGTACCACCTCACCTGCCTTTATATTGACATCTACATGTGGTATACGCAATGGGGTTTGGCGAGAATATTTACTGCAGTGTTTCGCAATGTAAATGCGTTCATCTTTAAATGTTCCTTAAACAGCTCGTATCGAAAAATTCATTTCTTCTTACGACGACTACTAACTGTACTTGTTTTTGATGATTTGACTATATTGATAAATATAATATGATAACCTTTCGCGTATGAAAAGCACTCGGAACGTCGAGTTTTGTATATAATGCAGTAAATTCGCGTTTATTATATCTGTTAAGAAAGTCTTCTATCTAAACATGCCTATAATGGCTAATAGGATACAATGAATAATTTGATAGAATTTTATATTACATGAGTACGAATCGCTTATGCTTTGGACCGCTTAGGGAACCCGCAGGCAAATGCCCTCAGCTGATGAATTGCAGTTACGTTACAAACCAAATTGTTAGTTGCAATCTTTTAGCTTGAATCTCTTGATTCGTGTTGAGTACATAAAACATTTGGTGTTGGGCTGCGGAATCGCCGACTATTAATTAATTACCTCGTCCTCATTACGGAAAATGTATAAGGGTTTATACGCATTTAACGTAATTTTGCAAGATGATGAATGAAATAACAGTGTAATCTATTTTAAAACGATATAATATAATGTTGTATGTACATCTACGGCCCCTGTCGTTACGATCGATAGAAAACTTTGACCTTAGTAAAGAGCCTAAAGCGACTACGGTAACGAATGTAATATGTTATTATTTTTTTATTATCTTCGATGAATAGTTAGAAACGAGTATGATGCGCACGTGCCGGGAGCGTCTGCCATTATTTCGGTGCCTCAGATCTTATCAAGAATAGTTCATTCAATCGTTTGCGTAACTGTTTATTCGAGGATGGCTCTTGCAATAGATTTTCATTTCAAATATTACGTGTAACGTTTGTTTTAATTGTAAATGTTTTCTACAAAAAAAAAATATTTTATTAATTTATATATCTTGGTAATAAAAACAAAGCTTTACGAAACTTTCAATAAGTAACATTATACATATTATCATGGTTAGTGTATTATTAGAATGGCGCAGAATTTCATAAAAAGGTTGAGACGAAGAGAGTCTTTGGTCCGATATGAAATATTCTCTTGTTAACTAAGTATTTTGAATACTCCATCGTGTTACTGTCTACAGCTTAATAATAGTTCGTGTTCTAAATACATATCAATCATTAACTTTGATTAATCACTTCAAAACATTACAACTCAATCGAATCATAACTCAAATGCCAAAAATGAAGACTTCACTTATTCGTGAAACTAGCATTGACTATTTTGGTTCGGTAACTTTGCTTTAAAAATATTAAATTACCGCCTTTGGCTATTAATTGACCGGATATGTTACACATCTCCTGTGCTCAAGCAACTATAACCTTTAGTACGGGATGATAGAGAACTTGTCTACAAGTTATATCCAAAACTTCATTCAGTAAAATTAAGGCACTTTCCGATAGTAACAATAATAGTAGCCTGAAGCTAGCAATAACGTATTTACTGGTCGTAAGTTGTAACTATATTTCACTTTTATTGGTATGCATTTTAATTGATTAAATCGATGCTATGTTTGAGGGAATTTTCATATATTATGTGCAGATAGAAAGTAGATTAATAATAGTGTTCTAAAAATATTTCTTATATTTCTGTTTAGAGTTTAGAGACTCACTTTGCAGAGGGGATCTCTTGTTTTATTTGAGATAAAAGGGTTTGAAAGAAAGAACAATCTGTCCGGTTTATTTTTTAAGGGTTAGACTGGTTGTCTATTACAATTAAACTTACAGCAGTTTAGATTATGGAAATATATATATTATATACATATTATAGTACTATGATATTTTCATAATTACAAAAATATATGAATTATTATATACACAGTAAAGTACAAAATGACATAAAGATGCATCCTGAATAGAGTCACACAACAAGTCAATTTAAGTGTCTTAATTAAAATTCCTTTAGAATCACGAAAGAGCGGCATTTACCAAAACACGACACTTTTGAGTTATCTAAAAACCTCTTAGTTTTATGGTTTCTCATCATAGCCGCCGGCTACCGTTCGTCATTCGTCAATAATTATAGTTTATGTTCAATTATGCGCCGTTGTTGTCTATGGGTTCCCATAAACTTAACATATTCGTAGATTCGGTCCGCGCGCGTTTTACTGCTCCCTTTCATAAACCGGGGCCACGAAAAATAAACAGAACGAGTATATTTTAATATAAATTAAATAATAATAATAGATCAAAATAATATTTAAAAAAAAATGTCGTGATTCTGTAGCTTAGCACTTGGCATTCTCTAACCTTTTTCCAAACAGCCCAATGTGTCTTCCATTTGTGTCCCCGTAACAAAATCGTGGACAGCTGACACCACCAAATTGTTGTATAAGAATAAATGGTAAGACATCTCCAACCACCGTCACGAGCAATGTAAACACGAGTATTTGGGGGCCACAAACGAGCAGAGCATAAGACAGACGAGCGCCGTTGTTTATTGAGTTAATTGGTAGTAAATCGAAAGAAGATTGTTGAAAACGGCCAACTACGATTTTGTGTAGTAAAACTCATAAACCTCCCTACGTGTTCGTTGTCGGTTAATGGTGTATGATAAGCCGTTTATGGTCTAATTGGGGTTTCAAATCTCTTTCTTGGAACGTTTTTGTCTAATTTAAACGCCAATTAGTAGACTTTTTGTATTAATTTTGTCACCATATTTGGAGTGGTTATGTAATTTATATTCATTTCCCTTCAGAAGTTTTAAAACCTATCCTAAGTTTGCGAAAAATGTTCAATACTTATTAAAAATACATTACTTCGCTGTAAAAAGTTTCTTGTCTCATCCAGTGCACATCAGTTTTTTTGTTCAAAATGCAATTTTGGATTCGATGAGGTTTAACAAAAACTCCATTGAATTTTTACATCATTACCATAATGCACGAGAATTTTGGGAACATATTAGTGAATAATATGACCATTTGTATGGATGAGGCGTATTTCGATTAGTACTAAGCATTTGCGAAACACGAATTTAAGTAAAGTTTTATAAATAATAATTTTGTAACGAAATTTTTATATCTAATTATGAAAATCCTGTAATTTTCAGGAGACATTCAGGAATTATGAATTTGAATATTTGACTTGAGTGCTTCATCGGTAACGAAACAAAGAGCGCTAATAGTGATCCTGAGGATTTTGGACTGGCCAATTTTCTGTGTCGTTAATAGCCCAGAGCCATCATGTCTTCGTAATTTGAAGATTTTTGTTGGCTTTCCATAGAGAGTAATCCGTAGCCGCTGTAGGACTTAGATTATTTAAATACTTCTGGACGTTATTATTCCTTTTGGTACATTAGAAGTGTGTGGGTTTCGGTGTTACGTAGTAGATTTTTTTTTGTCCTCGTGGAATCAGGTTGTTTGCCATAGCTTGCGGACCTACCTTTTCTCTTCCAGAAGTTATTTAAAATCATGGTAAATCACCGTGATAAATTCGTCTTCGGTTTTAAATGGTAGGTTTATGCTGATTATGGAAGTCCGGAAAGATTCGCCGATCCGATTGCGGTGGAGTCGTGATTGAGGAGTTCTCTTCATGAATCCCTAGTGCACTAGACGCTGGCCAGTATGTTGCCTTACCAATAGATAGTGTGATCAGTGTCAGATCGGCAATAGCCGCTTTTAGTTGCCTTTTGGAGCTGTTAGTCGAGAGTTCAGTTCCTGAAAATGTTCTCGTATAATATCCTTCCTTTTCAAAGGTGTGTTTAGGTATTTATTTATATTAGTATTTAGAGCTAATCGTTAATTGATATCTAATAACATTAGTGTATTTCATTACTTGTATTTCTTCAGTTTTATATGATTCAGCCTCTTGATGTTAATGTTATTTGTTATTATTATTGCTGAATTTACATGGATTGTGTGATAAAATAAATAGTTTAGTTATATTGAGGAAGTTTTTATCAGTGATAAGAATTATATCGGTATCATTACAGTTTTAGTCTATTGTGCACATCAATGCCGAAGCATTACATTACAAAGTACTCGTACATTGACAAGATTGGCTCATTCTTATATTTAGTCATTCATATTATCACTATTTTGAGAAACACAATTTAAATCTATAGATATATTCTTATTGAGTATTTTTACCTCCGTCTAGATTTTATCTGTTATTTTAAATAATGATATTCTTTGCAACGTCACAATAACTAACAAAGACATTTATTTAAATTTTGTTAACTTTTAGAAGGTTTAAATAAAAAATCAAGAGTAAAAGCTTACAGTTATAAAAATATCTCAACTTTATATAAAAATTAATCCTATCAAAAAAACGTAACAACCAATCCCGTTACTCTATAATAATTTCGCCGTATATAATTTAAACAAACTATCTTCATTATAAGCTTAAATTATGATGAGCAATTATTTCAATTTGTCGCGATCCAGTTTAGTGGCATTTATGATATAATTACATGTAGGTAATAATAGGTGAAGGTGGCGTGCGAACAATGCTTTTTGTGTTCTATTTTCAAACTATTAAATATACAGACGAGCGAGATTTGCATTTTTTTTTCTCATATAGAGCCAGACATTGGCCAGAAACAACATTTTTGTTATAATGAAGAGTATACAAACTGTCGCAAACGGTACGAATGCGAAAGTTCTTTGGTCGTATGACATGAAAGATTTTTTCCAATCTGGCATTTTTAGAATTTCCAAGGGAAACATTAACGCCATACGTATTTTTTGCGTATCTTTAACCAATAGGCCACGCACGCAACGTAGCTTACGTTACTCAAAGGGACTATTTCCTGTTTAAGTAATACAATGTGCTGTTGCATAGCCTTCACGATAGGTGAACTAAGAAATATATATATTTTTTACATAGAAACTAGTAGGTAGTTTCTGAGATTAGCGCAAAATACATTTCAATTAAAATAGAAATGAAAAGATATCTCTTTACAGTGACAATAAATGTTAGTGATCGAGCTTTACCATTAAAGTATAATATAAATATCTATTATTGTTTATCTTACGAAAATTTGTTACTTTTCTACCCATTAAGCAGGTACAGACATACATACATATGGTATGCATGCTAACTATTTAAAGGGTATAACAAAAAAAATGCGTTAACAAGTTCATCTGACCAGTAATTATACGACATAGTACAACGTTAAACTGAACAGGAAAAGGTGATAGAAAACAATTATCATATCTCCATATATAACTACTATGTTCACGTGACATTTATTATAACAGTGCAATTAATTGTTTGACATTAATTAATCCACCATTGTAACGGTTGATTTCCTTATTTTTATAAACAAACTTTGTTGCAAATGACTAACTTTTGTAATTAGTATAGCAACCGTCTTCAAATTAAAATTTATGAAATCAATTGGTTAATGCACTATTTTTTATTTACTTTGATTAGATCTAATGCACACCTAAGCTAAATGCAACTCATGCAGTGAAATGCAAAGAAATATCTTCATGCATCTTCATCATAAGCTAAACATTAGGAAAGCATCGCTATAGTTTAATTTTACTTTCTTAAATCCCTTCGTTTATACTAAGTATAATCGCATTAATAATTCGATACTCACCAAATATTATACTCGATAGCAATGTTAGCCTAGGGGTTAAGGCAAGACCAGTCACCGACTAACGCAACCGAGGTCCTTTCTACGTACCCCGTTTTCGACTAATGGAATTTTCTTCCTAAATGCCTAACGTCGTTAGATAAGTGTATATTATTAGACTTTACATGCGATTTAAAGCACTGTTATTAGAGAAAGAGAAGAAAAATCATGGTTCTACTGTGATATATAAATTTTATTGGATTAGGCTAATTTAGATTCTGACTGAAGTGGTTAACCGCTAAATTACTAACTTAATAGATATAGTAGCGTGCGTATTGGAAATAGAATTGCGCATGAGTCGCAGGGACCCTAAACACGCACCGGAGAGACATGATTACCATAATTTCATCGCACCACGTGTCTTCAGAGCAACGGCAACAAAAACTGGTAATAATGACAGTACAGGCATTGCTGTACAGTCGCTGAGAAAATTTCCATCACGCTTGAGTTATGAATTACAAGTATATTTAAATTTCAATAAATAATAATATTTCTTTATTACAAATACCAACCATAATGTTTGTCAATGAAAACTGAGTAAGATGATAGATGTTATTATTGTTTGTTGTCAAGTAAGTTGTTACGGGTCTACCCAAAGTGATGCCTACAGATTTTGGCAAAGTTCAACTTGTATTGTTTGTTCATGTATAGAATCTGTTTTATATTAGACAACCAAAATATTATGTTTATGTCAATATGTTTTTAAAATGTTCCTAGGCATTATGTGCTCGGTTGTACTGTCAGCGTCACAGGGCCGCTGGCGGCGGCAGGCGCGGGCTACTGTATCGTATAATAGCTTTTTTCTCTCAGCATCAGCTTGAAATCGCCTGTCATATTTCGTTGCTCATACATGCCACTTTTCTTCGATACTGTACTGCTCTTTTTGTTTGCTCGAGGCAAAAGATATGATTGTTGTTTCAACTGATTTCTTTGTGCACACGCAAAGTATCATTCATAAAAGTGTTTTGTCCCGAGACTCGAATCTATCATTGTGTGTTCAAATTACTGTGTAATGAATGGTACATTTTTAGAAGATTATAGTACATTGGTATACGATTTCATTTCTTTTAAAGCGACGAACTAGTGACGGCAAAATATTTCTTGCAAATATTAAATGCGTGATAACGGCTGCTTTTCTATTATTGTCGTTATGAAACGTTTTTATTTAGAGATCAGCTGAAGAAGGGTTTTTGTAATAACCAAAATTAATTACAAACAAATACAGTATTTGAATCTGTAATGCGCAGTAAAGTGAGCAAGCTGCATCACCCTTGCAGCAAGGAATCTTGTGACATTATGATTACTCATAATAATGAAGAATAACGCGTTTGGTACTTATCCGACAAGTTTAAAGGAATATGATCATAATATAGGAGTCACTGGAGGCATTTTGGCGTGAAGTGGGAGACTTTGATGGCTCCTGATACGGAGGCTGCCTTGGGCACGTCATTAGCGCTCCTTCAATACTAGCCTTTGGTCATTACTGGTACCCGGTACAATCGGTTTTTCTGGCTTTTTTAGTTATTTATTTAAATACATGTTCATGGACAATGTAGTTTTTATATTGAATTTGACAAAGTTAGGGATGTAGTCAATACAAGCAAATTATAGACTTAGTTGTCTAGCGATCAAAGTAAATAAATAACGTTATTACTTTTTGATATCTTTTTTAAATTTATATGTAATTAATTAAAATTCAATAATGTATATAAGAACTAAACATACTCCTTTTTTACTACTAAAAAAATACGTAACAGTGTTTAAAAGTTTGAGATTTATCCGTGAAAATACAAGCGTATCCTCACCCTACAAGAGCATTGTACAAAGTCAAGAAAAAGTTCTTCTTCCTTTGATTATAACAACAGGATTGGACGATAGATGCATTCGGCATCTTCGTAATTCGTGGGTACTGGTTTTTGGATTGCAATTTCCTTCGTTTTGCCATACACGTTTAATGTATATCACGATGACAGAATCAAATTAATCATGATTTTATAAAGAAACTTATTAATAATAACTACACGTACCTACTACAATCAGTTTATAGATCAATAATTTATGAAAAACACCCAAATCTATAGTTAATCTAGATGGCATTTTGTCGATACGTGTGATAACATAATAAACCTATTAAAACCATTTAAAGAAATTCCTAATTGTATATGAGTCATATTCGATCTACGCTTAAAATGGTGGCACTGTTATGCCTAAACCAATGTTAAGACCCGAGAAGGTCATCTGGGCGTTTTAGACCCTAGGTTTGATACATTATATCAAAATCTCCGGAACCGAATAGTCAACATTAGGATGATATTAGTCTCATTTACAAAGATTGTATAGAGATTGTCAGAGCTGGCACCAGCTAGCACCGCTACATTCAAATTCAATTTAGCCCTTGATTGCACAATTGGGTAATTCAAGAATGTTGTCATGAACCAAATGTATCCATGGAACGTGTTCACATTTGACCATATTAAAAATTAAAAAGCGACCGAAGTGAGTTGTAAATTAGATGGTAAGACAGGAAATGAGTTCTTATCCCGTCAGTTCGTGATTAGCGATCAATGATCACGGCTCTATCGCTAGCGATCGGTGTCTGAGTGCTGTACGTAAAAAGCCTCGTCAAAGACTAAGTGCGGTGGTGGGGTTTTATACCCAATACTCTAAAGCTTCGAAGAGAACGTTTTAACTATATTATGGAGATCAACAATACAAAACATTATACAATATTAGAACATTAAACCTGAATAAAAATTAAAGGCCAGTGAGTCCTCGCCCTTACGATTATTGCTTTGAACACTACAAACAATGGTTCTGCAGGGTTACTATACCAAACTCTTGCTAATTGTGTGTGTGACCGACATTGTTTTGTATTTAAATTCCTATTTGTAATACAGTAATCTATTTTTATATTGTATTTTATACATTCATGTAATTTAATTAATACAACAAAACTAAAACAATTGTGTGAGGTGCAAAAACAGTAGACGTTTAGCTTACAGTACCTTCTCAACGCTTAATCTTTGCTAAACCAGTAATAGCAGTAACCGTGTGTTTAAGTAAGGCACGATAATTGAAGATATGCTGTATCGTACCACTTGTCGGTCTGAGTGACGCGTGATTGTGTTCAGCCATATGATATTAAAATGAAGTGAAGTCATCTTAAATTCTTGATTTGGGCTCAGGCTTGAGTTCGGGTAAAGTTTCATTTCATTTTAACTTCACAGTTCACTCGACTGCTTAGTTGTTCTTTATGTTCTAGGAAAAAACACCCTTCGAGCTTTTTAGGTCATAAATACTATAAAAAATCAGAACTTTATTAATTTCCCTGAATCATCACATACCTATATAATAGGATAAGCCAGCTGCTTACCAATAGTGAGAGTTGAACACTTTATTATACAAATTGGTATGAAGCATAGTGCTTGCTGATATTGGATTATACAAAGCAAAAACAAACCAAACGAAACCTTTCTTCCGAGCATGTTTAAAAATAATACTATTAATGAAATAAGCTCATGTTTTGGTTTTCTCCAACACTGCACCGAGATGCAATACCTCGTGTATCGGATAATCATTGACGTCAATTAAATATCCAATCAATCAATCGATGGAGACTCATTAAAATGGAACCAGCTTTTTAAAAATTCATTCCTTGCCACCTACGTATGGTCAACTTTGTTCCGTCACACCACATTCGCCTTTCCGCGATTTTCTTAAAGTCCATAATCGCATAAAGTAGATCGCATAGATTTCAAGTACTGTAATTACCTTTCTAGTTGGTTACTATAATAAGAAGCGTATCCATAACAAAAACCCATCCGGAGTGATCAGAAGACATTAAATCAGTGCTTATGTAATGAAATCGATATCGTCGACGAATAGCCATCTTGCTCGGATCAAATTACTATAATCGAGTGGGCTCGGGCTACTGTACTAACTCGATTTTAGAAGAAAAATGTGTATTGAAAGCTAGCGTATTGCTACTGTAATTTGTGGCAGATTATATGTTAGAAACCTTATATTTCCTCCGTAACCCATACTTGCCGATACCTTAAGACCCGTCCTTTGTAGACATATTTTATGCTGACATTAACTTTGTTATAGTTTAAAAGAATCGTTGTCTATGTTCTTGTTTCAAAGTAATTAGCTTATTAATTTTATATAAGAACAAAATATTAAAAATGACCTTTTTATTGGGTAATGGGAACTGTTCAGTCATATGTTTGTAATTTTAATATTTAGTAATAGTAGCTTTTTTTATATTTTAATGATCAGTTTTTCTAATAAATATTCGACCACTAAGCTAGAATGTGAAATATGTAAACAATGCATAGACACATAAATCTCACAGGCCGATGAAACGACACGGCCAGAGTACCGCGAGAGCCGGCGCAGGATCGATAGTACTTATCCGAGATATGGGGGTGTTTTTACAGTGCTAACATCCTAATTTAGGGCTATTATATTATTATTTCTTTTGATATATTTGGCTCTACCTGATGCACCTTATCCAATTGTTTTACTTAATACAATATAGACCAAGTCGAAGGTCGTCTGGTAGATTGGGTATTTAAGTAAAAATAAAACATTAAGAACCGAATATTAATAATAATAAATTGAGCAGATTTCGTATCGTTTATCGATCGGGAACCAATCTCGAGCTTCATAAAAGCCAATTTAAGATTTGGATCGGAGACCATAAAGCTACCATTTAGTAAGTTATGGCTAAACTGCGCAATATGGGTCTGTGTAATAATCGTTAAATTGAAACCATTTTTAAAAGCAATTTTAGATTGAGAAGGTCAATGCTTTCGGCCCTTAAGTTCATTTTACTGTAATCAAGATTAACTCTCGGCCCAGGTCTCATAATTATATATTAATAAATTGAGGCATAACATAAACGCCTAAGCGTTGCTCTTATTGAAATAATACAATCATTATCGATGATTCCAACGGTTTCTCTTATATGTAAAGGCCCGTAGTAAAATCTAACGTTCTGAGCGTCGACGGGATAAATTCGAAGATGCTGAATAAAGATTGGAAATTCTTTTGTTTTGCCGACGATGCGCACGGTAGCAGTGGCGGCCTGTTGCGTCCTATTGAATACAATACAACACTTATTTATAGTCAAAACTGTCGTCTCCATAGCGTCCTGCCTCGTTCTTAAGGAGTGTATATATTGCTAATCTTTTATCATATGGAACAAAATATATTATAGATATTCCAGGTTTATCATAATAAAGTTCCAATTATTTAAGTAACTTTAAATAAGCTTAACTAAATAAAAAGCAAAATAATCTCTCATTTCGCTTAGTACTGGTAAAATCTGTTTTGTTGAGACAAAGTAAACGTACCCAAACAGTGTACAGGGTTCCCTTAGACGATTTCACCGGGATCCTTTTGCGGTTCACAAGATCAGAGGAATAGTAGCGCCCCGAGGTTTAGGAGGCAAAAAGTTCTCGAATAACGGGACCCACGTCGCAAGGTCATGCGAAGGTGTTTTTTTATCCTTTGAGTCATTTGGCCGTATTGTCTTTTGCGTTGATTAAATTATGGCCCAAACCGGATTACGGTATTCTACTTTCTGTGAAAATAAATTATTTATTTACTTTTTACTTATGATAGATGTAAGATAAACTATATTTTACACCTATCATAAGAACACACACACACACGTTTATTTTCTTGTTCTTTAAAAGAAAAAAAATATTCATTTTTATGTTTGTTTTTGATTATTGTCACTTTGTGTGTTTCTGTGTGTGAATTTTGTTAATAATAAATGTTATGTCTATATCAATTTTTATTTGAACTACCGTAGCGTTTGTGAAGAATTAATAAACATAAATTCAAATTTTATGTATTAGTACAATAATATCTATATAAAAAAGGTATGTTACATTTTTTTTCATACGATTTCGACTTTGGATTTACGTATAGTAGATTAACTTACCACGGAAAATCAAATAAAAAACTATCAATCCTCGTGGACCGGTTGAAAGTTGTCACAAGATTAAAACCTGTGTCAATCACGTTATCAGATTGACATAATGGTTCAATTTGACAGGACCGTTTCGTTTGTGATCTACGGTTTCTGTCTCATTACACCGTAGGTACCTTCAGTGGAGTAATATCATATTGTATTCGTCATTTTATCATTGGAAAACAGATAGTTGAAAATATATGTAATAGTAGGCAGTCATCTATATTTTTGGTAAGCACCGCTAATCAAAAATATAATAGTGTAAGATTAATACGGTATACATTCATTAATCATTCATGTGTTTATAGCAATAAGAAACGTAATTAAAAATTCAGTTGCCTGTTTTTAACCATTGGGAAACCCTTTATCATAGAACTCCACGCTCGATCTAAAATCAATAATGCGCTCAAAGAGACTACTTTCTTGTTCGCAGTAAGAGATCGATCAGTGATCTATAGATCTTTTGTTGGACGAAATTGATCTAGATGTTGATTAAGTCCGCAAATGGAAATCATAGACCATTCTTATTGTCGTGAACTAAACGTGTGTGATTGGTTTTTTGTTAGAAATATCGTGCTGCGATCTTTATTATAATCACTATTTTTAATGTTGTTGCTAAAGGTAACTTTTTATCAGCATGTCTTCTATTTATTTTGTCAAAAACATACCTGCTATTACTTTTAAGCAAAATTCGAATAGTCTTTGAATCTAGGTATTTGAACTAATAGAGCCTAAATTATTTTATTCTGATTTCACACACAACACACCTCACTTTAGTCACACGTATAATATTTTATCTAAACCAAAATGTATTACTCTGGCGCACAGATAACGAGCAGTAATTAATATTGGATAATTAACGATGTCAAAATGTATTAGACATGATTGATTCATTCTCTGCAGATGTAGTTTGATTAGAAAATATTGATTGTCCATGTATTTAATAATTTAGATAGGTAAAATACTTAATATTAAAGCGTGATATAAGTAAGTCACTTGACTATTTTACGTATATCTCATAGATAAGGAGAAGGAATCCCCAATGGTGCACCATCGCTTTCTTTCTTAAGCCACGCACTTAACTTCAGACCACGTCAACCCAATGGCTCGAACCTCGGCCTCAATTAAGCTTCCCCAGGAGGGGAGTCGAATCTAGTGCCTATTTGATGATGAGGTTGGGCTCTTCAGCTCATTGAAATTTTCTAGAACCGTTCTTGTAGTTGTTCATTAGAAATGTTCGCAGGCTAGACGTTTTCTAGGATCTGTCTTAGGCACCTGTTGACAAAAAGTTGCGATTCGTTACGAGGTTACTTTTGTGGCTTTCCACGATTCGCATCCATATACACTCTTCACATTGGAACGAAATATTTTAATTTTCATTCGTGAGAGTCTATTCTCTAGCTATCCGAGAAGAAATATCGTTATCAGCATTGCAATTCTGTTACTCGTTTATCAAAGTCGCACAGAGGATTTCGCTCTAAAATCACTCATGAAGGAGTCATTTTACAATATAGTATTCATAATAAACAAAGAGTGAGATTGTTTATATTTGGAACTAAAATTCGACACTCAAATGACTTACGCTAAAAATGTTGTATCCGTTTAATTTGTATATAGTGAGATACACATATAAGCTTTAAAAAAGGATAAACTTAAGTGTAGTATACTATCTTAATCTAAGTTTTGAATAAAAACTGTATGGTTTTTTTATAAATATACCAAACATTCTTTAGTAGGTAATATATAATCATAACTTAGTAATTATAAATAAAATAAAATAAAAATGTTTTTATTTATTATTAGTGCATATGCATTACAATGTGTAAGACTTAGGTGTATACCTATAGTATTCTGAAAAACTAATTAAATTTAACTTAATAAATATAAATTAATACTTTATATATTTTATGAATATTGAATTTAATTTTTTAATTCTTGAAAAACTTAACAAATGATGATGCATAAAATGATTTAATGTATTACATATTATGACTTTAGACTGGCCAACAAATTATTAAACATAAGTAATGTTTAATAATTTGTTGGACATTACACTATGTTACTTTTCTGGACACTGCTTATTCCTATAATTAAAAATAACAAATTAATAAAGTAATCTAAGCACATTTTTTTACTACGATATTTATTTTAATTGAATTTCTAATAAGTTTTTATACATGTAAGACAAAACATAGGTAATATTGTTTTTGTGGGTTTGATCTCTGAATCACTCGAAAATAGGTTGCATCATCATAAGAGCAGTTACATCCAATCTCAACAGTACTAACACTAGTTTGTCTTCTTGTGGGAAGGGATCTATCCTTGCATGTTGTAATTCCTCTAATAAATTATTTATTTGTGGAAACATTGGTAGTCATCTTTAGTTACAGTTTTAAAAATTTAAGTTCTATTCTGTTTAGTTTAAATCCTTAGACTTCACTGAGAAAATCCGTTTTATCTGACTCTGTTAGTCTTTTTGTAAAGCTAGAAAATTGTAACAATATATCCAGATGATATTGTTAGGTATTCCTTGTTTCATGCTGCAACATTAATTAATATTTTTAAGTTGTCAGCTGTCGGGTTATGGTAAATGTGAATCTCTTAATTGGAAGTTATAAACAAAACACGTAACCTAATATGTACTATGTAATATTAATAAAGGAATTTTGAGTGAATTGCTTATCTTTAAGTGACCCGTTTGCCAGGTGGGTAGTGCGGTATATAATTTGTCACAAGAGAATCAGAATATAATATCTTCACAATACTCTATAACTCTTGGACTCAATTGCCTCTGTCCATCTATGTCTAAGGTATACAAGAAGGTCACCAGCTGAGTTACTACGACAAAAGCCGTACTGATAATCGCTAATCAGCTGGTGGCCCTGTAGATGGCCATTAAAAATGGGTTCCAATATTTTGGAGAACAAGACCTTAATAAGGCTATTGGGCGATAGTTGGACGGATCGGAGCGATCGCCTTTTTTAGGGATCGGATGTATTGAAGTGGAAAAGGCGCGTTAGGACCGAAGCCAACTCATTCTGATCCCTCATTCTAATTCCCACTTTAATTTATATGTTATTGCTTCGCCGAGAATCAAACCTAGGACGTTTTCGTTGTTACAAAAAAATATTCTTGGTAAGTATATTTTTAATTTATAATTCGCACAAATATTTTTGCGCAAACAGTCATATGCCAATATAATAAAAATAACGATTAACCAGAACTAGACACAGATAAATATGACATTAAAACCCATTTATATAACATACTTCAACATATTAATAATACTTTAGCAGTAGACGAATAAACCCAATAATATTATACGGTCTACTCCAAGCTCCACATATTGCAATAAAGCCATCTATATAAACGTAAAGAAAACATATTATAACTGTTAGCAGTTGTGCACGTAGTTAGTGTGAATACATTATCACAGATGTCACTTTGTTCAAAAGTCACATTAAATTGAGACAGTTTACGTAGTCTTGGGTTGCGATACGAGCATGTTTCGAAGCCTGCCATCTAGGTGAAATAAGTAGAACTTATGTTTAAAGTAAAACCTATATCAAACTTGATGATGATCAAACTTTAAAATAAGGTTGTAGATGGAACTAAAGTAAATTTTTATTTAGTGTTTATATATATATTTATTTTACGTACCTATATATTATTTATACGTTACGTTAAAATGCTGATGGTATTAAATTATTTTTATATTGTTTTCAGAATGAGGTGATGTATCATACAAATACGATATAAATTGATAAAATGTAATTAATTATAAACAAAATTTTTGTGCTCTCAATAATTTAAGTGAAATTCCATAAGCCATATTTACTTTGGTGTTGTGTTAATACACTCTGTGGCCAAGTAAAACACTGAATTCGGAACGGAGAAATTAAATAATTACTAAAGTGAAATTGAATACATATTTTAAAGACATAAGAGTGAAGTTCAATGGCATTTACTCTCGCTACTGAACATGGTATGCGCTTTTACCTCTTATTGTAACCACATAAGATTCATAATTCCCTACATATGGGAACTGCCGCTCTAAAATGGTTTCTATAATGTATCAAAGAGGCTGCAGACTCTACACCGGTACTGTGACCTACTGAAGTCGCAACTCGCAACATAAGTCAGTTCCCATCGAAATACAGACCAGTTCGAACGCTATGATATTCGAAAGCTTTATATTAAACTTGTTCATACTTTTAGCGCTAATAATAGCACTAATATTTGATTATGTGACCAAATTCTTTAGTTATTGGTACATACGCCATGTGCCGTATAAATCTCCAATACCGTTTTTCGGAAGCGACTATCATCGAGTCCTTGGCTTGAGTAATACAAGTAACGAAGTACAACAACTATACAACCAATATCCCGAAGACAAATTCGTGGGCTGTATCAAAAGCAGGATCCCAGATTTGATCGTAAAGGATCCAGATGCAGTAAGGAAAATTCTATCAACGGATTTCTCGAATTTCCATTGCCGAGGCCTCGGGCTGGACAAATCCAGGGATGTTTGTTTACGAAACAATTTGTTTTATTCGGAAGGTGAAAAGTGGACTCTGTTGCGAACGGAATTGGAAACATTGTTGAAGAACATGAACAGCGAGATCCAAGACGACTTACATGTCTGTTTGTCCGGAATCAATGGAGATACGAACGTTCAACAGTTATTGTCGGAGTTATTGGATATTGTTTTTAAAGATTTACTCATCGGCAATAATATTGAAGGATCTATAATAGCATGTTTGCGAAAACAGGCTGGACAGCGCTCATTTCAAGATAAAATAAAGTGGTATTTGAAGAATATCTTCCCATCGGTACATGTAATTTTGGGTATAAATACGGCCATTTCGCAACTATATCATAAGTATATAAGCGTCATGTGTGATACTAAGCTTTACAAAGATATTAAAAAAAGGGAAACGGTCTCTGGGGAGAAAATAAACACGAAATCAATGAAAAAGGACACCGACGATAATTATACATTCTCTGTACTGAGTTTGTTTATGACAGAGGGGTATTTACCTAGCCATAATGTTTTAACCTCACTGTTATATGAACTAGCTAAAAATGTTGAGGTACAAGAGAGAGTGAGGAGTAATAATAAACAGTTAGAATTAGCCATTAAAGAAACATTAAGGCTTCATCCACCATACTCTGTGATTTCACGTAAATGTATTAAAATGTACACATTCGCCGAGGACGAGTTTCTCGTAGACAGGGGGGTGACTATTACAATACCACTTGAAGCAATTCATAGAGACGAAAAGAACTTTAGTGATGCCTTGTCTTTCAAGCCAGAAAGGTTTGAAAACAAAGACGATGTTGGAGCATTTATGCCGTTTGGGCAGGGACCGCGGAATTGTGTTGGTAAGTGAAGTAAACTTAGGTAATCAGTAAACATCAGTCTATAATGAAATATATGAATTACAATAGACAATTGAGTTAGCAACATTACTCAAATGGGGGACACCGATTTCACACAGCCGAGTAAACTCAGATAATGGATCGATAAAAGAAAACGCTTTTTTAATGCAATTTGTTCTAATGACAGAATGTAGTAAACATATTATATTTGTGTTAACTTTTCAGGTGCAGATTTGGCGATGAAAATTATTACTGATGTGTCCAGTGTGATTGTTAATAATTTTCATATTGATACCTGTAACATGACACCAACTGAACTTCGCTTGGTTGATAAAGATTTTGGCCGAACCATAGACAACGATGTTTGTTTGAAACTAAGACCTATTAATAGTAATAAAATATAAAATAAGCAAAGAATGTAGATTAAACTTTTGAATCTAATATTTATTTTCGATAATTAAAAGTGTTTTTAATTCGAAAATTAATAGTGTTTAACTTTTCCCAATGTAATCATAAGTACCTAATAATATTAAATTATCAATTAGCAGGTAATTATATTTTGCAAATAAATGTATAAATTGGTTTTAACGGTGTAATAACTAATTAGTACAGTTTTGCGGTATCACATTGAAATATATTTTGTATTTTGATATTCAAATAAATTACTAATGCAAAGGTGAACCAGGGTAACGCCGCCTCTTTTACACCAAATTCTATGCATACAAAATCGCGTACACTAATTCGTGACTAATATTTACATACTTTTACTATTTTCCTAACTCCAATTGCATTATCAGTGTACAATATTATACCAAATGACATATTGTACTATTTGTAACACAAAAACCTACTAAAACTAGTATTTACCGTTTGATAGGTTAAATCACAGTTATTAAATGTCGGATTTTGGTTATAGATATACATAGTACCCCGATTTTTGCGCTAAAAGTAATCTTAAATCTAAATGAGAATGTAAAAAGCATATATAAAAATGAATGAATTGTTTATTGTTGGCATTTGTGAACCTTTGCACAATATACTTACTCGTAGATAGACACTCAAATCTACTATTTGAAATCAGAATAAGAAAAATAAGTGAAAATCGCATGAAAATGACTGTAGGCCCTTTACTAATTTTATTAAGTTTCGGTAGATTGGATTACCTTAGTGGAAAACCATAATTTCTTCACATTTTTATTTCTGTAAGACAATGTGGCTGCAGAGTATAGGTATTTCCGAACAAAGAAAAATTGGCATTTGCTATATTCGAGAATTTAATCAAACGTTTTATGTTCAGCGCTGTTTTACGACTCGTTGTAAAGGTATGTAGATGAATGAATGACAAAGTACGTTAATGGTAACGTTGTGGCAAATTGTTGCCCACACGGCATTAAATAATTTTAAACAATTAAATTTTGACTGCTTGAGACTTAACTTTCCTTGCCAAACAATTTTAGTATTAATTGCGTGTACGGAGTACCGTACAGTAACGTAATAGTATTTAGGCAGCTTAAGCTGGCTTTATGAGTTGGTATGGTATTAAAATTGATTTCTAACTTTTCTGTTTCCGAAATAGTTAACTTGTTTGCATAATAAATGAAACGGTTCATTCACCGTTACGTTCACGTTATGGTCAAGGTTATGATTTCGCAACTAATACCGATTGGTTTTCGAAGTGGCATTGCTAATGATAACGTATCGCAGAGAAATATTATGGTTTTATATGTAAGTTATGGGGATTACAGTAAAGACGCGGATTTTCAAAATAGTATTATAATAAAACAACAGTAAAAATTATACTTAACAAAGTACCCAATCAACTTGAGAAACACATGTCTTATAATTAATAAATGGAAATAACATCTTTAACTAAAGTGACGACGCTAATAAGAACTACCTACTATCTTTAACTGGCAACATTCAATTAAGTAAGAACACTTATTATCTATTGGTGTAATCTTTAGTAAAGTAAGATGATTAATGTTTTCCATGGTGGAAGCCCCAGTGCTTGTGGTCTTCGTGACCGCCCTTCTTACCATGGTCATGATGATGATGATGATGCTCCTCATGACCGTGATGGCCCTTATGACCATGATGATCCTCATCATAATGATGCTTATCATGGTGACCTTTTTTCCCATAGTGTTCTTCGTGATGACCGTGCTTATGGTGACCACCCTTTTTGTGCTCACCGCCATGCTTTTCATGATGACCATGATGTTTCCCATGCTTATGGTGCTTGCCTTCGTCGTGATGATCGTCATAGAAATGATGGTCCTTGTGGGATGTATCTTTGTGGTATTTCTTGTGGTATCCATCAGTTTTATCTCCCTTATCATGATGTTCATGGTGACCGTGTTTAGCGCCTTTGTGATGATGCCCATGTTTGTGATGATGGCCGTGATGATCATGTTTGTCCCAATGTTTTTTATGTCCACCACCATGTTCATGGTGATGTCCAGCATGGTGATGTTTGCCATGATCACCATGCTCTCCTTTGTGGTGATGATGATCCCCTTTGTGCCCTTTGTGTCCCTTTTCCCCGTGTTCATGGTGGTGATGGGCATGGTGCTCCTTTCCACCTCCTTCTTCATGATGATGTCCCTTGCCACTGGCAGCTGCTACAAGATCCTTCGAATCATCATCTAGCTCTCTGGCGTACACCGCGACGAGGCTGATGAAACCGATAGCTACAACCCACTTCATGGTCGTAGCTTTATGAAGTACGATTTGATCGCTGAAAACTAGTCTTTTATATTAGATTGTGTCGATTGTGTCGATGTACAAATGGTTTGTCAATTTAATTGACAATGCCAGGCACATTTTTCAATGTTAGAGGTAAAACAGTGGACTAATTTTACTACTATGGGCTACTACTACATGCAAAAGGTATTATTTCATGTTAAGTGTATTTTAAAATACAAACAGGAAATATCAAAATAATTGCAATAATTACTTTGACGGAATATACACAGATCATGTTATTAGACTATGGCACCTAAAGAGAATTTTATTATATTTGAAGGCAGCAATTATTATTTAAAAAACAGGTATTAGAAGCAAATAACTTTTTTGCTCTTAGGTTTAAGACGTATGTCGGAGACCAGCCAATGTAGTTACGCCTCAGCGATTCCTTTGTTGGTGCCGGTTGGTCCGGGAACAAGACTGAGAGCGACCCATAAGGGCCCTTAAAAATGACTGAAGCGGACTTACAAAATTTTTGGTTGTCTTTACCTTCACAAAATTATATAGAGGTCCAAACTTTACTTGACTGGACCCCTATAATGTTTAGTACGCATGAAATTTTTATATTTACTTGATTTCTTTCTTTAGAGTATATACATATTATGTAATGTTTTATTGTGTATAAAACACTTAGTGCTTTAATACTCTTTTCTCATCGTCCTCAATCGGTGGGTAAACGGTTCAAAAGTTAAACTTTTAAAGATTTATCGCATCATTTATAAATGTTTGTAATATACTATAATAAATAACAGATACTGTATGTATGATGTAATTAATTAATTTACATAAGACGCAAGCAAGACTTTCATTATTTCTGTTCTATAAATGTTATAAAAAGTTATTATTGTTTGCGAAATCTAAATAAATACATTGATGTAATTGATGATATTATATGTAAAAAACGATTGGAGTGTGTGGCACCAGTGCTGCAGAAACGGCTCCAAGGATTAATAATAATATGTATGGTGGCGGTGTCGCAATAGAAAACACAGTGGGTTTTTGGTTTCAACGTTTTCATTCTGGATGTTTTGACCCGCAGAACAAGCCCCGTGGACGGCCGGACACCATAGTTGATAAGGAAGAATTGAAGGCTACTATGGAAGCGGATCCATCGCAAACTGCGTCTGAGTAAACTGAAGGCTGCGGTGTTAGTGATAAAATTGTATTAATCCACTTCACGAATTTAGTAAAGAAAATCGACAAACGCGCTTCGATTGCTGCGTTACATATTTCTCAACCGGCACAATAATGAAGGGATTTTAAATCGAATGAAAAAAAAACCAGTGATGAAAAGTGGATCCTGTACAACGATCGGAAGCGCTCATCGCAATGGCTAAACCCAGCCGAACCAGCCAAATCGTGCCCCAAGCACGAAAATTGATTGCGAAAAAGGTACAAGTGAGCATTTGATGTACTAGTGCCAGGGTCGATCACTATTACTTTCTTAAATCTGGCCAAACGATTATGGCAGATGTCTATTGTCAGCAACTGCAAAGCATGATGATAAAGCTAGCTGCTAAACAACCAAGGCTGGTCAATCGCTCTAGGCCACTGCTGCTTCACGACAATGCTAGTCCACATACTGCACAACTGACTGCTACTAAATTAGAGAAGCTTTTATTGGAATGTCTAACACATCCACCATACTCCCCGGACCTTGCTCCAACAGATTACAATTTTTTTTGGAATTAAGGTAACTTCTTGCAAGGTAAAAAATTCAACTCTGATGGGGCAGTCGAAACCGCATTCAAAGATTTCATTCGGACGGGACCGAATGGTTTTTTTTCAGTAAAGGGATCAAGGAACTACCTATAGGATGGCAAAAGTGCATAGAAGCAATGGTAAATACTTTGATTAATGAAATATTTAAAAATCTACTTTTTGGTCCTCCCATACAAAACGCCAATTTCATATGTAGACCTAATATAGTAATTTATTTTATAAAAATTTTATGATTTTTGCTAAAGTACTCATTTATCTCAAGTCTCATGTTTTCAAAGTTTAACCTCAACACAATTTATGAATGACAGAGACTAATTAATAATAAATAATAATTTAATTATGGTTTTACCAATATATATTATTTGTATCACATTAACAATTACATCCAATATCCGGCAATCATTACCAAATAAATATATTCTCTTAAAATAAATATTTTATTTTTTAGGGAATTACGAAATAGTTCAAAAAAAATTAAGTAAATTTAATCATTTATTATAAATCAACAAATTATTTTATAAAAGTATCAAAACCCGTATCAACTAGAACGCCACAAAGAGACAAAACATCTTCAGGTATTTTTGAAAAATATTTCATAATCAATGAATATTGATTATAATTATCTTGTTTGAACATATTTTGTCATATTGCGTTTAACAACATTTCTTATCATTAATATCACAGAAGCGTTTAATGTTTGCCATGATGGAAGCCCCATTTCTTATGGTCCTCGTGACCACCTTTCTTGCCGTGGTCATGATGATGGTGATGATGCTCTTCGTGTCCATGGTGTCCCTTGTGACCGTGGTGATCTTCATCGTAATGATGCTTGTCATGATGACCATGCTTGCCATGATGATGTTCATGATGTCCACTTTCATGATGACCTCCCTTTTTGTGGTCTCCTCCATGCTTTTCGTGATGGCCGTGGTGTTTACCATGCTTGTGGTGCTTACCTTCATGATGGTGGTCATCGTAGAAGTGATGATCCTTATGGTAGCTGTCCTTGTGGTATTTTTTGTGGTAACCATCGGTTTTCTCCCCCTTGTCGTGATGTTTTTTATGGCCGTGTTTTTCGCCTTTATGATGATGTCCATGTTCGTGATGATGACCGTGATGGTCGTGTTCATCCCAGTGTTTTTTGTGACCACCGCCATGCTCATGATGATGCCCAGCGTGGTGGTGTTTTCCGTGATCACCATGTTCTCCTTTATGGTGGTGATGGTGTCCTTTGTGGCCCTTGTGTCCCTTTTCTCCGTGTTCATGATGGTGATGAGAGTGATGCTCCTTGCCACCTCCTTCTTCATGCTTATGGGATTTTCCGCTGGCGGCTGTTACCAAGTCTTTTTGGTCATCATCTAGTTCCCTGGCGTACACCGCCACAAGACAGAGCAAACCAATTGCTACAATCAACTTCATGTTGACTGCTTGTGGTGTTCGTTGTTTACCGAGATATTTATAGTTCAATCAGTTGTAGATGAAGAAAGCGTTTGGTAATTTTCGTGCAACATTCAGGGACAAATCAAGTGCCCGTTGAACCATGGAACTGCAATGCTTTTCAATTTCATATTCTACATTAATTTCACTAAAATGTTTATTAACTCACTAGTAGGAGATATTATTTGTTGTGATTGTAAAGTTATGTTGGCAATAGGTTCGATTGGTTTATTAATATGGTTCTAACGACGCACACTGATTTGAAAGTGAAATTAAATAGACGCACTTTTTGTACTTTTATTTAAAAACTGTAAGCATACTACGACTACTGCAAAAACTTTTTTGACGTTGCAAAGCAATACGTAGAAAATCATCCAATATACATATCACAAGCAACATACGTAATAAAACGTATGTATATCTAATATTCAGAACTAAGTTTGACAGCTGAATTTTATAATGTAGGGTTTTTGATTTTCGAAAATTATATCATATCGAATTGGTATTGGCTTAAATAACAAAAAAAACATTATGTAATAGGTCTCATATATTGATGAAGTGTGACTTACAAGGGAAAGCTAGCGCGCAAAAAAATATATTTTGCCAAGTTCATTGTAAAGATAAAAAAGGAAGGTTAAATGCAAAATTAAATAGAGTAACGCTGTATTCGAAGCTATGTATCAAATATACAAAAGATCTTAAATAGTTTTAAGGAATCACGAATTACCATAGCTAGTCAATTTTAAATGTTACTATTACTCTATATTAATAACATATTCTTCCAGTTGTTTATCTAATGGTAAAATACTATCGACAAGTTACTTTAAACAACATTAACGCAAACAATTCAATTTAAATTTTAATAATTGTTGTTTCGTGACGATACTTAAATTAAACCGACGCCCCGAAGCTGATGCTCGATGCACTTGCAGTAGTTTTAACATATTTCTCATACTTATCATATTGTGAGAAAAGACTCGGCTGAAGAATGAAAACCAAAGCTGCTTTTCTGGAGCAGCGTTTAAGCATGCCTATACAACTAGTAATTGCCAGCATTAATAGTGAAACTCTAATTTAGATTTATGTAGGTAAGGCCATAGTTGGATAAACACATAAATAATAATAATAATCCAATTATATCGATGGCAATCTTTACTTTAAATCCCTGAAAATAATTAGACTAAGCAAATTCCGAACGAGAAACCTTCAACAATGTTTAAGGTAATGTTTAAACAATCAAAACAAATCTCGGTATATTTCAAAGCGCTGATGTTTCTAGGAACTACAAATGTGCATTTGGAAAACAAGTACCTCCCATGACTTTAGTGTTTTTAATTTCCACGAAAACATATGTATCTGGAAATAAGGATAACCACTGGTAGATAAGAGACAAGAATAAAATAAAGACACTTTCGAAGGTACAGATGGTACCAACTCATTACAATATATTATGTTTATTACATTTTAATTGATTAGGGTATACATGACTACAACTTTAATTTAGGTACTTCCTATAGTTTTAGAGATATTGATCTGAAAACAATAAAATGTATTTATTATTATATATATGAATATTGTAATCAGACTGTAGCTTTTCTGAAATAGAAGGAAACTTCTCAAAAGAAGATAAACCGTTACTAACCGGAGGTCTAGTTCTAAAATGTACGTCACCGCATCCTAGTTATTGGGTTATAAATTAAGTTTAGACTCACTAAAGGTCTATTTCCATGAATGATATGTTTTAAATTTTGTCTTTGACTATATCGGGTTAAGGGTGCATCAACGTTAAATGTTTATACTTTGCTACTTTTACTTATTTTCATATATATAAGCCTACTTGAACCTTGGATGATAAAGTTGTGTTGGGTAGGCCTTGTCGAGCATACCTGGAGCAAATCCATAACCGACGAGCATGCATGGCGAATGTTATGAAAGTGGTGGAAGGTAGGGTTGTCATAATTATATTTTTTTTATTATTCTTGCTTTTTCTTAGGCCATTCAAACGCTTTTTTTCCCAAAATGCCCTAAAAAGTGTTAACTAACAATACTTTTAGTTATATTGAGTGGCCTCGCATTATTTAAAGAATTAATCATATAACATGTCGATTTATTTATTTATAACAATTCTAAATCCTCTACATGAATAAAATAAATGGAAATTATGGATTCCCTCGGCTGATGAACGGAGTCACAATATACACTTATGTACAGCAGCGCTACCGAGTCTGAAAGATGACATTCCGTTTACTCTTGTGAATGCCCCCCCTATATGAATGCATTAAGTAACACTTCCTATAAATGCGTATGAAACTAGTAAACCTCTTTTACAAACATCATACAAACCTTCCTATAACTCAACATATAAACGTAGTTAAACAGATTTCAGGCTGGATTCGTGAATACATTTTAAACTGTAGTTCTTACCGTTTGTTTGAACGAAACTCTTTTGAGTAATATCTGATACGTGATACAGTTGTTACAGTTAAGTGAAGAATATAGTTTTAGTTCACTAACTAAAAACCATTTATTATTAACTTTTAACCTTTAATCTTTTTAACTAAGTCACTGTATTTAAATTAAAGTAATGGAATTGCAAAGTAATTCAAAATGGTGTTAATTTGTTAACTAGTTTCAGGTTAACGTTAGTTCAAGAAATAAATCACATATCGAGGTGACATAAATTACATGAATTGTAATGTTTAGGCAGACTAAATAGTATATAGGTATACCATATTCTTCAGGCTTAACAAAGCACAGTTAGCCACAACCGATAACACTTTAATGTATCCTGAGCTAAAAGTAACGTTATTCTTATAAAACTTTTAAAAATTATTAGTTTTACTATCCACAATTTAGAGGGAACATAGGAGACTCATAACTTATCCACGGTAAATTGAGCACAACACTTCGAGGTAACGTAAAATAAAATATAAATAAAAGGAAAGTTAATACAAAAAGTTCGGCTGTATTTTCTTGATAGTCGAACCCCTTTCTTCCACGCCATAAAACTTTTATCGGAGGTGACGTCCCTAAAGCATAGTTTTCGAGGCATTTGGGGATGATAAACTTTTAAACTTCGCGAATGACTGAACTGGATAGGCACGAAATTTTGTTCGGATTTAGACTGCCATTGTACACATACTGTGAACAAAGGGCTATCCAACCTATAGACATTATATATATATATTCCTATTACGTATACTTTGCTTTTGATAATCTAGAAAAACGTTTGGCCAAGGCTATTACGGCTAATGTATCGTTTTTCCGATCTAGAACCTTATCAATAGAAGCCTCCATCACCTTCTAAATTCCTTTCTGATTAGTCACAGTTTAGAGTCGTCATTCGTATTAACAATAAAAAGTATGTAAATAAGAATGTGGAAACGCTTTCGCCTAGAATAGCAACAAAAACCAAAACAGGTAAGAAGGTTTCAAAAAAACATGATAAACGCGTACCACTCCATAACCATATTACGTCAAAGCCAGACACACTCTGCGGGAAAAATGGCCCATCCGGTACCCAACGCGATTATTTTGATGATTCTAAAAACCCTTCTTCAAATCTGCTTTTGACGGATTAAAGTGATACGAGTACTTATCGTGTTATATTTAGAAATACATTCTTATATAATTGCCATCTTTTATCAATGGATGACTAATTTTAAACTGGGAACAATATGATCCAAAAAAGGCCAAAGTAGCTTTAAATTATTTTATTTTAAGTACTTTTACTGACATACTCGTAACGTGAATGCAACATGTTAAATCGAAGCATATAAAGTAATATTTGCATAAACATCGTTTCCATTAGAGAGGCATTAAACGTGACAGAGTCCTATTTTTATAAAGCTCAGTAAACTGATAGAACTCTGTAACTACGAGTATAAAGGCATAGCGGTGCTTTTATTTTCATTAGCCGAGGTAACCTCATTAAGTGGGCTCGCCCCACAAAGGTTGTTGTGTTTTATTAAAAATGTATTTAAACGAAATATTTCCCGTTAACTTTTGTGCTTTATGTTTGTGTGTTCTTATTTGAAATCTATATTTTTAGTTTATGTGTATGTTGGAATATACGTTATTATCAAATTTCCTATCAAATGTAAAACATTATATTGTTGTGTGTTAATCAAAATAAAATTTAAATAATTCATGATCAATTATTTTTAACGTTCATAAAGATGTATAAAGTAATCATAATAGTAAGAACATTTACACTTGATAAAACTTAATTAAATTACATTATTTTATTACCATTTCCATGTTTCGTAAAATCCAGCATGAATATTCGCAAGAATAACATACTCACACGAGTATTAAGTGGAAACTTAACAATTTCTGAATATTTTCCAACGGAAAGTATTGTCGGAGGAAGTTCTTGATGGAATATATTATTATGTAAATAACTTACATGGAGTGTAAGGGAGTTTTAAAACTTCTCTTAAAGCAAATAATCACTGTACCGAACCTGATTTGACGGGTAGTAATATTTTCATCTCATTTCAGGATTTCCGACGGGGATTGATAGATACCTAATAATATGGAGAGATACGGTATAGATAAAAAACTTATATTGGCAGTTTGTCTGGAACATATACTTTTTATACATAATGATACTATTAAGACGATGTACACAAGGGAAGTTATGAGCTGTAGGTAATACAAGAAAATCTAGACATGAAATTCAGAAGACACTTAAAAGTTTGGGACGCAAAGCTTTCTGTACTGTGTCGTGGAAGTTCTTAAGTGCACAGTAGAGGCTTATATAAAATGTATCACCTGTCTACACAATGCTTCAGTACCAAGATGAGCTGCATCCTATATATAGCTGCATATATAGCCAGTTAAAAACTAGAAACAAAAGTAATAAAAAAAACTCCATCTTTCTCCATGTACCATTATTCTCCCGGATTCTTGCGGTAAGCACTTAAATATAATCTGTTATGTCCAAGGTTAAGTTAACCGGGAGTTTCAGTTTTAGGACTTGTATCTAATATATGATCTTATATTAAATATAAGTTAGGTTAGGTTAGGCAAATATCGTTTAATCATAACCGACATATGGATGAAACAATCAGAAGGATAAACCTAGCATGGGACAAAATTTGAGCATTAAAAGTTCTGAAATCAGACCTTGACTCGAGTTTAAAAAGAACAGGCATGGTACACATGCATACTTCCATGTCTATCATATGGATGACAAACATGGATTTTTAATAAGGCGCTAATAAAGAAGGTTGGATTATGCCAAAGAGCTCTAGCGCGTTCTATTCATTGTCAGGAGACTCAAACCAGAAACCTGGGAATCTGAAATAAAAGAGATAGCGGGGAAAGATTGGAAAATAGTAGCGACGATGAGAGACAAATGAAAGAATTTGGAAGAGGCCTACACTCCGTCGGAGGTCGTTTACTTATATTAAATATAATATAAGTAAACTTAATGTTATTCTTATATTATTGGAATACAGGCTATATTAATTAGTAGTCTATATGTATCGACGATCATAAAATATTCTCCAAAGGATTCTTATTCAGAATTATTATAGATTGAACGTATTTTAATATTTTCCCTTTCACCTGACTTGGCAAGTTTTTCATAACATTGCATTTAAACTTTAGAGTAATCTTTGAAAATCTTTTAATATAATTAAACAAGTTGAGATTCAATAGTTTAATCTAAAAGAGTAACCGGATTAATTATTATAACTTTTACGTACTAAGTGTTTTAATAGTTTCATCGTATACAATCTTTTTACAATATCGTGTATAAAATACTACTTTAAATAAAACACATATTCTGTTTTTGCGCAAACAGACCCGTTTATAATTTTAATAATCAACTCAACATAATATGTGATGTAAGTTCCTAAAGAGGATCAAGGACAGGTAGAGCTGCTAGGCTTCCAAAGTATCTCTCCAGGTCTTAGTAGCTTCCTGCAGCAACGTTCCTTCCAAAGCGTATGGCCACATCTATTTCCGACATTGCATTACTTTTTCAATCGGCACATCATACAGGTAGATCATAGAAGTAGATAGTTATTATTGAAGTGAAACTTCTTTATCGGGGTTGGAAAAAAAAATTGTGTAACATTTTTTCGTTACGCGTCACATTTTTCGGTTACGCGTCACATGTTTCGGTTACGCGTTAGTGTCACATTTGACCGTTACGCGCGTCTTTTTCTTGTCCCTACCACGGTTGATTCAAAGAGATTCTAAAGCATTAATAACAAAAATGTATAATAACGATAACAATGATAGTAAAAATTCTATTACAATTTATGAAATTCAGTAATAATCTTAGTGGTAAAAAGGTAAAATGAAATAATTGTATTATTTGCATTCAAGTCTGTGATATTAAAAGCCTTTTGTTAAACTTTATCTAATTTAACTTTATTTAACCAATTTCTGTAAAGTTGCATATGGTTATTTTTTCGAAAAATAAGGTCATAAAGAAGTTTCACTTCTTACGTGTGTACACTAGTACACGCACTATATTTTTATTTATATTTAACAAATACCTTAACAACCAAACACAGTTAAGGTCGTTTACATTAGGAGTAATAAGTTTCAATATATTGTTTCGTTTATTACAAATTAGGTGTCATGTTACGAAAACAGGGTTATTGCAATATTAATTGGCGCGTAATTGCCTCTCTCGTTCGTAAGGCGTTCTGGTATTGACTGCCGCTAATTAGAAACTGGTGAAGGAGAAGCCCTGTGAATGTTCCCGCTAAATGTTTATATTATACCAAGCTTAGCAATGAGATTTTATCCAAACTTCTTTATGTAATTTAAGGGTAAGTCTATTGAGGGCGCGTCAATAGGCCGGTATAACTTGTATGTAATGTTTATATTACTATATTTTATATAATAGAGGGGCAAACGAGCTTTCGGGACGACCAAAAAGGGCAGTCTTCGCAGCCCATAGACACCCATTTTTAGTGGGTGCTGTGCCGGCCTTTGAGGGAGGAGTATAGTCGATTTTTAAACATTTGGAGGGAAGACCCCCACCGGGAGTCGATTCCACAGTTCGCTAGTTCGCCAAAGAAAATGCCTTGTGAAACGGACTGTAGAAGACCTCCAACCATCAGATGATGTTGGTGAAACTTAGAGGTCGTACGGCTCGTACGGTGTTGAAAAGAGGCAGGAGGGATCAACCCAAACAATTCTTCCATTCACTCTCCGTAGTATACTTTGTAATAAACGCAAAGAGACGCAATGTCTCTGCATAGTGAGAGAGAATCAATCCGATCAGTAAGACATTGGAGATTGACAACCTTCCCTGGTTATTATCATTTTTATAATACAATTTTGCCGACTGAATGAATCCTCTGAATTTTTATCGGTTTAACTTTATGTAAACATAGATTCATTAATTACAGTAAAGTAATAATATAAGTTTATTTCGTTAATGTGAGCCGAAGGTTAGGTTAGGGTAAACGTTACAGATTAATCACACCTTGCAAGGGATCGTGTTTAGTCAGCATTGGGCCTCGATTTAAGGGATTATTAGGTATAGACAATTTTTATTATCTGTTTTGTCTGTTCTACCAAAAATGGTTTTTATATAATTATAAACACACAGCGGCGTAAAAATCTGTTAAAAATGAAATGCCTGATATCCTTAGAATAATAGAATTAATTGTTGAAGGAAACATTTAGGCATTTATGTAAAAGAATGGATATATGTGAGTATATATTAGTCAACATCACATAATTATAAAATGAAAACAATATACGACAGTTATACCAAAAGCATTCGCTCTTTCCATGGCCCAAACATAGAACATTTACTCGGTAAGAATAGATCTTTATTTAGTTATCTTAATCAAATTTCGATCTAGGGATCAGGCTAACTTGATTTTGGTTTCAGAGTTTGTACAAATTTCAATTAGTCCTTTTACTTTTCATTAAATGGCTTAAATGTGACATTTATCAACTTTGAATATTGGGGTTTTTATGAAAATTAAATAAATCGCTGATTGAACGTACAATTAAATTATTATTATAATATATTTTGTTTACTTACCCATACGCCGTTGTATAATATATAAGTATGTACTTTACAGTAAGTATAAGCTATATATTGCGTTTATATTTAGAGACAAAACCCTATTTTAGCTTAATAACCAGATCTTTACATTACATATATTAAAACCGGACATTGGCTAGAGCGGAACACACAGGCTTTACAGAATTCCGTTAGGTAACGGAAGTCAGCCGTGCAACCGGAAGTCGGTGGTGTTCACAGGATATGATGTTCGAATTCGCAACATCCGGCGCGAAGATTGGTTTTATTTTTATGACGGATGTGTTTTCTTGTAACATTACTAATTTCTTAAATATAAAAACCTATTCCTCCCGTTAGAAGATAAAATCACACAAATTGGGCATAAAGTTTCTAATTTCAATTGAAAATTATTCACTTTGCAGACTATTTACAATACCTTCATGAAATGTGCAAGTGACACTTATGATAGATATGACAGAAGTAATTTCACTGGGATATTTTAGGGAAAACACGCAAGTTAACGTGAATCTTAAAAAGCTTGAGTTATGTTTGTGACGCTTTCAAGCTGAATTACTTTTTAGATTATATTGTATAATATTTTAAGAGATTGACTCAAAATAAGTTCATTGTAAAACTGTGCGCATTCGATTTCAATTACAATGAATAACGTATATTTACGTACGTTTTATATAAAAACTCAATCTAGTGAGCATCTCACCTTTGTTAGTTTTAATGTTATAGCAGCTTATTGTTAACTGCAACTTTTAGAGGTGGCTTTTCAAGTGGAATCATGAACTAAGTACAACGCAGTCGTACAACAGAGTTAACGAACCTCGAATGAGCGCACCCCGAAATGGTAGATTGCAACAATCGCACGGAAGGCAGTAAATTCACTTTTATGGTACAAGTTAGAATTGGTCGTAAGTTGTATTGAGTATTGCTTAGCGCTTTGTTGCTTATGTTGCTATTAATGTTGCCAAATCCAATAACATTCGCGTACACTTAATTGTGCACTGACCTAGTAGAGTCAACGAATATAAACACCAGCAATTACACCATTGCTACTGAAGACACCAATTTAAAAGGGGGAAAATAGAGGGTCAGAGTAGTATAATTATACCAGACTAGCTGATCTGGCAAACATTGCCCTGTCTTAACTGTAAATATTAGGTCCTTACAAATGAAATTGGCGTTTTGTATGGGATGGACAAAAAGTAGATTTTTAAATATAATAGAATATATTTATTATTTAATTAATAATAATAATTAAAGTATGTACCATTGCTATCTATGCAGGTTTGCCATCGTATAGGTAGTTCATTAATCCCTATATTAAAAAAAACATTCGGACGGGAATCAATAAAATCTTTGAAGACGTTTTTGACTGATTGATTTGAATTTTTTACCTTGCGAGAAGTTATCCAAATTTCGAAAAAAATGGTAATCTGTTGCAGCAAGGTTCGGGGAGTAGTGGCCTAGAGCGATTGGCCAGCCTTTGTTTTTTAGCAGCTAGATTTTCCATCATGGTTTGCAGTTGCTGACAATAGAAATCTGCCATAGTCATCAGGCCAAATTGAAGAAGGTTATAGTGAAAGACCCCGGCAGTAGTCAACCAATTTTCGCTTGGGGCACGATTTGGCTGGTTTGGCTGGGTTCAGCTATTGCGATGAGCGCTTCCGATTATCGTACAAGATCCACTTTTCATCAATGGAAATGATTCGATTTAAAATCCTTTCATTATTGTGCCGGTTGAGTAATGTAACGCAGCAGTCGAGGCGCGTTTGTCATTTGCTTCAGTCAATTCGGGAGGTACCCTTTCAAGCTTTTTCACCTTCCTAATTTGCTTCAAGTGGATTAATACAGTTTTATCACTAACACTGCAGCCTGCAACTAAGTCGGACGTAGTTTGCGATGGATGCCGCTTCCACAATAGCTTTCAATTATCGTTATCGATTTTGGTCTCTGGTTATCGTTAAGATGGAAAACATGAAATATCGCGTTATTTACGAGTACGAGTTCCACCGTGGCACCAGTGCTGCAGAAACGGGTCAAAGGGTTAATGATGTGTATGGCCGCGGTGTCACAAAAGAAAACACAGTGCGTCTTTGGTTCCAGCGTTTTCGTTCTGGAAATTTCGACCTGCAGAACCCCGTGGACGGCCGAAGACCAAAGTTGATACCGAAGAATTGAAGGCAATATAATAATCGCACGTGAACGGATGGGACAATTTAAAAAATATTTTATTCAGTTTTAAATTTTTAGGAGAAGGATTTTACGAATGAATACATTACAAAATAATTTATAGCTTTAGCACAATCAAGGTGATATCTTTCATGTTTAAAAATTAAAAAAAAATAATGTCAGTCGTTGCAATGGTCCTTTGGCGATTTAATTGCGGAGAAGACATTCTTCTCTCTCTACCCTGTGCAATTAATATAATATAATAGTAGCCGATTCCATATATATGACATTAAATTTTACACTAAAAAATACGCGTGGAAATACGTACAATACGTGGAAAGAATACTCAAAAATAGACATTCATCTCAGTTCATACAAATCTTAGTTTTTCAGCTTCTCGTATAACCTAAAGTAGTCTGCAAATATCAAAGTTAGAAGATTTTATACGTGTTTAAATAGTTCCGCTGTTTGAGGATCTAATATCGTAATGAAAGCTAAACTTAGATCGTCCCTGACGCTCCAGAGTATATTGTGTAAGTTGCGCACTTTGTGCAACTTGGAGGTGACATTAGGCCGAACTGCTGGGGAATTATCGATGGAGCTTTGGTGATATTGCCGTTAAAAGTTACTCGTATTTACGGACATTCTTGATATACAGACAAATTTATTACTTTATTAGCTTAACTAGACATTTTGAATGCTTGACAGCAGTCATAGCAAGCCAGAGTCATTCAATTGATAGGTACTTCTTTTTAATTCGTCTTTTAAAATGTTTAAATTTAAATCTTCTTTCCTCAAATTATTTATTATTGTGATTTAGGAAAGACGAGAACCCCATATGATTCGCTCCTAGATGTTTTAGTTAAACTTTTAATGCGTGATTATAGCTTTCATGTTTATTATTTGATGAGAGTCGAAGGCCTCGAGGCATACATTAGGTATTTAAAAATTCCACCAATAGAATATTCTTTGATCTCAAAATTATGGAACAAGAAAGAAAGAAGTAATAATCATAAATTTATTATTATATACTATATCATACACAGTTTGCTTAGTACACTTACTATTGTATTATACAATATTATTCGGGGCCAAAGAAGTTTAAGTACCTATTTTTTTTTAATGTCATAAAGTTTAAAATCATCATTTGTTAGCGGCGTAATCTAAATTACAGTAGCGATTTTTATATTAATTAGATTTCCCTTTTAACTTAATAATATTCCAAAGTAAAGTTGGAAATACTACGAATATTACAAATTATAATGACATAAACACATGTTTCAAACCGCATTCGTCAAAACTTCTGATACCATGTCAGAGACAAATGCGTAAGTCACCACGCTGTGAGAGCTTTCTTATGGGGGCGATTACTTATTAATGTTTCAACTTAGGATTTTTTAAAGCTCCAATAATAATAATAAATTATAATGCCATCAGACATCTCCCATGCATTAAAATCGGCAGTGAAGTCGAATTTTTACGTCAGATTAAAAGTTGCTCTTACTTCGGCGATATCGTGATTTACAACTTACTAGTGAGTTATTTTATATGAAAATATTCTTACATAGGACAATGTATATGTAAGGGTTAGCTTATAAAATAATAAATAAATAGAGATTTTTTTTAGAAAAAGTAATATCTATATGTATTAGACCTAGTAACAGAACTTTGTTGTTGTTACAGAAGGCCCGTTTCCAATTTAAACCTCTATTTCAAGAAATAAACGACGTTAACATTAAGTGTAATAATAGAAAAAGAATATAAAGATGGCGAAGAAAAATTTGATTAAGCGAAAGTAATTCGCTTTTTTATAATACCTAAGAAATAATAGGTATTTACGAAACCTTGAATGCTTGCTGCTTTTTAAATGAACCTAGCGTCAAACCTTGAATTTGCCTTACAACGTAAATTTTAAAAGGAGCTCGCAGGAACCCTTTTGTAAATTATAATTCCATCTCTGTATTACGATACTTATTTGTTGAGCGAGGAAAGCACCAGCTGTGTCACCTGAGTCACCGGTACTAAATCTTTAATTCTTCTAAATTAAATATAAAACTAATTAGTAACGATATATTTGATATATATCTTGCAGTAATTTATAAATTAATAAACTAATTAAAAACAGAGACCTCATTACGCTCTCGTAATAATTATAAATAAAGGTCGTTTGAGCCTTTTCTCGGTAACTTAATAAATATAGGATCATATAAATTTTCCTCGCCAATATAACTTTATCTCCCAAGAGTCTAATCTACGGGATCGTTCTCACTGATACTTATGGGCCTCTATGAGACAAATTGTATAATTTGTTCTCTGTCTTCAGGGTAAAAATGCTTCACGAAGGGAATTTAATTAAGCGCTAGATGGTCTATAGAAAATAAGTGATTGGGTATTGGATCTTAATTATCGAGACTCTCTTGTCTTGACCAATCTGGACTATATTTATTTTTTTATTAACACTTCGTTGCATATACATTAATATAGTACAATTGACATAATTAAATAAAAAGGGGAGCAACTGGCGGCCTTATCGCTCTCGAGCGCTCTCTTCTAGGCAACCACTGTCAGAAAAGAAAAAAATAAAGTATTAAATTACATAAGGTAGGCAAGAAGTGCAAAAATACATGTATTACATATAGATATTATAAATGAATATGCGTTGGATTCTTGAATAATTAAAAAAATATTAGCTCAAAGGTCTGCTATCGGGCCCATATTATGTCATCGTCAGTCACGAAGCTGCCTGCTGCTAAGAAAAATTGAGTCTAAATATGTTTATTGTATTAATATGTAGACATTAACTTCTTTTGTACATACTCATTTTATTTGTATGACACTAGTTTCATAAAGTTCTTTTTCTATAATTAAAAAAAAATCCGTAAAGAGTAAATAAGACTTAAATATACTTCTAAGCATTATAAACATAGCAAGCTCGACATTTGGAATGCTTTAGTGACCAGTGAAGTCAGCGAGTGGTGATAAATACGCGTTCTAATCCGTTAAAGCAGTTTTCCGTAGTCTTTTACTCGTGAAAACCAAAACAATCATTATAGCAAGCATGGAAATGTTCAGTTTAACAAGTCGTGGACTATATCTGTGTTTTTAAATAGGCTAATAAATATAAAAGTGCCCGTGTTATTCACAAGTAATTCTTTTGAGAAAATTTCGAAGATTTACGTTAAAACTTACCTCATTTTTCATATTTTTTCTTATCCGTTATCGCGTTCCGAGTGATTATTATTTTTGCATTTTAAGTCAAAAGTTTCTTAAATTATTCCGTAACGTTTACGAATATAATAAAACAGAAGAGTTTGATTGGTTCGTTGTACGCGTTAACCTCAGGAATTACCAAGTCGAAAAATTCTTTGTGTGTTAGTTAGTCCATTTTTCGAGAAAGACTACTACTACTTATAGGATCGGAGCATCATCAGTATCGAAGAAGTATCAAATAAAATGTCGAGCATCCATTGCGTGCTTTGATAAAACAAAAATCGTATTTAACGAAATTGTTCGCCTTAGAAAGTTTGTGACATCCTGTCTTTAAAGATTTACTTTTTTTCACAAGCATGCAATTTTGATCACAATTCTAATCTCATAATTTGATTACAATGAATATCGTAGTTTTAAAATAATGATAGAAAGAATGATGGTCAAATAACGCACGCGCATTTATGATGTGCCCCGTCCTAAATTAAGTCAATTAAAACCGAGACCAAAAAATATTTTAAGAAACAGAAAGACATAAAATTATTTACCTACAATTTCGCTACCGATAATTGTATTTCTAAAGGATTTAATGGTCATCCAATTACAATATTTTGTAATGAATTGACTAGTATTTGTAATGATTTTAAATATTGACCTAAAAACATGGACTTAGCCTTTGAAGTATTAATTGCACCAATGAGTGGGTAAAACGCTGGTTGGATCACTGTGCGATAGGTATCTCAATCAGCCGAAGTCACTGTATCATATTTTTTTTAATATTACATTTTGTGGTTGGGTAATTTTTCTATTATATGTCAATGTGTTTTGATATGTTTGAAGAAAGAAAGGTGTTCTGTGAAAACCACAAATAGAGGAGTTTGGGGAGATAAAACACCTGACCAGATAGCTCCGTACGTTACTCACCTCTTATCACAAATACACATAAGCAATACTTTAAGGGATTTTTGGGAGAACACTAACCCCCTCAAAAGCAGAGTTGTATTTCGGTGACTATTGATAGAGTGAGTGACTATGAGGAGGCGAGCGCATTAAAGTCTCCTTTAGGGCCACCGCCATTCTCTTTATGGCATGTGAACGGTATATATATATATATGTTTACGGTGGAGGAAAATGTGAAGGTGTTTATAAAAGCAAGGAGGTATTATCTCAATGTAAAAGGGCAATTTTTAAGTAATAGCATGGAAATCAAATCAAGTGCGTGGACCCATACAGATTAGAATGTAGAGTGAGACAGAGGGGCTTGTTCAATCTGTACATAAATGGCCTCGGGGAGCTCAGCAATCTGCATTTTGGCTGTTACATTGACGGTATTTAATCGAATAATATAAGCTACGCGGATGACACGGTGCTTTTGAGGTCTGTGCAGGGTTTAAAAAAAGTTGTCGTAACCATATGGACTTATGATTGTCAGCTAAGATAAAAATCTTATTGTTATTTATTTGTTTCTAATATGTGGGGTATCATGAACATTGTTGTGTATTTCATCAACTCAACTCAACCTCTTGTTATTTTTCATAGATAATTTTTAATGCATGTCTTTAAAACGCACTCTCCTAAAATGAATATGCACGGAGGTTTAATTACTTATTAAAACAACCCAAATTGAATCTGTGGTCTCAATCACCTCACCGAAAGATCAAACTTAGGATTATAATTCCTAATTATATCACAAAAAGTACTGCCTAAAACTACATTAAAATATATTAACACCGTTATTCTCAGAGGCGTCTACGTTTAAACTTAATAAATAAAGTATTAACTATCACGACTAGACAAAGCAATCGTTGTACATTGTTCAAAGTCTACAGACTAGTCGATATTTCATTATTCCTCAAATCTGGGACGTTCAGTTGAAAATGTCTATTACAATTACAATTAGTTTCTCCCCCCATCTGGCCTTTAGCCATACAAATATTTGGTGATCGGAATGTGTCGTCCTTTTTTCGCTTTTTACTTTTTGTTACTGTTGGTATCGCATATAAATCACCAGCGTCGGAGTATGCTATGTTATCTTTACCTAAATACTCAAAATTAAATTCATTCTGTGGATTGACATCATAAAGGTCATCTTTAACCCAATTTTCGGTGTATTTGACATCGTTTTTTGTCGTGTAATCGTTGTGAAGGTTGGTGTAATTGTTCGTATCGGTGACCTCCTGTTCAGAACTTAGGGTTCCATTAGAAAACCTTTGGGACATCCACATGTATCGGGTCATTGGATCCTCTGGTCCCCATAGTCGGGAAGGATGGAAAGCTGCCGCTACTTTCTAAAAATAATAAAGACGTAATTATTTCAGGTAATATATATATATAAAAATGAAACCCGTTTTCCGTTGTCACGACATAACACGAAAACGGCTTGACCGATTTGGCCAATTCTTTTTTTATAATATTCCTTGAAGTACGAGGATGTTTCTTACGGAGAGAAAAATTTAAAAAATTCAGTGAAAAAGTCTTAAAACAACACTTTTCTATATTCCCATACATAATATTCGTAATAATACTTAAAAGTTAATTTGAACTTTAATACCATATCATAAAGTTCAAGTGTTAGTGGAGGGGTTCCGGGAAGGTAAATTTTTATTTTTTGACATAATGTATTTGTTGTATTATCAACTTTCTTTTTTTTATCTTAGCTACACCGGTATCCCGAATAGCAGAATAAGTATTTAAAAAAAATAAAGAATCGACTGTTAGGCGGAACGATGTTCGCCAGGCCAGCTAGTACATAATAAAAATGTGTTTGATGCGTTATAGTATGCTGTAGGAATACTTACGGCAAACAAATTATATTGTTCTTCTTTCGCAACAGCGATTCCAGCGAAAATAATCAAAATCAGCAGAACCCCTATGAAGGCTCCTACCAGTGGCCATAAGCTATGTCCTTGACTCCAGGCAGTTCTGATGACTGCCCTCAGCCACCATCCCGTTATCCCCACCACTAAAATAGGGGTACACCACCAGGTCACCATCCAAAAGCGCGGCATTTTGGCGCTCGTAATAAATTTAAGATCGAATTTCAGATAGAAGTAACCTGTGAAAATGATTAAATAATATATACTTTGTGATTCGAGCTATTCATAATGCATTTATATGTTTTTGATTAATGTTCAATATGTTCTCGCTTTCCCCGTAGTGCTTACCATAAATGTAGACAAAACCGAGTACTTCAAAGGTCACAGTTATAACTGCCAGTATGGGTACTACTAAGTCATCTAGCACCTCCGCAAAGGAAATGCCCCGAGACAGGACTGTGACAGTCAACGCAGTGCCTAATGCTGAAGTCGCCGCCGCGAATAGTCTCCACTGATCTCCGCATAAACGATGGAGTTTGTCGTATATGGGAAAAAGAAGAACTAGCTGAAATTATAACATTGCAATTATAAAAAGTTATACCATAGCGGTCCGACTAATGACTATTCGTAGTAGTAGCTTATGTTTTTATAATCCATGATTTATCTTGAAATTACTTTTGTAAAATAAGGTATTCTGTAGCTAAAAAAATGTATGTTAATTCTGCCCCAATTTGTACGAATCCTGGTTATCTTATTACAATTTGCATACTTTTATTATAAAAGTAAATCCAATTGTCCTTTATTGAAATATTTATTTTATTATTTTAAAAGTAAGCATAAGAATGGGATAAGCAATGTATAAATGGTAAAACTTTATAAGCCAGAATACGGTATGAGCCCTCAATGCCAGCTGACCGCAAGCTTAGTAGGCTGCTGTTAAACTCGATAATCTCCCCACCGACGAACACAATAATTATTTGGAAGGATTAAACAGAATACAGTGTATTTTATTAAATCTAAAATTATTACTTGAACTGATTTGGATAAAACTATAATAATGGCCATGTATTATAATAATTACTATTTTATTCAATTACTATTAATTGATGTTTTCGATCAAAGCCGTTGGATTGACGGCAATTAACACTTGCTGAACGGTCTGTGCTGATCCTACTTGGGCGTTAAAATAATATCAAAATAACTGTAACGTCAATCTTGCTTTGAGGATTTGACCATTGCTTGAAGAGCCACTCATTTCTTTGTTTGAAAACATACCAAAGTAATAATTCCTGATATTAATACAATCGCAAAAGCAAGCAAGGGCCACTCCTTAGACCTGGCTTCGGTCACTGAAGACTGATAGATCAGCACTAAAATTGTAATGAAACTCTTATCCTTTGTGCCTTCACCGGCAAGTGATTCCCACAAGAACACACTCAGCCAGCCAGTGAGCAGGTTCGTTATGATCAAAAATGTCGCTGTCCTGAAACCATTAGGATATGATTTTAGCTAAAATTGTATTTTAAGTTTATAATTTGTGATTTTAGATATTGCTACTTGTGTAATAAACAATTAGCAAATTGAGTAAGAATAAGCAATTTTCAATGCAAAATTTTTAAGTGTGATTTCAAATCAAAAGCACAGAAAGGAAATTAAAAATGTCTTAAGTTAAAGAACAGAAGAACTTCATTCGGAATGACTTACCATCTGACATCCGACTGTTTATAAAGAGTGCCGCCTGCACTTATAAGGAAGCCACTCATAACACTTGTCGACAAGAGTGCCTGAACCAAGCCACTGTGCCAAATATAAGGTCGATATAGCAATGACCAGTCTTCCGTCTCCAATGAGGTCGTGAGCGTCGTCCCGTTTGAGAGAAACACGCATATTACTATGGCTATTGCGAATATTATCGGCGCCAGTGTCATAAGTGATGCTTTGAGAGATTTATGGAGACTCAATAACCTGAAAATTGACGTTAATACTGAAATATTAGTTCAAAAAAAGTGACTGAATTAATTATTAAGCTTTTACGTACGCTTGAACTTTCTTTTTAAAATAAATTTATGTATTGAATCGATTGACTTTGGGACTTATTTTTGTTCTCTTTTTGGAACTTTCATTTTATAATAAAGATTTCTTCAAAAGTTATTTCGTGTCCACCGATTTTTTTAGTTATCGGTTATTCGAAATTCGTTTAAAATTAGCGCTAAGTCTTGACTCTGAATACCACCTTCAGACCATCTGGTTTCCTCACGATGTTTGCCAGCACCATATACATAAGTGTTAGCTGCGCCTTTAGATTAAGAAATACCCATTGCTACAAACCAGTATTTGTATACTCGTAGAAACTCGCACGTTTAATTCACACAAGGCTAAGACCAACACAGCTTAATTTTAATAATCCCTTATTAGATTATTAGATTTATAAACACAAGATCTTTTGCCCTATTACATAAAATTGACCCATATTCATCAGCTCACTGGATCATGTTTATAAACTCCTCGTAACTGTTTATTATAGTTTAAATATTTAACGCTAATAATTTGATGGCGGACAAAATGAGATTGCATCCAATAAATACCAATATGAGTTAATTTGTGTGCGATTTTATCCTATAAGCTGCTACAACCATTTTACGAATCGTTTATCCTTTATAATTGTTATTACATTATCAAGGTTCTTCTTGAAAAAAAGAAATTAATGGGATTTGAGCTTTAAACTTTAAGAAGTTAAGTAATATATGCAAAGGTACGACTACGATTCAGAATAATGTAGCTAGTTATGATGATTTATTTATTTTTAGTCACTTTCATATTGCTTTATAACAATTTCAAAAATTATATACATATATATGTATATATATTTGAAATCATATAATGATGGCATTTAACAGCAAAATTTAAGAAAATGGATACAATCGTAGAGAAACGTTTGGCCAGACCAAAGTTCAACAGACATCATAAAAATGCACCGTTTAAATCTAGTAATTAAGAAACGTAGTAAAATACTTACATAAGCGGTACGAAGAACCATAAAATGAATATTAATATAGCCATTATTCCGAGATATTGTGGTTGTTCAGTGAACGGCGCCAAAAATGTCGAGCTGTAATAGTAATGATATAATATTATCACTTTTGCCGTTTCAAATGTAGAACTGGTAAAAACGTCTATAGTTAAGCTTTGTAAATAACTCAATAACACATACAACTGTTATACATAAGGTTTGTTTAAAATAGTTTAGTATATATTACGTGGACGGTATATGCCTATGGTTAATTTTTAATTTACTGAATATCTTTAATAACTTAAATATTTATTAGGATTTACACTTATACGGAAGAATTACTCACTTAAAACACTCAGATGCATTCATTTTGTTTTCATATCCATCCTGAAACAAGATTTTTATTATCACGTAAAAAACATTGGTACCCTCGTATCGAGGCCATTTTACGAGTTAAATACGAGTAGAAGCTATTGGTTACAACAACACAAAATTAACTCTGTTATTTCAGTTAATTTTAAATCAAATAATGGAAATTTGCCAAATGAATTAATTTTTGGAACATGAGTATCACACAGTGAAATGTTGGTATTTATTTTTAAAAAGTCCAGAATAAACAGAAAATCTGGAAATAAATAAGAAAACAATAATATTACCAAATAGCTTCGTCTTTACTAGATCTATAAATGTATTTTTTTTCTTTAATCGTATCCAGTACAAACGAATCATAATAATACCGGCGTCATTTGAATCCTGGCACAGTCTCTCAGTGGGAATGATCCCTTGCCAATCCAAATCATGTACGCTGCCGAAAGAGACACATACACCATGCTGTAGATACAACAAAGGTATGACGTCAGCACCTTGATGTAACCAACTCCTGAAAAATGAAATAAATTGAAGCTGTTATTGACATGGGTTTGGGTTTATACCGCGCTAACCACACCGCTACGAAGGCGGTTAGCGGATTACTCCGGTGTGGTTAGTGCATCTCGCTATTTAAGCCTTTCCGGATGATACTGAGTTCCATTCTTTGTGACGATATTACTGATTGGGTTGGCAAAAAAAGTAATTTAGTTAAACGGTAAGCTTCAAAATGATCAATAAAGCAGACAACAATCTTATCATAGGCGTAACGTGTAATTAAACTGCGAGCTGAGAGCGAGAAATGTACCTCTAAATATTGGGACAGCACGCCAGACCCCCACGGCATCTTGCTGACTCAGTTGACCCATGGCAAGCTGCAGCAATGCACATGGGAGACCAACGGCCACAAGCCAGACCGAGTAGACCACGAGGTACTGGACATCCCCATATCTGAAAGCCTCGCGGGGTAGTCGGACCGTGTTGAATAGAGTCAGAGAAAGTGCTATGGTGAAGAACTGGGTCTTGAGTATGTCCAGCATCCGTCTGACTGTCTGAAACAACATAGGTATCTTAATACTTGCAATGACTTAACATTTTTCACACTAAATACAAAAAAGGGTATGATGTAATAGTTTATTTTTTCATTTGAAAACGAAGGTAAATGATAATTATTTAAAAGACGATTCTATGGCGCAAAGATGGCGATCGCTGAACATCGCTAAATGACATACAAACAAATTTTTATTGTCACGTGCACGATCGCATCGCGCACGCAACTTCTGACTCGGAATATTGATCTAATAACTTTAATTATACAGAGAAATTTAAATATTATCACGTGTCTTGAGCATTTGAAACTTACAACAACAATAAAAAAATCTCTGAATCACGATTGTATCTCAACATGTCTTTTAATGTTTTGTTTTATATTACTATAACTTTGTTTTTTGTACCAGGAAGAGTTTGGAAAGGAAAGATTAACGTAAGACTTATGATTTAATTGGGTAATGGTAAAAAAGTTAAGAAAAACTTACAACAATCTTAGTTTCCATTATTTTCTTCACAAGAAGATACTTATTCTTATGTATGAGGGCAAAGCCAATTAATAAAACATTATAATAACAGTAAGTCGTATCTATTGGGAAAAAAACTTGAAGATAAAAATATAACTTAATTTCAATTGGTTGCGTGATTTTGTGAAGATGACGTAAACGCATCATTATATTTTTTTTCCTCAGCTTATTTAATTTTGTCTTTTTGGCCCCAGGTTGGCGTTTGAGGATAATTACTTATTTTTTCTATTTATGCATAACACTTGTTTTACTGGGTTCTTGGTTAACGCTACTTCTTGTATATGTAAAATGTTTTGTTGCAGTGATTAAAATATGAAAAATTTGCTTCGTGTACACTTAGTACTGTCAAGCAAAACATTTTTTACATTTTAGAAAAATATACTTTTATACTTATAAAGTTCCTTAAAATCATCACATTTTTTTTAAATAAATAATTCTGCATTTTAATTATAATTATTAGATATTATTTGCACAATGTTTCTTTATACATGTATACACACGTATTATATAATGACTATTTATTTTGTTGTATTGCCACAAAAACATTTACAATATAATAATAAAATAATGATAGCCGTCCAAGTATATTGTTGCAAAACGTTTATAAAACATGTATGTTGCTATTTGTTCTGTCGGTATGTTGCTGGGTGACACGTAGCTGAGTTTACAAAACATTCGAGGTGTATCATTTGAAACTGAGCTATTTAACAACTGCTATCGTTTTGCCAAGCATTGTCTACACAAGAAAAACTTAGCCTGTATGATGTTAAAACCCAAGTTTGTCATGTCATGTCATGTCATGTCATTGTCAAAAAGTAGTCATGTTTTGTGCCGTTTTTTTATTTCCAAAGAGTATTAAAAAGCATAAATTCATAATATATTTACCACTCCATTAAAATAGTTCAGAATCAGACAGGCCCAATCAAAAATAATAAAATTATTATTGGAAACACATTAGTACTCAGGTTATTAAAGAACTGTCGGCTATTGGCTGTTTGAAGTGAAACTGAATTCCGTGTCAGTATCAATATAAACCCCATAAAAGCAAAAAAAAATCATTCTAATATAATAGTCAGTGTAATTGCTGACAATTACCTGACTGTGTAGGTCAATGAGTTAATTGGTCTTGTTATAATGGGACCGGCTTATTATTTAGAGAGAGCCCATTATTTTAGGAGTATAGTCACTGATACATATACCTCATTACATCGTTCATATTATATACTTGTTCATAAAATGTCTAAGCTTGAAAATGGATTAAGAAGAACTTATTCTAAAATGTAATAGTTAACGCTAGGTAATTCACCTTTGTTAGCGCTATCATCTTTGCAAAAGTAAATGTCCCTAATATAGCTGTTGAAACCACCACATTCAGTTTATTTTTATTAAAATTATTTTTTTAATACAGATTGTCTCTCTACCGCTTAGTTGACAATAGAAGTGATTCATGTTTCAAGCAAATGCTTAACATCTTCCATTTCAACCAAAGCATGTAAAAGAAGTATTGTTTAGCTAACATTGACCCGATGTTGTCACGCTCGGCTGTTCGTGTCCGGTTTAAGGACCCCTCATTACGTTTATTAAGTATTTACGTCATATTTCTTCAATTAAAGGTGGACTTTGTTCAGAAAGAGAAAATATTTATGAATGTTATCTATCTATTAATCTAGTGTTTAAAATGTTGCGACTTGCATACTCTATCTTCTGCGCTAGTCCGAAAGTCGTATCCGTCCCGTGTATACAAAATATAAAAGATATTTCTTTTGCACTCTGAAGTTCGATTGATAGGAGAGATAATAATCTTTTCATATAAAGATTATTGATGGAATCTATGTCACATAAATTTTTCTTATCTATAAGTAAATAGAAACACGTTTTCGCAATATTCTCTCAGTCTTCACATTCAACATACCATTAAGTTGTAAACGAGCATAACGTTTTTTTTTTAAACATTTATCGTATTGAGTATTTGTTGTAAAATGTACGTTCCCATAAAAATAATAGATAAAGCTAGCATAGCAAAACATAAAATTTGGATTACTTTTAAAGTAACTATTATTTTTATCAAACAATGTTTCTACAACATAATTTATAACATGCAAAAAAAAAGAATTGAGAAAGTGCATAATCAACTTACTAGAGTACCAATCTTCGCCATAATTATCAAGCATTTATCATCTTTAACACACTTCAAATTAATGGTTATTACAATGTATTGTATTATAAAAATATCTAATTTCTTTAAAATACGCGTCGCGTGTATTAGCACTTTACGACTGTCATTTCACTTCCAATACATAATTAACTTTTAATTTCTTTTCCGTTCTAAATACTATTTAAAAACAATTACAGTTATCTTTCAAATACGTAATAGTATTTAAGGTAATAATTATGTGTATCTAGGTTATCATAAAAAACAGATACTGTAGAAACACTTATTGAAGCACTGTTTACATATACCTAGATTAGTAAACGCAATATAAACCTAAAATACAGTGTGCTAATTTATTTTCATTGTCACTATGAAACATCATTTGATTAATTTAAAAGCTATCGTTTATGAATAATAAATACACACGCACAATATTTGTATAGTACATATATCTTACTTGGCACCCTAACATTCAGTTTATAATTTTATAAATACAATTGTTTATAACTAAATAAGCATAATAATAAACGCTTGAATGTAGTTGTCTTAAAGTACTTTATCTCTTAATTTAAAATTGTATAAAATGTTAAGGCTTTAAAACAATAAAGTAGCATTTATAGGTAGATATGATAAACAAAAAAAATATATACATTAGAACGTTCATAGGTATACATTGTGTTAAACCTACATGAATAAATGATTTTTGATTTATTATTCTTGTAAATCTTAATTTGTTGATAAAACCTTTATAATACAAAAATTGATTTGTAACACTCTTAATGGACCCTTCACTTCTACCCCTTTTCAGTGACATATTTTACTTTTTAGTTTCATATTTATAAACTTGAGCCAAATTCACTTTCTGTTTATGCTTAAATCTGGAATCAATTTCGATAATCTTCTGGACTGTGGATAACATTATTTGGTGGTTCTTTAGTGATATTTGTATTTTTTTCAATTACCTTTTTATTTAAGCTTAGCAATAGGATGTATAGTAGGTACCATGTATCACGTATTTCTTTTCCAGGAGTTTTGATACTTTCCATTTTTAATATTTTCAATAGTTGGCATAAATTTATATTGATCAAGGACACGTTTTAAAGGCCATTCTGACTCAAAGGGTATAGCCCTAAGTTAATTTTAAAATAGATATAAAATAGACTTATGGAAATGTATAATTGAATAAAGGTTTAATAATAAATAAACGCAGTATTCTATCATGTACAAATGACTATTTTGTTGATATGAGTCGATATATAAAAAAATATTATGTATATGGTACAGTACATCTGGAAAATACGAGGAAAATATGTAATAATTATTCACCTAATAGGTATCAATGTACAATCTTCTCAAGAACACAGTTGTTTTTATGTAGATATTTTCTAATACCGTTCTTAGTTATTTTATTAACAAAATTATTTCATAATTATACTACTCGTGGAACAGGATTTTCCTAGACAATCTGAGTAGACTCAATTTCATCTGTTTCAATAACTACGCCGCCGATCGCGTCTATAAAAATCATGAAATAGCAAGAAAACATCTCAATCGCAATCCAATATTACAAACAAACAAGGTCATTAAGCATCGTAAGTATTACCCGGCCATATTGACGAGTCCTCGTGAAGCTAGCGTCGAGACGTCCAGAAGTCACAACACAATTCGGTCGGGTTAATGCCATATAAAAACAATTAGTTTTCATCAAACTTGGAAAGTAAAGAGACGGTCGCGCGCACGCGCATTACACGTAAAACTGAATAGGACGAGGAAGGTGCGCGTAGTGATGCGCCGTTGTTATCTTCTAATTTGACAGCTGAGAATTTTGTCTTAATCGTCGTCGGTCATTTAAAATTATAATTATAGATTCCTTAGCTAACAAAGTAATAAAAAAAATCGGTTGAGAAAATAATCGGCAATCTGGTTAATTTTATTAGAAGAGAAAACACAAACGTTTATGCTTACATAGTATGGATATCTTAATACAAGACATATATACGTTTAAGATAGAAAATTATAAATAAAACCGACGAATACCTGCTGTATAAATGTCTTATAATGATTAAGAAACTTTTAGTTAACATTCTCTAAAATCGTATATCGACAAGAACCGGAAGTGAATTGACTGCTAGTGCACATCCCTAAACTACGCTAGACCGCACTTGACGCAGTTATGGAAATGAACATCGCAGTAAAGTAAAAATAAAAACAGTGGATAATTACAATCGCCGTGTCCACTGACCGGCACGGTTATATCAAACTTTGAGTATATTTTGAGTAAGAATTCGGTTTTCAAGCGTGTTCCACTTTTACAAACCCATGATCAAAATGTCGGAATATTAACATATTACGGCAGTGTAAATCGTGGTGCTCTTTTCTTATCAAGCGGTCGTTTGTCCAGTACAGCATCTCACAGACATGTCGTTTAATCCCAAAGTCAAAGATTTACCAAATGCCATCTTAGTTTATACTCTGTCAACATTATACGTCAAAGAATTAGTCATAATCCGTGAAGGTCAAGATGATTAAATTAAGATTTAAATCTAACAAAATAATACGTAATTAAAGACAACTTTTCGTTTAACGTGGGAAATACAATAGAGAATTAAATACATTTAAATTTTATTGTAGATGATAAATCACTTGTTAATTTATAACAATGGGGATAAAGGTTTGTCTTATAGCTAATATATTTGAATAAAAAATAATCTTCGTAATAAGCGTAAAATCAATGTTTGCTTTTGCCTAGTAAATCTTATATTAAAAACATTTCTTAATGTTTCTCAAAATAATACGTTCTAAACACGTACTCTATTAGATAGGTTGGAACCTCACGCTAGTAGAATTTTTTTAGTGTAAACAATTATATTATTTTTTTAGATTAAAACATTCTACAAACACACTAATTTGTAAAATATAGTATTGTTTACTTCCGGTTGCCGTAACATTTTCTCTAATAGTATTCTCGTAACCATGAGTTTGACCTCACTTGACAATTACCTATTGCTTTATAGTTGTAGTTACTTTAGTTATGACTATTTAACTTCTGCTCAGTAAATTACTTACGCATATGATTATTTTTATTATTATTTCGAAATATCCTATTTGATAGCTGCAACACCGATTCAACAAAATCAAAACAAATACAGAAATCGGCATACGACAAGACCTCACAATCGAAAAGTTCTGCTAATTTCTTTTCATTTATGTCATAAATATTAAATTATGATATAAATGTTGTGTGAATGTGTGATTAATAAAGTAAAGCATGTTACAATATTTTACTACGTATGGTGTTAATCATCTGTGCAAACATAGCAGTATCATGTTTAATCTGTGACCTCTAAGAAATTAGATCATTTTGTTTTTATGACTCAAATATTGTGAGCATTACCTAGCTGCTTAAAGATTTGCGCTCAAGATATTAATAAATTTATTCCAATCTAGTTTTCTCTTTTATTAGAATCATCATTACATGAATCGTGACCGTTTTATTGAGAAAAAACCATAGTCATTTAATAAAATAATTATTCCCAAAAACAAACTTTTAAATAGGAATCGTCTTGAACCCTGACCCTCGATTTCATCTAAATAGATTATTAACCGCTTTTATTAGCCCTAAACGCGGTGAAACAACAAAAAGCCGCTTTAAATCGATAGAACACCTTTCACAGAAAAAAGTGGTGCCACCTGAATACAAATTTTATAACATTGATTCACGACAAGCGCCCTCCCATCCAATCGAAAACTTTTCCTACCCACGGATTTAATCCATTGGTAATACGAAAATTGATGTAAGTCTGCTCGCCGTGCCTACACCGCGCGCCGCTGTCCATACAAAGTGAACAGCCTCCTGAACATTTCAGATTTTCTGCCGGGGCCGCTAGCCTCTCTGACATTTTCGTAAAATAGACCTTATACAAACAACAAAAAGTATAAATTCATCTGACATTCGCTCCAGCAATTCCGTTTCGAAGAAACGTGTTCGGTTTGCCGATGGAAGCGAGGGAAAATGTTCGAGTTTTTATTTACCTTTGAGTTTTAAAACTAATTTTAATATTTAAACCTCCTAATAATAACTGAACACATCGATAAATTCTTCTAAATCTGTACAATAGCATTTTAAGTAAGAACTTACACAAACGTTGCGTAAAAAAAAACTACCTTATTGTACCATATAGATTTCTGATAATAAATTCAAATGAGTCGATTAATGTCACTTAGGCTAAACATTTATCACCTTCTATCAAGCTCAAGGCAACATAATTGCTGTTTCAAAAGTCGTTACAAAACCATCCATACTAAATACTCCTATACCTTTTTTATAAATTTCTTTAAGGACAGTAAACTAGCAACCCCACGGCACATTTTGAACTGAGACAGGATCAATTTCTGTTTGATTTATCTCACTATACTTTGCCGATAAATCAGACCACAAAAGGGCTCCCGGGATACCGTAAAACTTAATTCCCCTTAAAACAATTCAGACTCTCATACAATGAGATCACGGACAATGCGCAACTTGAGATTGTATTCCGATTATCGAATCGTAACCACGCTATCGTGGATTGAATAGGTTTCAGGAAATCATCGTAACTCGAGCCGTTCATAAAGAGTTGAGTAGAATAATAGGAGATTATTAACTGTAACTAACTAAAACAAAAATTATATTACATTTTCAACATGGTTGTAAGTCACTTGATATATGAAACGAAAATTCTATTATTTATTCACGATTAAATCCGTCCTATTGATACCGTTAAGAGTTAAACATTAAGTACCCTTTATTGAACCTAGTAAACAATAGTTATACATAACATTAAAGTTTTTTATACATAAATCCCGATTTGTCACATAGTTATCGACAATGGTATATAATTGAACGCAAGTCATTGATTGATGGCCCATCTCCAATCTGCTAATGGCGACCTCTATCAAATAGCTGTCTGTCCAACATCGGGCTTCCATCGGAACCGCAGAAAATGTATTAAGTCACTTTCCGTTATATGTGTACGCTTTTATATTTATAGACTCAATGAAATATTACGGAAAGGTAGGTTTTTACTGTTTATTTTTGATTCGTAGGATTTATTCTTATCTAAAACAAATACAGCATAATATTTTAAAAGTCTTTACATCTGTCAACATAATGTCAAAGAGACCTTAGCGACCAAAACGCCTTATAATAATTAAAATATGAAGCCACCTATTTTCTCTTTCAAGTCAGCTTTATATCTAGAAAATGAACCTCTCGTAAGCCCATAAAAATTCAATATAAACTCCTCATCGTAATTAAGACCAACGCGAGATACACTTGCGGTTTCACTTTCATATAGGTAATTAGCTCGATTACATGCCTCAATGTATTTGTATCACGGGTATGTGTTTATTTATATTATATACTTACTGGCGTTCTGTGCACATACAATTTTGTTAAAGACAAACAATATGGATTTAGATTTCGTCGCCCTCGGTAACACATACAAAGAGACAGTTATATAATATAACAAAAAACAAATAATATCAATGACGTTCCTAACACAGAGTTGGGTTCAATCAAGTGTCTTACGTATTATCATCTTACACGACACCCCCTCACTTCATTCAAGAACTTAAGCCCTTCACGAGCTGATTTGGCAGGAAGTTAAGATATATGAAAAGGTCCTAGAGATACTTTTAATTTACAATATTGTATTTTCTATTCGATAATATCCATTTTTTGCATGCATACATGCTATTGAACAGTTATTAAATATTACTATTAGATTTTCATCGTAGAAAGTAGAGATAAATGAAATCACCGAGCATTTCTATCGACGTAACGATCAAAAGAACAACTGTTCTTCTTTTCAGGGCCGACCCAAAACCACATAAAAATTTCATGGATTTATTGATTATTTGTTCATTTTTATGGATTATTTGTGCTTCATATTATATTATACAAGTTTTATTACATTCCTATTAATATATTATTAAGAAATGTCTGATTAGCAAAAGCTCCTGGACTAGAAGATTCACGTATTACGAGACAAAAAGCAGTGACACAGTGTTATCTATAGCGAACAGTCACCCTCTCCTAAGAACGCCGACACTCGGTTAAGCCACACAATTTTTTACAACCAATTCCAAGGGGACCACTTATTTTATGAGATCAAAGATGTCATGACTTCTGTTTTATGTGGCTATTGAATGAAATTAGGATATTTAATGCTTCATTAAATATTCTAACTTGCTTTGCTCAAAATATCTAATACTATACGCATGAATTTATTGAATAATTGAAACTATGATATGTAGTGTAGCCATATTTTATCGTATTGTAGCGTCGTTAATTAATTCCCCCTTAAAATAATGAACTCCACTTTTGTGGAGACACTCCGCTAAAATTAAAAGTAAATTTGAGCATATGCTTACTTGTTTAGTTGATGTTGATGGGACGCGAACAACGCGCCTTTTCAGTTAGTGAAATTAGTAGTGTAGTATGAATATAAGTGCAAATGCGGTATCTCGGATACACGGTCATAGTACCGTCAATGAACACTATCTTAGATTAAGCTATTAACTGGTATTGTAGAAAATTAAGTCAGCACAATATTAATTAGCCATAATTGTTGTATATGCTTATATGTAATTCATATAAAGCCGTCCTCGGCCTGCCGGTTTCTTCATGATCAGTCTCACTTGTGCCATTACCGATTTCCTGGAGCGTACGACTTCAGGATTGAGAGTCGCACATTTAACAATAAGCCACACTCCAATTAATGGTGTTAATTACAAACTAAAATATTCAAACTACTTTCGGAGTTATGCGAGGTCATTTAATCGTCCGGTAATGCGAAGATTTGTTACGAAATTCATTATCATACGTTTTTTATTATTCAAATTCTTAGCAATTAAATGTTTTGTAATTGTATCACGTACCTACTATAATAATATTTTAGAAAGGTGGCGGAAATTCAATTATATTCGAATTCCAATTAAACGCCAAAAAATGAGTATGTCTCTTGTGATATTTTAAGTAAGTTTTAGCATAACAATCAGCGCACTGATATTAATTACTGTCGAATATAGATCTATGCAGCTTCAAGAACTTCACTTCTATGCTTATCCTAAAATGAAAATGGTTATCGAAATTTGATTTTACGACAGAAAGGAACAGAAAATAAATTCAGAAAACCCCGAGGTCATGTTAATGAGAATTCGAAAGAAAATTCCAGGTAAATTTTACTAAAACTCTTAGATTTAAGAAAATTATGGATAAAAATAATTATGAAAATGAGTTCGGCAACAGCTGGGGTTCTTAATATTGAAATGGCCGGTAAAATACCTTACATTTTATTACAAGCGACTTAATAAGGGGACGCAATGAATTCCTATAATTTCTCCTTAGTGTTTGTTAGGGTACTTGTTAGAGAGGAGCAGAAAGCGGAGTAAATTTTACTGGCTCTCCGTGCGGTCTATTAGCAACTTAATGATTGCAGAACATATTTAGAGGTTGAGACATTATATAATGATATGGAATAAAATTAATAAATAAATAATTTATCGTTACTCATACGAAAAGGTTTTGTTCTTTTTATTGTAAAAGCATTAAATCGCTCAGAATGATTAGAATGACTTGGTAGTTAATTATTATATGTAGTATATTGTAGGTACATGAATGATAGACGCCTTCGTTTATACACACTCACAATACTTTTCAGAATAGCTATAGTATACTTAGTGAAAAAATCTAATAAATTTGTATCAAAACATACTTTTTAAAAAGTAATCTATTGGCTACTTTTACGCAGAAAACCAAATAAGCTTCATTATGTTTCATTTTAAACTTCGGCGACAAACTACCAATAATATTATACTATGTATATATATTACATATCATGAAAAGAGTTTACACAATTTCTCTAAAAAAGGCACACCTACAAAGCTTCATATCGCAAAATGGCGGCGCAGCGCATTTCCATTTCGTTTTTAATTACAAAACTAAAAAAGTAACTTATCTGAACTCACCCGTATTTATCCGAACAGATGAGTATATCCAGACGTCGCAAAGTTGCTTCTTTGCAAAATTTAATCCCGGATAAAGAGTTTCATGCCGGTGTAGCCCGGGTATATCCGGGTATTCCGGATCTATTTCCTGGGTAAAATAAACCGGAGTGGTCACAGGGGGATTTCAGCTTGCAACTCGAGCCAAATTTTTCCGTGCGATTTTTTGCGGTAGTTTTACATAATTTAAAACTCGTTTGTTGGCATAAATAGCACGTACCTGCGCTTCCTGTGTATTGAGATAAAATAGGTTTTTTGAGTTTTTCTCTTTCTCGCAGCAGTCTCCGTATATCAGCTAGTTATTCGGTCATACTTTGTGCTGTAACCTTTTAGAAAATACACTACTTCATTATAAATTATAATTGAATCATTTTAATACAGAAGAAACCGAACTTCTTGGAAATTATCACTTAGAAAGTACTCACTCTCATGGACACCTCCAACGCCAAGAGGCTTACGGGTGTGTTCGTGTTGTTGTCCTTTAAAGGAACGATATGCTCATTTCTTGAAGGCTTCTAAGTGGTTCGCAAATACCGAAGAAATGTTTTCAAATTTTATGAAATGCTTCAAGCCCGTCTAGTATAAAATATCCGTTAAAATGAATATATCTAAAAATAAAACTAACACTATAATATTAGTGTATGCATATCACATAAATTTTCATTTAGCAAAGCGTGCCCAACGAGAAAATGTCGCGCAACGTCTAAACGAGTGAACTTATTTCCATAGAAAAACCAAAGCCACGTTTATTATGGCAATAAATTTAAAGAACATTATTTACAAAGCTTGGAAGACGTTAAAGACCATTTTCGAAAGACGCGAAGGGAGTTACAATGAATTTATGTTTTGAATGGACTTATTAGGCTGTTAGACCACAAATAGTCAGCCTTTAACATAGCGGGTGTTATGAACTTTGCGATAGATAGTATACCATACATGTCTATGTATTATAAATATTGTATGTCTATTATATGTTATTGAAATGAAACTGCTTGGCCCAATTCATGTTATAAAAATTCATCATACTTATTAATAATTAATAAATAAAGTTAATTCAGTTAAACAAAGTCAGATAAGATAGGTAGATATAAGCAAGATATTTTGTGTGCTGAAGGTGGCCTTTCTAACAGGCTGCACCATATTTGTAGCGTTCATCTCTTCGCTTCAAGTGTAGACAATCATGTAACCAATTTATGTTTTGAATGGACGGTAACGGCTGAGTCCGTAGTTCTAACAAACTGTTACCGCCAACTGAACTTTGATATCGAACTATTCGAGCGATTAATATACGTAGTTTATCTTTAAACTGATTTTAATTGAAACGTTTGAAAAACTATGTATGGTATTTATATAATTATATAAGCGTTAGTGACGTAGTATAATATTCAACCGCTTAATCATACAGATGAATTGTAATAAATATAAATGCGATGATCCTCATGCGTCGATGATATCTACGTGCGTCAAATCCAGGTCTAATCTGTAGCTACTAGGACTTCTGCGATTAAAACAAACAGATTATCTCGAGGCAATATTTAGGATGTGTTTTGGTGAAATCTGATCTCAGAAAAAAATATTGAAATATAAAATATAATTAGTCAAAAGGCAAGCGACATAACATAATTCCCATGAATTGTTTAAAACAACATACAATTTAACTTTACGTAATAAACATAGTACAACATAGAACTTTATTATAGAGTGACTGTATTTTTAATCAAAGGCAGCCCAAAGACACCCATTTCGCCAGTTCACAAAAAAAAATGCCTAAAGAAGCAGACCCTGAATAGTGACGCATACAGATGCAATGTATTTCATATTATGACGTCGTACTAGATCCTGGTAGAGCTTACGTTGTTCCTTAGTGAAATACTGCTTAGCTCTTCCCAAAATAATCACGTTTTTGGGAAGAAATATAGCTTTTGCTTCTATATGACTGAGAAATTGGACTTCTTTTGATATGGCAAATATTCCAAGTATACCCATGCTGAGTATTCTATACGACAAAGCCGCGGGCATTTACTAGTTGTATTAAATATTAATTCCTACACGGTTACATATTAATACAGCATAATAACAGGAGTATCAGAATAATAACCGAGCTATGCTGATCTGGCTGTTTGCCAAGAGATTCACTCAATGGTTACAAGACATCTATAGAACGGCTCGACTGCTACAGTGTTTAAATATCAAGTTCCATTCATAACTCAGAGGAAGACTACACACATGTTTCAGTAGCTTTAATCTAAATATTTATCCCGAATTAAAGGTAAAGGCTAGGCCTTACAGTTTGAAGATATTTTTTAGACGTACAATATATAAATATAAAACAATATATTTATGTACTTTAAATGTACCGATATTATCTTAGAAATATTAAGAGGATAACCAACTTTATAATAGCGCTATTTCTACCGACGCACTCTTTGCTAAGACGATTTTATAAGGAGCTTTACTATTAAATAAATGAATCGTTTATTTGCAAAGAAAGTGGCACATTCAGATTGATTAATTATAATACGGGCATGCAAATGTTGTTTTAATTATCATGATGTCCAAATAATAACAACAGTTAATTACAATAATTGTTATCAAAGCTTATGGTCTAAATACTGTTACACGCTATGAAAGCACCTTGCCTTTAAAAATGTAATCACCTACCCCTTGAGAGCATTACGCGGCAGTGCTCTATAACCTCTAGAAAGGTGATTAAATAGTTTGATAGCCATGGGCCAGCGTAACAATTTTTTTAATACAACGAGATACAACATGCAGGCACCCACAGCCGTGTTCGATCCTACACTAGATAAAGGCAAGTTTCTTTTAATGTTTTGAATAATTTTAGATGCTTTTTTACTACCAAGATATTGTCGAAATACGGATACAAACTTTATCAACACCTACCGAATTTATATGTGCAGGCGTTTTAGTTTTTAAGCACTCAGTAAAAGGAAATTGTAGCAAATATTATGATAATCTATTTGTATATAGTATTTTGACTGTTCTCTTATGTAAGAGCACTAAATATATTAAATCATAGATAAAAAAAGTTAATGTGTGATTAATGTTTAATGCGCTTGGACTTTACAATTATATACAAACTATAGATGATCATTTATCAACTTATCTTATCGATAGATTTTTAACATAAGTTGAGAACAATATTAATTAATTAAGTATTATTCGTCTTTCTTGAATAGCCAACCCTTTATTCAGTAAGTATTAAAATCTTTTGTTGTTTCTTCAGTCACTTGGCTAACCTTATTTGTAATTCTCGGTCGTATATAAGAGGATTACAAAGATTGTTGAATAGCTACACCAGTACATAAAATACTGTGCTATGCTATACATTATGTTTACGGTAGCTCTGCATTTCGGTGGTGAAGTGATATCTCTTGGCTCTGCGCCAGACGTGTGTCGCTTCACCATCATTTTGTATCGCTTTTCAATACCTCGTCATTTGATATCGATTTTAATTATCGATATGTTTGCCGTAAAATCATTATTGAAACACACTCGGGATACTGAATAGTGTTTCGGTAATTAATTTCCATTTCACCGTATTTTGAGCAAATGCATTTCTTGTCATCTATTTACTCCAACTTTTACTTAAATTCAAAAAACAGCTTAGCAAGTGTCAGAACTTACAAAAAAACGATTACGGCATCCCTACGTTTCTTAACGGTAGTCAATTTGACTAGGGCACATAATATTTTCATATAAGTTGAGGGTTAGTACCAAGTTTCACACATTTGGCTGAATGCCAGCTAGCTGTCGGTCACTTTATGGAGATCACCCTCGAGAGACAGATCACTGCGGTGATATGGAGTGTGAACGGAATGCGACGGTCATTTCGACGCTTTATATTTGTTTCTTTTGTTGTTAAGTAGAAATGCTGTCTGCAATTGCAGGACTAAAATATAAAACTCCAACTGATACGAGATCATAGTTCTATATTGTCATGTGATTTTTAATATCTTCTTTCCTAAACAGTGGCTACACGGTGGCAGGGATCAGTTCGTTCTGCAATATAACAAACTGGCAAGTTTTGGCCTGGCTCAGAAAGCAAAATCGTGTGGCATTATTTAGTATTATAAAATACCTGAACGGTCTAAGTGAGTTGTGCTACTTGCAATGAAGCCCTATAGAATGTTACTATGAATAGAATATCGATCTGTCCGTCCTATTCAAATGCATTCTGTGTACCTACCGTAAGGGAAATTATCAGTAATTGATAGAGATAGTAGTTTCTGTTTATTGTTTGTTTGTGACAGGAAACCGCAACCAATTAATTGATTTATTTGACAAATCAAGAAACTGTATCACATATACAGTTTTACAATAGGGCAAATTCAATATCTATTATATTTTCATAAAAGAATAAACAAATTTTATGTCAATGTCACCATCGAACAATCTAGAATTTCGCTCGAAATTCCTAAGTTGGTGGATAGAAGATCGATAAAACCCGTAAAGCATACAAATGTTTACGACGGAATTGAATCGGTATTGGGCCTCGGACATCGGCCATTCGTATCAATTATTAAAACCCTTGTATCGATTTTGGTCATTTACTTCGAACTGTCCTTTACCCCAGATAGGTTTAGCATACACTAAGGGCAGTCTTCAGTAATTTTTTTATATCTTTTGTTACTGTATAATTATAAGAGATGTTAGGTTCAGTGCCTTCGGAACAATAAAATATAGATTTAAATAAAACTACTTGGTTATATATTAATATGGAACAGGTAATAAGAGCTACAACAGTTATTCTAATTAATCTTCTCAATTTAATTTAAGTGGTGGCCATAGCAACGAGATTAAGCGAATCAGTTTTTGAGAGTCTTACCATGATCTTTTTATATAAAATTGTAAATGTGTGGGTTGTCGAACTATATGTGTCCACAGCCTATGTGCCGCTATTGTTCCTTAGCTAGCAGGGAAACTTCGATAATATCGTGTTTAAAGTTATTACTCTGTCTGGTCTATTATTAGTAAAACTCCACGCTACAAATTACTTGGTAGGAAAATGTTCTCTTACAATAAGGTACATTGTTATTTTGATTTAATATTTCAAGATATTTTACGTTTTACAGGGAAAACACGACACGTAATAGGCAAAAATAATTATAGTTTCTTTGTTTTAGTCTCTACAGCCCAGTGGTTGAATCGGCTTCAAACTCTGACATATTGATATTAAAATTAGGGGTTGGTCGCAGGAAGTGTAAAAATTATTTTGTATTTTAATGTCAAAAATGTTCACATGATATTATCATTTAAAAGTATAAAAAAAGATCGATGAGAAGAAGTCGTTCTTCTCATTCCTATGGACATACATACAAAATAATTCATTATGGTCGGTCTAGCCGTTTCGGAGGAGTTTGAGCTACAAACACTGAGACACGAGAATTTCATTATATTTGTTTTAAATAAAGATGTTTCTACGCCATGCTCTCTGAGTTCAGAAGCGAAAACATAAATAGAGGTACTTAAGAAGGTTATTCACGAGTGGCTTAGGTTAATAGAAGCTGCGTTATGAAAGTTTAATAAAATATAGCGACAAGTGTGTAGTACTTTTTAGAATATAGTAATTCTCTCAACGTCCTAGGTTTAATATAAAACTAATATTAAACCATCGCTGGCCTAGTCACCCGCCACTAGCTCGGATGTTTTATATTAAGGAATGAAAGCGCTAGAAATAAATTCTGTTTATTTGATAGAAACTCTTTTCGTATGATTTATATCTGCAGAGTTCTTTATTATCGGATGAAAGTGCGTCACCTACTTTATGGAGATGGAGATTTGTGAAGTTTGAAAGTAAGTCAAACATTTTCAATATTACGTTAGCAAATTTATTTAACGACACTTTCGTATATTTTAAGATACTTCAGGCAAGCACTTTCTTATATCGTGTGTCGCCCTTAATAACCACAGAGAAACAATATATTTAACACGAAGGAAGGTTTTTGTAATACAATGAAGTATTAAAAAGATTTCTTCCAAAAATAAGAAATTAAGGGATGGATGGTTATTTCATATAAAACACAATTTCATTGACTTAGTCCAGAGTTAACTCGTGCCATAAAAATTACGAATGCTGCTTTTAATCTACGTTCTTCGTAATCGCAACTGTTCGCAAGAAATAGCAATCATCGCCTAGTGAATTTAATATCGGCAAGAAAAGAGCATTGGCATTTTGTCAATTTTCTATATTATGTCCTTCGATTTTATTTCACCTAATAATTATTTTTCCTCCAAAAATAATAATCTATTTAAAACTGAAATGTTTATGTCGGCGGCCTTATCTCATTTGAATTCTACTCTACATCTTAGAATTCAAAGACTATGATAAATATTTTCATAATTATAAATAAAATCATTAAATGTTTTCCCCTAAGTAATTTTATATCGTTGAATCCTATAAGTTTTGAATTAATTTTTTATCAGGTTATTAGAGACTTAGTGCTGTACATTTTAAATATTTACTGAATCTGTTGAACCGCGACTTATTATTTCACAATCGAACCTTTATTGATTTTTTTATTTAGAAAAATGTTTCGAAGCACAAGGACCATTTTATTTCGAAGTAAAACCAGACACATGCTTAAACATTATAAAAGGTAAGAATAGGAAATTCCTGAAGCTATAAAAGGCTTATTACATCGATTGATGCGACCGATGCGTCTATGTATATGAAAATAAATAGTCCTAACGTGTGACGGTCAGTTGTGAGTTACTTGCGGTATCGAGTGGTGCTTGTGTTGTGGATTACGTGCTAGTGTGTGTGTGTGTGTCTATGTAGTATAAAGGATTGTTTTGGGAGCTGGAGTAAGTTCCTTTTTGAGTTTATTTAGCACTTAATAAAATAATTATTGAAAGTCAGTTTTATTATATCGAGCGATATGGTTTTATATGTATTTAAGACCTTGAATTAATTCAGAAATGTCAAAATACAATACATTAAGATTACACACGTGCATGTGTAAGAAAAATAAAAATTAATTTACTTAAAATATAATAATTAAAATACTAAGAAGTCTATCTTAAAAGTCTTTTGTAAATAATAAGTAATATAGGAAGCTGAAACCTACTTCCTCAAAGGTATAATTGAAAAGAAATGTATTGTGAAAATAATATTGTCTTGTTTACAAAAAAAACAACCCTCAACAAAAGGCAAAACAAAACAGTAGTCCCTTCAAATGACCCGTGAGTTATCAGCGTGTCTATGGGTCAACGCATTTTGCACTATTCTTATCTCTTTCCGTGATCGTGTATATCTAGTGCCGTCCCTTTCTATTGCCGTATTTACTTGCTTCTTGCAATGTATCAGTTTCCGTGTTCCTATAAGATAGTGGGAGTATACATCAAATATTATACCGATACTTAAATCCTCACGACAATTGCTAAATGAGAAGTATAGCAGATAATATATGACCTAATTAAATTAAAGATATGCAGTTCCAAAGATCAAAGAGGATGCTGATCAGTATTTTTCGTTAACGTCTAAAGTCCATCACAAACAACGTCATAGTTGTAAAAGTAAAGATTTACCTTAAAATGGTCAAAAACTTGTATTGATATAACTTTGGATTGTAAATTATCAAAACGTCAAACAAGTCGCAAGTTTCTCAATCGTGATTTTGGCTTCTAAAGTTTTAATTGAAAATATTCAGAAGACATTCGCGAAACAGAGACCAAGTTTTTGACATGCTCGTCTCGGCTGATTGTTTAATCATTGAGTGACTCAACAAAAATAATGTTTAATTTTGTTTTCAAAAGAAACTACTTACTAGTCGAGAAGATTATATTAACAGACATTTTTTTTATCAAAATGATAACAAAGAGAACTGTAAATGAAATATTGTAAAATGTTTCCACGGACCATTATCCAAATATACGTAGTTAAAATAAAAGCTAAAACTTCCACAAAAGAGTCCATATTCCTGAAAAACAAACTATGAAAATGTACTTCACTCACATATTCGAACAATGTACTCTTAATGCACAACAAAAATAAACGCAATCATCTGACATACAAATCACTAGCTGTGCAATCACTGTAGTGACATAGAAAACCAAACAATGCAAACTATTCGTAAACATACTAATTTCAAAAAGAATTTACTACTTGTTTTAATTATAGACGAAAGATCTAGGGAATTTCGAATTTATATATTTTTAATATAATCGAAGGCGGGGATGATTTTATCAATAAATATCAATTGCATGTTCCTTCAAGAAATGTACAATATCGTTATCACATTACAGAGAAACAATATACATATTGGAATTTCAACAATTTGCTTATTTTGCGAAAACAGAGCCATTCGCAAAAAGTTATCGCCAGTCTGGGTTGCAAGAAAATAAAATGGCGATGCGTAGGCGCGGCCTCCAAATTATAATTATTTCGGTCTTGCAATGCGAAACGCGCGGCTGCAAGATACGGAACTGTGTCGCTCACGAAATTGTTCCAGAGATTTTTGATATGATCTAGCATTGACTGAAATAGAGGAAATCATTACTGACATAATTTCCATCGACAACGTAGAGCCGATGTGACAGTTGGCAGAATGACAGCAACACTTTTACCTATTATATTATTGTATAACTCAAGTCTAATTTGTCTCTGTTTCTATTATGCTGAAGGGATTGTATCCATAGTTATGTAATAAAATAAATATATATATATACTAGTACCTAGTGTATCGGTAGATACAGTATATCATTTATGTCTAATATTTCTAACAACATAGTTTTTATAATTTTATTGTTTTAAATATATTATAATAATTAAATTCGGGAAAAGACCAGCGTAAGTGGCGGTGGACAGGCCACATAGCGCGCATGGACAAGAACCTATGGACAGGCTCCTTGAATGGAGAACTCAGCAGAACAAAAGACCGCGCGATCGCCCACCTACTAGGTGCACTGACGAAAGCGTCAAGTAGGTTATCTCCTAGTGGTTACAGAGAGCCCAGGCCAGGGAGTACTGGAGGAAAATAGAGGAGGCCTTCGTCCAGAAATGGAACAAATAAAGAGGCTGATGATGATGACACCAAATATAATAAGCAAAGTTTTATCATGGACATCGAGTATAAGTTCTAAATTAGTTCTTGCATGGAAAATGCATTATCTATTTAGACAGATTTCATCCTGACAGCCAAGAGCTCCCCCAGAGGTTCCCGTTATTAATACAAGTAGCAACAATAAGCCGATATGAAATGTATTCCTAATTCTCTCCCTAATAGAATCCAGGAAGTTAGCGCTAACAATTTCATATGCATCACGTTGCCCGTGAAATTCGCTAAAGTACGTATTTTGGATGGCCTCCAAAACAATTAGTGTTCCTAGCACCGGCCTGTCTTATTGCGGTTACTATCGCATTCAAAACCTTATTTAGGTACTTAATAATGTTCTACATCACCATTACGAGAGGCGAGATTGTTTACATGCAAGTACATTATAAGTTTGCTTAGAGCATAACATAAAATAAGCGGGTTTTTACTGTAGGCTAGGCTTCACTTAGGTCTTTACAGCCATCAGTAATGTCATGCCAAGTCGAGCTTTGATATGCATACTGTTCTAGAACAAGTGATTTCTTACAGTCACATCTGTAGTATGGCTTGAGCCTCTTGCTAAGAAGTTGTCATGAATTCATTGTCATGCGTTACTAGACCGAGGAAGTGATTATTCGTCTAAACAGCTCTCTTAAATTTTTACCAATTTTACTATAATGCACCATTACTTTGATCTAACTTACATCCCCTAAGGTTTTTAACTCGTAATTTTGATGACATAGTAGTGAAAACGATACTTATTAAGTGAAATAGTCCTAAATTAAAAACAACTCAGTCAATTTTGTTTATATACCGCATAGGTAAATTCAGAGTTTGTCAACCATAGGAACAGATAGACATGGAATTCAGTACATTGGAACAATATTCCTATTCATATAGGGTGATATTAATTAGCTTGCTGATGTTCAGTGATTATACTATTCTATAGCGACACGTTCCACACATTGTTGTGATTCGATCAAACCTCAATTGACTACAGAGATAGATGAACTCTAAGATTATAATTGCATTGAACGTTACCAACATTCATAGTTCGTACATTGTCGACAACATAACCAATGAGATTAAATGTAGTAAGTAAATGTCTCTTAAAAATGCTTTCTATTAAATAGTTGAAAAAAGTATTGAAGTAAAGTTCGATCAATATCCAATTATTGTTGGTAAGCCAGTTACTTAGATACGGGTGGACACACTAATGTATTGACCGATTTGAATAGTATTTACATGAAGGTCCCTTTACACTCGTGTTCCTTTTAGGTTTAATTAAAAAAATTAGAGAAAAAATAATTTCCGTAGCAACTATAGGAGAATAAAATAATAAACTTAAAATACAAATATGTTTTATATTTTTATTTATTATGTTAATATTCAAAAACTCATGAACTGAATAAATGGCATTGTGATTATCATTTGTGAGTTGAAAATAAACCGAAACTTTTATTTAATAACACATAATTATAGAATATTTACAATATTCTTAGCCTCTAAATAGAAAACTAAAACAAATTTAAAAAGTTGGTCCCTGTGGCAGGTAACCTTTAATGCTGGCATCATGTCTTCGTTGTACTGTAATACTTACTCGTTGATCGAGGAAAGCACCAGCTCTGTGGTCACCGATACTATCTACCAGGAGCCAACATCTTTAATGGAACAACATTGTTGGAGGAAAGATTCCAATACTTCAGCCAGTTTTTGTGTTTGCCAATGTTTTAGATGAGACGGGGTTAACGTGTTCACACAAGTAGCATCACGTACCGAAGCCCGTCCCATTCTCCAAGGGATCAAAAACATCCCATCCGGCCACTTGTCATATGCCTGTTGGCTCCAAAATGGCTGGAACATTGACGGAGACAAGAGAACGGCGTGGCGTGATAAACGACCTGCACTCTTTTCGTCTTACTTCAATGCCACAGGGACACTTATGGCGAGTACTTATGGACACTCCTAAGCGAAGGTTGGCAATTCAAAGTGGTTCAGGGTCAAAAAGTGCCAGTGTGTCTGGCAAAGGATAAGCATTAAGCCAATGAACGTGACTTCCCTAGACCCCAATGCCTCCAGCCTTGCGAGTTCTGTATTTGAGGTTTAACCTAATAAGTTTTGGAATTCATATTTACAACTATATTTTTTTAAATATATATATGTAACATAAACTATGCCTTTATAAACAAGCTATTGTATATGTCCCTTTACAGTCTTCATTTATTATTACGGCATTTGATTGCGACGTTTAAGGGGTTTTCTGGGGATAGTAAATATGAGATGAAGAAAAATAAATTATTTATACATTTTAAAAGAAACCTTTTACATTTTCTTATAATTTTGAATTGGGTTTACTTTTTGATGTACATATTTACATTATTTTTCGTTTGGAAATACAAATAAATTAATCACATATTAAAATATATCCTCTGAAGTGAACCACGCATGTGTGTCGAGGCAAGGCGACAAGGCTCATTAGCAGCAACTTATTAATATTAATACTTAGAGATGTGACATTTGTGACACGAATCGGAGCTTTGCAAACAGCATTGTGTTAATAAAGAGTATAAATTAATAATTCCCGAAAAATAAAGTACTAAAGACGTGGTTAGGTTATATGACTTCTGAGAAATACTTCATGAAGATTCAGATTTTTTTTAATTTTGTATAACTATGTATAAAATACATACAATATAACATTATGTAGACAGTATATACCTTTGACGGGATACAATTTTGATATTTTTCGATTCAATCATTTGCTAAAAAAATTCATGTCTCAAATGTAATATCAGAATTCTAATATCCCTTCATATCAGTTTCTCATATTAAAAAGCAACGATCGACTCTAATTATGTTCATTGTTCATATTATCGTGAAGCTAAATGTTATTACAACTTTTATTGCTTTACATAAAACTGGAGTTTTTATAATCCGATTATTTATAAAATCTGGTAAGATATTTACAAATTTACGGATGGCCTCTTTTTTTGTATAAAACACTCACGGGAAAGATTGATTGTATATGTTTTTGGTGAAAAATATTGTTATGGTGATATTTATTAAGAAAATACGCTATCAATCTTGCCCCGTAATCTTCTCCTTAAGTGCTTTCTCACAATATTATTTATTCATGAACAATTTGCGATGCAATCAGGTCAGAAACAGAGCTTTTACAATGTCGAAACACGATTTGACTTGATAAAATATGATTATAAAGTTTCAGAGGCATTTTTGAATTTTTATAAGGTTCTCTATCTCTTCCGCATAATGTAACTGTGATTTATCAATTCCTATTTCTCGCTGCGATCTATAAGTATGTTGACTTCATTCAAACAATGGACTTCCTTCTAATGGAAGTATAAATAATACTAAATTTTTTATACAATAGGACCTTATTTTAATATAAACATAAATGCTTTGAAATAAACATAATTACATATCTAACAGTAAATCAATAAATAATTGAACAAGAGCTGGTCAAATCCAACCCTAGTAACACGTAAAAGTTCTGATTTATTGAGTCTTTGGAACAATGTGTTTATGAGATAAACAAAATAGGCAATTTGACAGTATGTAAAATAAAGTATTATTTCTTCATTTATTAACACGTCGTTGGAAGTATACAGAGTTATAGTCCCATTAAAATAATTAAATAAAATCAAGAGCAACTGGCAGCCTTACCGCTTTTGAGCGATTCCTACCACGCAACCACTGAGAGAAAAAACTAATAAATTAGATAAGGTGAGCCCAAGGAGTGCAAAACTACATAACACAATTATTTAGACAAAACTAATAGAACAAAGCAAGGCAATTAAAACATATGTAAACATTCAAAGGGACAACAAAATAAATTAGTAATTGAGAGAAATCTATATAAAACATAGTTGTAGATAAAATTGCTCGTAAATAATAAATAATTATATACAAAAATATATATTTTTATATGTCAGTGACATGACACAAAAAGGTTACTCATTAGTCGAATTGTCGAACACGTTTCATGCTTGTTTAAATAATCATAATATTGTCGTGGAGTTCATTATCGCCGGAGACTGATTTTAGTCGAATAATAATAAAAAAAACTCATCGTTATGTGTTATGTGTTCTTTATTAATTAATAGAAATTGTGTAGTAAATTTCGTCTGATCTAATTTGTTATTTTTAGTAATTTTATTTGTTAATTTCTTACTATATATTAAACATAAAAAACGTGAAGTATGTTTTCATATTTCAGACCAGGCCTAGAAATGCGTTCTTCAAATTATGAACGTTTAGCCATCCTTTCTGGTTCTCAGTGGTGAGAAGCGTACCGTAAAACAAAGAGATGTTAAAATTGTTATTTAAACACACGTTTGTCACATAATAATGTATTACTTTTATCATTCTTGTAGGTACGGGAGTATTTTTATTAGAGGAAAGTGACCAAATATGGGATAGTATCCCTAATATGGAATACCCCTATTTCTCCCAAATGCAAACTCCCATACGCAATAAACAATGATTTTCTGTCTCCTTTTACTCCCGTTTACGTGTACAAGTTGTAGCATGTCAGTTGAGCAAGTGCTTTCGTCATTGTGACAGTTTTTTGTTTTGTTGCTACCGCATAACTTTCTAAGGTATGTTAAAAATACGTATTTTTCGTAAAGAAAGTGCACACAGTATTGATTTTATAGCTTTTAGAGACCGTTTAGACGTTCTTTTGTATGTTTTAGCGGTATTAGATGATATTACTTTCTTAAATATAAAAATCTGAATGTCAGTTTGAAATCGTTGGAAAATCCAAATATGGACAGATCACAGTATCCAATTATGGACTATTCCATAATTGGTTCTCTAAAGTATCAGCTGACATGATGATTTTGTTAATTGTATATTTTTTAATGTTTTACCAAAATGACGGGCGTCAACTCAAAAACAAAGCGAAAAGAATGGATTCAGAGCATATGGCGGAAGTAATAAAATTAGTAAGAGAAAAACAAATGGGTTATTTAAAAGCTGGAAAATACTTTGATGTGTCAATATCTACTTTGTTTTGATTATGTCAGAAAAACGATTTTTCTCTAGTAGAAGCCGCAGCTACTACACTTGGAAAGAAAACTGTCGTGTTGGCAAAAAACAAGAATTAAAAACAGAATGAGAAAATATCAAAAGGAAAAAACCAAAAGAGAAGACTAAGCCTAATTCAGATGATGAGGAGGTGATGCTATTTGATACTGACAGTGAACCCGATGCCTTGATAGGATATACAGTTCCAGAATCTGAAGATTCGAGTGTATTTTCTGTGGTGTACTGTTTTCGAATGATACTCATGGGGAAACATGGATCAAGTATCTTATGTGTGGACTCTGGGCATGTAATAATTGCGCTGTGCCAGAGTTTGATACCTGAATTTGTGATTATTGTAAAAAAATTGTGTACCTTTCTATATCATACCAAGTTTCCAAAGGGTCTCGTGTATTTTAAGGTTAATTTTTGATAGTGTTTATAGTATTCCATATTTGGGGTACCTATTCCATATTTAGGTACCTAAATCGTTATTTAGTTTCTTAAATTTTTTCTTACCTTAAACTAATCAATAAAACCTGAACTTATTACAAACTAAAGTGCAAATATATGATTGTTAATAATTACCACAAAAAGTTTTTTATTTATAACACTTGTGGAAATTATGCCTTAAAATCAAAATGGTATTCCATATTTGGTCACTCTCCTCTATTGTATTAGGTTTCCACAATTTTAGTTGTAGTTATAGTACAGTAGAACCTCTATAAGTCGAACATCAAGGGAGACGCCAAAAAATTCGAGTTATAGAGTTTTCAACTTATGGAGGATTTCAAAGGGAATCAAAATTGAACACCTGACACAAAGCAAGCAAACACGTGTTTCCATGAGTCATAATTTTTTTATTGTATACTCCTAAAATGTTTTCTAAGAAACAATAGTGTACTCACATTGTCGACAAGTTCTTAAAGTCGGTAACTTATTTTTGTTCGAACAGTAGAGATAATAAATTCCAAATGATCAAGTTGTAAAGGTAGTAAAAAAAACGTTTCTATGTTCGAGATACAGAGGTCAAATTTAATTTTTCGAGTTATAGAGTGAAAATATGTACCAAAATGGCTTGGAGGGACTCGGTGATTATTTCGATTAACAGAGGGTCAAGATTTCAAGTAATGGAGGTTTTGGTGTTTTAAGGGAAGGGAACAAAACATTTTTTCGAGATTTGGAGGTTTTTGACTTATCGAGGTTCGACTTAACGAGGTTCTACTGTATATAGATTACATTGTATGATAATATTATCTGAGATTTCCGTGTTTAATAAATAGTTTTGACAGAATTAAGCTGACCAGTAACAAAATTTGATGTTTAATAAAAAAATTAATTAACTGACAGTCGTGACACGAATGGCGGAGAAATGTGACTAAAATTTTAGTATAATTTTTGTGTTGTGTGTTTTATATGTAGTCTTATTGATTTAGATTTTTTTTATTTTGACCGAAATTTTTAGTGTTTTTTATCGCGTTTTAAGACCGTGACCGTTTTAAAAAGAATATTTTTGTACCGGTAAGTTTAACCTCCATACTTGCTATACCAAGATTAATAACATTAGAGTTATTTAAGTCACTTAAATTTTAATGTATAAGTTCTGATAAATGGTGATTGGTCATTGACATTTATGAAAAACTAGCGGTCGCGCCCCCCGCGAGATGGCACTATAGTAGGTTAGGGGTTAGTGGAAGGAGATAATAAATTATGAAATGGAAGTACCAATGAAATATTAGAATCCTTTCAAATACTGAGTCAAAACTGTCCGCTCTCAGCTAATGTCGAGGTTGCGCGGTGCGATGCGCTGCACGCAGCCATGAGTCGTGGGGCTGAGGGTGATGGCGCATTCACGATTATTTAGGGAAATAGATCATACCATCACTCACAAATGTCCAATTTTCGTAATAACAAACTTATTGAGGGTTAAAACTCTGTCAAATTCTCAGTCGAATGCTTTCTGCTCTTTCTTATGTCAATGGTTAAAAGTGCGCTGGACTGCACGCAAAAACCCTGGCCAAATTTAAAGACCCAAATAGCTGAAACTAACTTGTTTTTCATGTGTGGAAAAGGACACTATACATTAGACTGAATTAATTGATTGATTTAATTTTAAATCTCCCCTAAACGCACCCCACGTTTATGATAAGTTTATACATACATCACTATTCCACCACCGTTCAATTGGATGTTGTATAGAAAATTGGCATCAGAGGTCCCAAAAAATTGAATTTCAGCACGATTGGTTAGTTATTTTAGCACGAAGTTGACATTTAGATTTTTTTTAATTTCCTCTAATAATTGTTCAAGCTTTTCTCCAACTTTTGTTCAATCACCTCCAATCGATCACTTACGGTTACGTTACGGTGTGTGAATTCCCCATTTTTCCTATATCCTCAACCTAGGGTGAAAAATATACTTACATTTTTTTCAGTATAGCGCAATATAATATTAACATTTATAAATGGAACGCTATACTACCACCCCCTATCAAATTGCAACCAGTTCTTGCCAAAGGAAGCAAATTCCATCCCTCTAGATGTCATTGTTTAGTTTAATGTACTGTGACCAAATAGGCCATCAAATGAGCCAATTTTTAAATAAGGAACAAAATATTATAAACAGCTGTTACCCAAATGCTACTTTTAAATATATTATAAAGAACATTGTAAGAGAGACTTCCAGTAAAGCGGATAATCTCATTATATTTATAGGCAATAGAGGGAATCTAAACAAAAAGGAGCTTATTAGCTGCTATGAAAAATTGTGCCTACTTAATACTAAAAATCTAATTATGTTTACATTCCCTTATAGTAAACACTTTAGTCAGCATGAAAATAATGCGAGACATATTTTAAATCAGACAATGCACACATTAACATTGTACAATAAAAACTTTACACTAATTGATACCAATAGGTACATTAGTTGTAATAATTATTTTTTGACAAAGGATAGATATAATCTACCTACATATTTTAAAAGACAGATAGCTGATTCGCTATCATATTTATTGTATATAACAGCCAAGAATTTGGCTAGACAACCTGCTTCTATTGAGCAGGTTTTAGTTAGTAAGACCTTGGAAGATATTCCAAGAAATAGTATATCTAATTTAAATTAGACACTAAGACAACAGAGAGTCTCTCTGGCCTAGAATTAAAAAGTAAGCTAAGTAGATTTAAGAACAATACTATCAATCTGGTTCACCAAAATATACAAGGCATGAAAAGTAAATTACTAGAAATTGAGTTGTTTTTGAGCAGTGAAAATGTTGACATACTGTGTATTACAGAACACTGGTTAAAGACATGTGAACTTATGTTCAATTTTTGTAATCATCAGATTGGTAGTTCGTTCTGCAGAGGAAATGCAATACACGGTGGCTCATTAATATTGCTTAGTAAAAAAATAAAATATAAAGAAAGGAAGGACATAGTGAGCCTCTCTGTGGAACGCCTTATAGAAGTATCTTGTGTGGAGCTGGAGCAATTTATCATTGTTGGTTTGTATAGCCCTCCTTCAGCTCAATATGATAGTTTAGAAAAAATATTGGAGCAGGTTCTGTACAAATTGCAAAAATCCAAGAAAAAATTGATCGTTAGTGGAGACTTTAATGTAAATTTGCTTGACAACTGTAGTTCAAGTAAACGTTTGCTAAATCTGTTTAAATCATATAATTTAATTAATACTTTTATTGTACCAACTAGGGTAACAGCCACCACGGCAACATGTATTGACAATATCTATAGTAATATAGTTCCTCTCAACGCCTGTATTATCAACAAACTTACATCTGACCACTCTGGTCAATTGTTTGAATTTGAAATACTAAAATGTAAAGATCAAAAAAAGAAAATATGCACAATTCCTATAACAGAGGATCGGTTAGATAGATTTAGGAAAAATTTGATATTTAAAATGCCATTTTTGCGTAGTAACCAATGCCCTAATAATTTATATAGCACATTCTTTGATTCATTTATTGGTGAATTCAAAAATGTGTTCACTCCAAAGACTTTTTTGGTCTCGGAGAAACCTACCTTTTGTGACTGGGCAACTCCGGAGCTACACAAAAAAAGGCTAAAATTGTATGAGTTGTATGATGAAAAACAGTATAATGACAGTGAAGAATTTAAAACGAATGTCAGGATATTCTCAAAAAGTTTTAGGCAAGAGTGTAGAATCGCTAAGGCGAAACACTTAAGTCTTAGAATAAACAACAGCTCTGATAAGATAAAGGCTACTTGGAAAATTATAAACGAGGAGACTGGAAGAACCTCCAGAAAGAATACTGAATTCAAAGTGAACATAAACGGCAAAGTAATTAGTTCCGACCTCGAAGTAGCCTCTGCATTTGAAGAGTTTTTTACTAACATTCCTTTAAATACAACCAGCGTTTTAAATTCTTCACCATCAGCCGCCCTTTTATTATTGAAAAAGAATGTTCCTGTATGCAATCATAAGTTTGTATTTAGCCGCATTAGCTGCAATGACATTATAAAAACATTTAAACAGCTAAAAATAAAAAAAAATAAAGATCTTTGGGGTGTATCTGTTTTCATTTTACAATCAGTAATCAATACTATCAGTTCAGAGTTGGCTATAATATTTAATGAATGTATAGATTGTGGAGTCTTTCCAGACCAGATGAAGATAAGTAAAATCACACCGTTATTCAAAACGGGCAGCACTTCGGACCCCACAAATTTTAGACCCATATCTGTGCTGCCGGCTTTGAGTAAAATCTTTGAAAAAATCATTCTTGAACAATTATTGACACATTTTAATAATAATAAAATTATGCATAGCCAGCAGTATGGTTTTACAAGAGGTCGCTCCACAGCAGATGCTGGCATTCAATTAATTTCCGAGATTTTAAATGCTTGGGAAAGTTCTCATGATGCCATTGGAGTTTTTTGCGACTTATCAAAGGCTTTTGACTGTGTCCATCACGAAATCCTAATCAAGAAACTTCAACACTATGGCATTGGCGAAAGGGCGCTAAATCTTGTGGAATCATACCTGAGCGATAGAATTCAAAAGGTAAATGTAAATGGAGCTATATCACAGGGATCCTCTGTTACTATGGGAGTACCGCAGGGCTCCATACTTGGTCCCTTCTTATTCCTTGTCTATATAAATGACCTGCCATTTCTTGTAAAGGAGCTTCACGAGATAGTACTGTTTGCTGATGACACTTCGCTTTTATTTAAAGTGAAACGACAAAATCCATCACTTGATAACGTAAACAGTGCCATCTCCAGTGTAGTTCACTGGTTTAATACAAATAATCTTAAGTTAAACGAAAAGAAGACAAAATGTGTTAAATTTGTAACTACAAATGTAAAAAGTAGTCATTCTCAAATAATAATTAAAGACGAGGAAATAGACTTTGTTGATAATGCGGTGTTCTTGGGAATTACTTTAGATAGTAAACTCCAGTGGGGCCGACACATAGAAGGTCTTTCGAATAGGCTAAGTTCCGCAGCGTTCGCAGTTAAAAAGATACGCGATCTTACGGATGAGAACACAGCAAAGCTTGTTTATTTCAGCTATTTTCATAGTATAATGTCATATGGTGTTATTTTGTGGGGTAATGCAGCTGACATTAAATCGATATTTGTAGTGCAAAAGCGGGCTATAAGAGCGATCTGTGGGTTGTCCCCACGGGAGTCGGTCCGAAGCAAATTTAAGGAATTATACAGTTTTTTCAACAAAATCCCTAGTGAGATACAAGCGTTGTCAATAAATAAATTTAAATCGTACATTAAAGTAAAACTGCTTGCTAAGGCTTATTATAATATAAATGAATATTTAAACGATCCTAGTGCTTGGATATGAGTTGCTCCAGTATATATTATAGGTAACACGACTGAATCTCTCGGCTGCATTTCCAGACTCTGGGCGATCGTCAACATCCACGACTGTTTTAATGTAAAGTGGGAACAAACCGTGATCCATGTGGTATCCAATTATTTCAGTATTATTATTATTTTCTTATGTAGCCAAGTCCACATTTCAAGGATCGTCATGCTCGCTTAAATGTCATTGCTTGTGGCGGCGTCCATGCGTCGGGTTGTCTCTCTCCCTAAAATATGGCGAGGGGGCCGATGGCTGGCCATGCGTCATACTCGTGAACGGGTGCTGCTTGTGGTGACTGGTCGTACTTGAATTCGTGTATGCGGTGATGTTAATTATTTCGACTATGTGTTTGCGTGTTGTTCCCACGAGAATGTAAGTGCGTGCTCCTATTTCACCATGCCTCCTGCTGATAGGGGACAAGTCTTTGTTTTTATTTATGTTCTTATTATTAATTACTTAAAATGTCATGTGGAACATGGTGTAATGGTTGCAGCTCCTTACAAACGTTGTGTAAAAAAAAAAAAAAAACATGGCGATTAAAAAGAGTGGCGGAGAGTTTATTGCCAGTTCTTCTCTTCCGTTCTACGCCCTTGATTTGAGAACTGGCAGTAAATGTAAAATTAGAAGCATTAATATTTATTTCTTTAATGACGAATCACAAGTGTACATTGTGTTACCTAAGTGAATAAATGATTTTTGAATTTGAATTTGAATTTGAATTAGATGGGGCCGTTGAAAATTATGTCGAGTCTTCAGACCCTGGACTTGTCAGATTTTGCTTCTACTTACTACTACGAAATTGTCAAAAACACCTCCCTTATATCCTCCCCCTCGTAATAAAAGGCCATGAAACCTGGGAAATATAGTTTTGTATTATTAAAAATTAAACTAACAAACGTTTAAACTCAGCTTAAGCCCTTTTACTTTCTAACCTCTATTTTATAAATATACTTTTATAAAGAGGATATATTACTATGACATTTTATCCTTATCGCTCTAAAAACTATTATTAGTTACTTATTCAAATTTCTAAATATACATTCTGAGTTTATTTCCTTAGCTTAGAAACCTCATTTTCTATTCACAAAAAAATTTTTACCCCATTTGAGAGTTATTACTTATTACAAGCAATAGTTGGGAGCGGTACGTGAACGTGTCTTACAAGAACGATATCTTTGATTTGTATTTGTCGAGTCACAACTTTAACATGTTGTTCGTAATAGATACATTTTTTATATATGTTTTATACATATATACGTTTGATTTCACATTCTTCCTTTCGTGGTTGTTTCGCTTTGTTAGACGTTCTTATAATTGATTTGATATGTAGCAATTTTGATTGTAATATTTATTAGGCCCTCAAAATAGTAGTGTATTATTTTGTGAGTGTTGTGTGTATGTTGTGATCTTTTTCATAGGGATGACTGACAATTGTGTGTATTATTTCTTCTTTTAGAGTTAAACAGTGTCACAAATAATCGAGTTTAAAAAAATTGTGTATTAACGGCCACAGAACCGTTGTTAGTGGTATATAATATAAACTAACCCCGAAGTAAAACGAAAGTCAACGAAAAAAATAACAAAACACTATTTTTAGTATTAAAATTGTAGACTTAACGTATTTTCCCACTAAGTCCCAGCTGAAAATTCCATATCTATTCAAGTAGGTTTAAGTTACTTAAGTGGGAGCTTTTTCGAGAATGCTGGCAGTAAGCGGATTATGTGCCCCGTGGGGCATTGGTACATACGGTCGCGTAGTTTGCATGTTTATTATTATATTATTCAAGATGGGATAGTTAGGTGGCATATCGTTCGCTGTCCACAAAAACAAAACATATTTGTATTCTTTATCCCGAAAAGAGAATGCTTTATAATAAGAATTGAGTTAGATTAATTAGTTTTTTCGACATTTTAACAACGATTGGCATGTTTACATCTCTATATATATAAAATTCTCGTGTCACAATGTTCGTTCCCATCATCCTCCGAAACGGCTCGACCGATTCTTATGAAATTTCTTATACATATTCAGTAAGTCTGAGAATCGGCTACTATCTATATTTCAAACCCTTAAGTGATAAGGACAAACAATTTTTCTTAAAATATTTTTGATTTTATTTTTTATGATACAACATACAAAAATACATAGAACCCTTAATTTATATTTGTTAGTTAAGAACTTATAACTTGAACTCTGATGTTTATATAGAGAAAAATCACAGAAAAACCTAAAAAGTTTTCATTCCGGAAAACCGGAAAAGGATGTACTAAAAAGTTAGATGAAATTCGCGGGGGCAGCTAGTTGTTTTATAATAACTAGTAACTTTTAAAATTAACAATTATTTGAGTGAAATCTTGTAAGTAGTTCGACATATTTTATTATAGTATATAAAGTCTAAAGATTCAAAAGCAATTATCATGACTTGCCTAAAAGGTCTCTTTACGGTTTTGGGTTAAGAACTAGGGGCAATATTATAGAAGTAATCGAACAAACCCAAAAGCCATACTTAGCTTAAATCACCGTCACGCTGAAATTTTCGTAAATTCGGTAGAAGATGAAACGACGTCACGACGCAACGCGAAGATCTAGCTCGCTCGGAAAGTGACTGGTCGTCGAAGATTCGAATCGATCGATTCGAAACGTTGTACGGTCAAGTTGAAGGAGTTGGTACTGGGGAGCTCTCACCCAGTACCAGGTGAGAACAGTACTCCAAGTGGGGCTGAATTTGCGCTTCATAGAGTTTACTAGCGTGAAACACCGTCTCACTTTGCTGACATCAAGCTTCTTAGAGGCTAACTCAGCCTTACCTTCTAAATGACCGGAAAACTGAATGTCATATCGAATATATGTCAACGCCCAGTATTCTGATCCTAGCTGTGGCTTTAAGGAGAGTGTCTTCGGAGTAGTAAAAAAGGGTGATTTTTAGCGGATAATATATTTGCAATTGCAATTAATATTTATCGCGGCTGTGACCCGGGGTTTTCTTTCAATGAGCGCAATTTGACCACTTTTTTATACTGTGCAAGAAAAAAAACATCGAGAGTTAACTTGCAGGCCTGCCACAATCCAACGGCTTGTGTCAGACCATAGAAGGCTGATCACCTTCTTGCCTATAAAGTAAAAATATATCAAGGAATATCTCTATCTATCAGAGGCCAAAACATTGTTTTTCTTTATTAGACTAAAATGTTGTCTTTGGCAACATGTCCAACAAGTATTTAATTTATGTGCATACAATACATATAAATTAAATACTTTTGAAAGAAATCAAATGTGTCTTAATAAATGTTAATTGTAATATTTTTTCTTAATCAGTGTGAGTATGTTTAATGAATCACACATCTCTTTGGTCTCCGCTGATTCAAAGAGGGTGGCTTGGCCTCCGAAACCAGAGAACGGCACCTACGACGACCTTGCGCTTCTTGCCAATCATTGACTGGGGGCTCGAAGCTATGTAACGTGCTGATATATTACAAGAGTCCATCAAAAAGTATCACGAAGATAAAGGTTTTAATTTCGTTCGTGTTTGCTCGTTAACGAGAGCCGACTGAATCGCTGACAGTAGTGCGCGCCAACCGCTTAGTGTAAGGTATGGGTTAGACAATAAACTTAGAAACCATTTGTTTAGAAGTATTAAAAGGAGTTGAATACCTACAGCTACTATAATAATGAAGTTAAGTTTGCTTTTTACTCAAGTTTTAATTACCTCTTTAGCAAATTGCCTTAACGAAGTAAGCAAGTCACTTTATAGGTTTCACATATTTATTTTAATACGAGTGGCTTTCCGCTAACATCTACGTAACTATTTCATGTTTTTGGATTATTTTATTATATTATTAAATATAAGAAATAATCTTTATAAATAAAGTTTTCAATATTTTGTTAAAATGTTTTTAAATTAACTTTTAGCTTTATTTGACTCGGCGTGAATTACCTAGTTAATTTTTTATAAGCTACTTGAAAGAAATTATACTTTTGCATTATATTTATACATGCCATAATTTAAAACACAAAAAACAGATTTTAAACCTAATATATATTTTTTTAAGGGTTTTGTTGTAAATAAGGAGTGTTTTATGTTTTAATAGAATTGTCAACACATACCTACTCTAATTATGAATGAAATAATCCTACGAAATGCATGAACACGTAATATTGGCACGTCCGTTAGTAGGTCAATATATAAATCAACTAACTCAAGTCTTTAGCTCTGGGAAAATTGATTTTAGCTTTTAGTTTCGTCTAAAATTAACTCATTGTTTTTGCTGGATGTTTATAAAAACTAAATAATTTGTACCGTAAGTTAATTTTGGTGGCGGAAACTCGAAAAAATTAAACTCTTTGTTTGAAGCTGGGTGTCAAGTGGCTTTAATCGTTTAAAACACGAGCTTAAAATTAACATAAAATAATGGGTAATGGGGTTGCAACGCTAATAATAAACTAACTTGGCTTATTTAAAGGTTCTTAAATCTGTCACACTTCAATAAAACTGTAGGCGACCTATTGGACATTATCAGAAACGAGAATGTTATATTACAATTTATGTATGAAAAACTAAAGGGCACATTTATTACTAAATTGACATATTACAATTTATTGGCTACATGTTTAAGTTGATTGCTAACATTTGGTATGCGCTTCTAATTATTATTAAATTCTTTATAGCATGGGCGAGTATTTAAACCATAAGTTTGACAACAAATATAAATAACTTATTATTATGCAAATGTTCTTGTTTTGAAAATTAATTTGACATTTGCATGCCTGTTTTTATTTGGCTGATTGCGGATTTTTATAATTAATCAATCTAAATGTAACACTTTTTTTGCAAATAAACAATTTATTTATTTAACTTAAATATATATGTAACTAATGTTAGGTTACATAACTCGTGTAAATTTATTATTCCTTCCTTCCTTAGAAGTGAATGTGTTACTTATCCATTCCGTTATTTACTAATATTTTATATATATATTCATTGTCACAGTTGATATAATATATTACTATAATTTATTAGAAATGCAATATCTAGCATGGGCTTAGACGATGATTGACGATTTAATATTTAAAATGTATTTGTTTTAATATACAATTAACAATTAATAAATATAATAAAATACAGAGCATAGCTTTAGCTAATATCGCTAACTGTATATGCTTGCCCTTTAGAATTAATTCTCCCCTCGTTAAATGAGGTGAAAACGCCTTCGTCTTATTATTTGATTTAAAACCAACTGTCATCAGTTTTAAGTTATCATTTAAAAGTTTCATTAGAAAGTTAATTTGTTGCAGGTTCTTCAAAAGTCGGCAAGCTGGCGCATATAAGTGAGTAGAATAAAATGGTTAATTAGTTCTAGAAAATTCTTAAATATAATTACGCTTCGAAAGCGAGATACAAATAATTATTATTATTGAATGGCGTTACAACCCTTCTTGGGGCATTCATATCACTTTTTAAGACACTAATCGTGCCATCGCTCTGTAGGTCTAACAATCGTTGTCAATAGTGCAGGCTGGTTTATTCAGCGAGAAATTACACGGAAAAAAGAAAAAAATATTGGTCAGTTGGATTTGAACTCACGGCTTAAGTCTTATGCTTCAGTCACGAAGTCAATACTGCTTTCTTCACTTTGCAAATATTTATATATCTTGTACATTAAAACTAACATTTTTTTAAATATTCAGAGAGCCATAAACAAATAGCAATAAGTGTGGTTAAATAAATAGTAGAGTCATTAAACAAGGCCCTGATTGTGAAACAATCGGAACTAGAACTTTATCGATTCCACCTTATCGAAGTTTCGCCTCTAAATATTGAGTACTGAACTCCGGACTAAATGGGGTTACCATCAATATTCATTTGAACCGGACTCTAATGGTCTGTGAATGAAGTTAGCGAAGTATTCGCTGAAGAATTTGGAGGCCATTGCTCTCGATATTCCTATTTTAATCTCGATAATCGATTTATTGTCCATTGCTCACCTGAGTAGATGATAAGCACAACACATTATTTAATATTAAGTATTTTCAGTTTTGAGGTTTCAGTTGAGACTTAGCATAAACAAATTTATTTTTCGTTTGTAACGATACAATCTAAAAACATCAACAAAAGTCGTAGCAGAATGAGAGCTTACAGCTTGGTTACCTGATCACAAAGCAGAGTTCACCAAAACAAAGCGCTCCGCAGTCATTGAGCAAAAATCGTTTATTCAAGACTAAAGCAGGCCAAAATGTACTTGAAATAACCAAGATTACGTCTCGCTTTGTGCACAGAGAATAAGTACTGACTGGCAATATCTATTGGATAAGATTTTAATATCTTTTTGTAAGTTATATTACGTTGTATTTTTACAAACTAGATATAAAAACAAATTAATAGTCTGTTTTATAAATACGCTAAAATCGTACGGAGCAAACTCCATGAGAATTAGAAGAAAAGCCGAAAAGTAGTAGCACACCTATCTTCTGCGTCACCACTGAGATCTTAGTAGAATGTTAAGCGATTTCGGATTTCATAGAATGCCTAGAGTGAGTCAAGTCCACCTGTGTCCTTCGGTGGTACAGGGGGCCTACCATGAGCTCTTATTCCCGAATGACAACCTACAACTGCACTACAACCTACATCTATTCAAACCATGACGTCAAAATATAATCCAGTCAGTTTAGGAATCCACGTGATCTCAGCGGTAATCTGATTGAATTTGTTAGAAAATTTGGACTCGCGACGGAACCTAAATTAAACCGTTTACCCGTCAAACTAGGACATGAAAAAGTAGCTTTTTGTTAAACTTTTTTGAAAAGGATGACTTCAGGCAATGTTTAATTGGGTAGAAATATATATTCATATATTTCATTGCGGCTCTTCTTCGCCAACACGATCACAACATTTTAAATGAATAAGTTAATTCATAGATTTGTACAATGTAAATAAATCTAGTTTTATATTAAAGTTACTTATGGTTTACGCGTTACAAGTGGTTTTGTTATATGTTTTGAATCGGGTTTTACCTCAAGCATTCATTTCGATATGGGTATTTATTTCTGGAAAACAAATTTGTGAACAATTCTTACCCCATCATATTACTATAAAAAAAATATTGGTTGTTTGTAAAGTAGGTTTACGATCGAGATGTTTACGTGATAACGTCTTATTGGTGATATAAGTTTTTGGGAAGTAAGGAATTAATGAAGATAACAATTTTTTCAAATTTTAAATTACATCTATCGTTTTATTCACACTTTTGATGATAAATTTCGGGTGTAAAATGACAAGTTTACTTATTCGACTATGATATACATTTTTCTTCATACATTCACGGAATGACTGGCAGCGCTCGAGATGAGACGGGAGATCGGTCCGTCTCTCTCTCGTTATACCTGCGATCGCGCTCGTGAGGTTTTGGTGTGACACAAGTTTCTGAACATGTCGCCCGACTAAAACGATTTTAAAGACGTTATCACGTCAAAAAACCAAGTTATATTGATAGCTCCCAACAAAATTTGACGGAAATGTTTAAAAATGTGTCAGGTAAAGCGCAAATGCTTACTCGCTTGTTAGACAGCTTGTTATTATAGAGGTTCTTCTAAGTTACATAATACGTATACGTATTTGTATCATTCCCGTAGTCATGTATGGTCTATAGCAGATAATATGCAGAGAAAAGATGAAATAACATAATATTTTGTATTTCTTCTTTGATTCATCGTGCACGTGAATCAAACATGAACGTAGGAATGAAGGCTTAAAAAGTTCAAACAACTGTGATTCCGTTTGGGCAGATATCGGATCTACTTTGTTTTAGTTTTTATCACTATTTATTAAACACCCTTCGTATTATGACTGACATCCATTTTGTACTTTAGATTTATATTAACACAAAAATGTATAATGAGCAGTAGGTTTTAGTTGAACATCGCATACCTTAATCTTTAGGACCTATATGGTCGCTCATTTTTTAATGTCGCTCGATTTAATGTTTTACATAACTAATTGTTATTACAGGCCGGCGCGCCTCAGTGCTCCAGCTCTCAACTACGCCCTTTAGTCCACCCCGAGACACAGCAATTCGTGCTGGGATAGAGCCTTTCAATTCTATGTATTGAGTTTCATGGTATACTGATACCATCTCACTTTCTCCACTATGTATCAATTATTATTATTAAACATTTCCCAAGTCGCGTCAATCTGCGCCAAGTTTAGTAATAAATCTTCACTTAAGTGATGAACATGCGTTGTCTGCAAAGTGTCGCACATCACTCCAATTTACTCGGTTGTGTCAGTAAATTTTCCCGAGACGAATTATAATTGCTACGACATTGTTGAATAGATGATTTGAGAATTAATTTTGAAAATTAATTTACCCTTTATGTAATGTTTTGTTAATATGAGTAATTAAAGATGTCATTTCAAAGATAGCTCTGTTCAGAAAGGCATAGAAGGTTATATACTACTACTATTCTATTCCGCTGGTACAGTGACCCAAAGTGAGCTTTGACCTTCGAAACTAGAGATCCCCACCATTTACCGATATCGCGCTAGCGCTTGCCCATCGGGGACTTGGAGCTGACGTAGCTTCTACTCCACGGCGTCTATCCAAAGATACGAGTATCTTATGCCGACGGGTCGGCTGCTGGTCCGTATACCGAGATACGCCTTTTTCCGATCTTCTCCAATTCTCTCAAAATGACCAGTGCAATGAAGTATTTGGCCTTAATTTCACCGTGAGTAGCTTATATAGAAGATTTGTTGTTCTCATAAAATAAATAGATCTGGCGAGAAACAACTCAGTTATCTAAGCTTTATATACTTTTTTATCATAATGAAGTTTTTTACTTTATGCCTTACTGAGTTTAAGTACGTAACTTTAAAACTTGAATAGTTAAGTTTTGCTTGTTTTACTAACTTTTTACTTAAGCGTCGCGTCAAGCCGCAAACAACTGTCTAAGTTTGCATTATTTGGTCACAAGTTTTTTGGCCTTTATCCAAATAATGTGGGACAAATGCTCACATTGTGTCTTCAAAAACTTGTCTTGTATCTGGTAGACTTGAGAAATTACACAAAATTCTCTTACTAGGTTGAAAAGTAAAAACAGCTATCCGAGCAATAATACAAACATTTCCTGACAGCTTAAAGCGATTGTATTTGTTACTTGAATACTATTTTATGAGTGTATATCATTAGGTGTGCTTGTTTTTGTTGTTTGCGTGGTTTTGAAACAATACCAGAATTGATTTCTCGCTTTGTATCTGAGGTTCGTGACTTCTCAGAATAAATGCTTACCTAATGAGATCGGTGCCTTTATGAGACTTTATTCAAAATTAGCAAAATCAATATTCAAACAGAGAATTCATTTGATATTATCTCAATTAGGCCCATATCGCATGACGTAAGCAGTAGCGTGGAACAATGCACGCTAATTGGAAATCCTGCAGGATGCTGAATTGGACTGGGGCGCGCAGTAGCTCCTAACATTAATTGCCACAATTGAAAACCATCTCTGCTCCATAAATTTACCTTGTTTCCAGATGTATTTGTATTATTGTTTGAATAGAAGTATGTTTATGAAAAAAAATATGGTGTACCTTTATTATTGAATACGCAGAGAACATTACCTTTACGAAAGCATAGTGGTTATGGTCATAGGTTTTGATTAAGTACAATTTAATAAATATTGAAACGCTTAAGAGTACAAGGTAGACTGCAGTGAACAATCCCTGGAGGTCTACGGCAATCAATCGTTCAGCCGTAATTTACTTTTCCCGCCTTGTAAATAAGGTTCAAACATGGCCGCCGTTTGACCCGAGGGGCAAGCTTAGGAGCTGGTGATAAAATAGTTGTAAGTGGACTCTGGTACCACTTCAAAACAAGAGACTTACAGCAGGATTGGTTGAGACTAAATCTGGAAAAAATCGTAATTTGTTTTAATTTTTATCGTAAAATTATAATTGATGTAAAGCAATTTTATTAAAAAACTATAGAAACGCGTATTTTTTTATACTTAGTAATTTCTTTTAGTTACACTTTTATTTGTGCAGAGTAAGTACAGCATAATACTTAATGTTAATGTTTAGTATAAAATCTGCCACATGCTCTAAGACCAATAAAGTTACTTGAACAGAAGTGATTCTTTACCGTTTGTTTTGTCGAGAGAATGCAACGTACGCAAGTTGAAAAGCAATTACCTCCTCTATGTTGATTGCTATAAAATTGCGATTGAGTTCTAGTGAAAAAAAAATTCAATTCTGTGAATTACAGATCTGCCCTGCGATTCTGTAACTCACTTTTCGAAAAGGTGAAGAGCTTGTAGTTTATTGTTTATCAGAATTCCAAATCATAAAATGACTGCTTCATGACTGATTTGAGAGCGACCGCCGATGCGAAAACCGCTGTGTGAGTTCGAAAAGTGAGTTACAGAATCGCAGGGCTAGTTTGAGCCATATTCGCACTTTGTTACCGATAAACCTTCTAGAGTTCATTTTTTTGCATCTAATAAATCTCGCTGTACACGAAACTTTATAATGACGTTTGAGTTGAAAGACGCAGTCTCATTTATCTTTGGGTGAACTACAAGTCCTTTCCTCAATCAGTGTCTATATGATATTTGATCTTTTGTGAAAAGCTGTAGTTTTACACACAATTTTACTAAAAAGATTTTTAGTAATTTGTGGAATTATCAGTACACTACATAGAATATACTTTGTGTTATCGATGTGGAGTTTATTTCTAAGGAAACCCGTATTATGAAAGAGACTTTTTACGATGATTGCGGCAGGTGTTTTTATCGCAAAACATATTTGTTTTATGTATCGAAATAAAAAATCACATAAAATAGGATAATTTACACTTCAATATGTATACTATTCATATTTGAGGATATCAACAATTAATTTCAGTTAATGTAATTTGTAGTAAATTTTTGTGTGTTTGATAATATGTGTAATATATGTTTAGATTACATAATTTGACATTTAATTGACTACAGAAAAAGGAAAAACCATTTTTTTTCTGTCAAGATAAAAAAGATAAAAGGCGGTTTTTATATTATAACAATTTTCTTTCTCTGCTGAATATGAATGGCCGATTTAATAAAAGCGATGCGGCACAAAGAACGACACGGCACCGAGATCAAGGTCTAGTAGGCGTAAAGTATTCATTACTACCAATTTGAAGTAGCAAAGGATCCTGGAACCCTCTGAAGTGTGAAATATGTAGGAGTCTCAATGAGAATACTACGCAAAACGAAAATAATTCCTCGATATTAGTTTTATTTTTAAAAACAGAACAAAACCTCCTACCTTACCTTACATACTTCTATGTGATACAAAATACAAAATAAAAGTGATGAAAAATATAAAACAAATATCTTGGTGGTGTCGAAATATTGACATAGTTCTTGCATTCTCATATATTTTATTTCTTCGGTTCGTACAGTTAGGAGAAACCGACATGACTAAGAATGAGAATATCCAGACAACGAATGACCTACTCGCCTAAAGACGAAGACATTCAAACAAACAGACGCAATAATGTCATGTTATAATTTTAATATGAATATATAATTACAATGTATAAACCAGAAGGTTCATTAGTCGCTCTGTCGAAGCCCTAGAAAAGGGTGAAACCCGGCCAGTGCGCTGCCGTGGCTCAGAACTTTAAGTGTACATAATGCGTGTGCTCAAAGCCATTTCAATTATTTTTATACGTAAATAGATTAAACAGGCTGTGTTGGCCTGGGCATCCGGAAGCTATATCCAGGATGGTCCCTTCGCTCTATCATGCATATCAAGAAAACTATTTAAACCTAATGTAGAAGAACTTGTTAATGTTTTAAAATTAAAAATATTATCTAAATACTAAAAAACAAGAAACCGTATGACAATTCATATCAATTATTCAAATATATATATCAATATATATTTCAATTAGGTAGAATAAATAAAATGATAATTATTTGCCGTTGAGTTTATGCCAGCGATCACAATGAAGGCCTTCTCTGATAGTTGCCCACAAAGATCGAACACCTTTTCAGAATTTGAAATTGACGTTTTGCACTAAATGTTTCGTAGGATGAAGCCCAATTATTTGGGTCGCCATTCAATTGTGGTAATTTAATTGGAGGAAATTTTAATTTTGGATGATCTAATTTCTCTTCAACTGTAGTAGGTACGTTTAATTTCCTGTTGCTTACCCTGTATAGTTGCGTACAGGTATGAAAAGATGGAAGTGAATTGAGGATTATGCTTCATTTGCTCAATATTTAATTGAGATACTAATTTATTAAATTCACTACGAAGTGCTTGTATATTAGACATTTTGATTTGGATTTTTTTTCCTTACTGTGAAGGTTTAACGTAAAATCTTATAATGATTGAATCTTAGAAAAATACTAATTTTGTCGTGCTTACAATAATAATATGTACTTGGAATAGATTGTGTGAACTCATCGATTGGTGAACATTCACCGGCCTTTGTTTTTGTTCTTTTTTCCATATCATTTTTTCAGCGAATAATTATTTTAAAATTAACTTTAAAGTAAAAAGTAATATCAACATTACGATTAAATTTGACCGTAAACAGATTTATTACGAACGTTAACTGTGAAATAATTTTTAGAAAAATTTATGAAGATAGATACTAATTACGCATGTTCTCACCAAGTAAGGCACAATCTATTATTGAATACGTAAATACAAAATACGGGTTTAAAAATGGAGTTATGTGTTAAAAGAATAAGTAATTTTTTATTTCAACCTCGTGAGTGGCTTTCGTTGTATGGGGACGTGACGTCCTACATTGAGGAAATAAATCTGTGATTGCAACTGTTCTTTATTTTCCCTGGCAATACGTTTTCCTTTTACTTAAAAAATATCTATGAACCACTAATACTTTTCATAGCTTTTCAGTATATTCAAGTATTTGTCCAAATTTAAGAAATCCATCGTTTTTCCCTTCAGTTCCTTTTTACCGTTTTATCTAGACTAGAAGAGAATAAAACCAATTGTTAATTTTTTATTTAATTTGTTGATTGATCTCTTTTTAAAGTTATATTATTTTAACACTAAATTAAAATAATATTTGGCGAGTAATTTCAACAACAATCCTAAATTCAATCGCGCTAAGTGGCCGTGTCGTAACTCAATTATAAGCCTACGGAGTACCGAACCGCCAATTACATCTCCGATGTTTGAGAAACTTCCTGATTAATAAGGAAATTATTTTATGATGTTTTTTACTATTAGATTTTTTTTTCTAATTACCGTAATTACCACCGAGATTTTGACTTTAAGTGTTCTAACCGTTTTTTTTATTATAGGTTATATAAGTGAGTGTTAATATTAGGGCTACAAATTTAATAAAATAATGAGATAACAAAATATATACAATTATTTTATTCTAGTATTATCCATTTCTTATAATTTTCCTCTCGAATAACTTTCGGATTCTGTCAAGTTGACGTTTCCGTTAAATTTGAACGGCCAAAGTATTAAGTTATCGGAATAACGATACCGCATTAATAACTCTCGAGAATCGTCCGATTATCAAATAACTGCGAGCGCGAGCCATCAATTTCAATAAAATGATGATTGAGGAGGAAAAAACCGCTATCAATCATGGCCGTTGTCATTTTGACAGGTTTTCGGGGTGACCACGCGGTGTTTATTGTAAATATTTGCCCTGCTTACATTGTTTAGGATACGGGATCGGCTCGGCTGAGTGATATTAAAAGAAAATATGAGCTAAGCTTATTATTTGTACACACAATAGTAGTAAGCATTTAGTATTACGTATCTTAAACGTAGAGGATATATAGACAAATGATGTCATCGGATGAGAAGCGATCCAGCCGTTAGCATAATTACGTCACAAAGACGTAGGGTTCAGTGAAAGGGTGCCAGTTACATGATCGGATTAACATAATACATGATACCCGATAGAGTCGGCTACATGAATAATATAGACAAACGCCTTGAGTTGCTCTTGTTTTGACTATGATTAACATATATTTGCACCCGGTTCTTGTCTCCTTATCCTTTGTTCGGCCCGTAAAGTGTAAACAGTTAATGTTCTTTAAAAATAAATTTGTGCTATTAGCTTGGGTGTTCCTATCTTTAGTATTGTTTAGACAGGAAGACCTTTAATTTACGCGGGTATTACACATCTATATATTTAAGTGATATATAAACTCAAATTTAATACGTTATTTCCATACATCGACGTTAGATTTAATGCGATATTTGAACAGCAAGTTGAGTAAAACCAATTAAACAATAAAACGTTTATATACGTATTTAAATATCTTTGAGACATATGAAAAAAGTAATCTTATATCATAAAGCGTTTTCTAAGTAAGTACTCTTGTTTGTTGCAGTTAGATTGGAATTAGCGTGTGCCCACGTATTGTATTTAATAGTAAACGAAACGAAATTATAACTTGACGATAACTTGAGCAGCGCTAATTACCAAAGGATACCTCAACTACCTACAGTGTATAATTAATGAATTTGTCGCATATATATTGGGCCAGATATTATTTAAATATTGTAAGAAAACAAAGCAGCCGGCCCTTATAACGATTCGAGCATGACTACTAAACTCGTTTACGACTATTCAATTTGAGGGGAGTATATGAATCAATTTTTCGCTTGAGTTGATCGTTAAGGTACCACTTACATTTTTGGTTCTCAAACATATCTGTGCTTTAACCCGTAGACAAGAAACGTGAATATGTAACGACTGCAGATAATAATACATTTAAATTCATAGCTTGAAAGCACCTTATGCAGTCAGATTGTAGCAGGTTCTATAAGTTCTTATTGTTACACCACTAAAATATAAAACGAAGTTAGAGAGAGAAATAGGTTAAAGAGCGATGAGCGAGGGCAACACCTAAATAATGGTGCAGGAAGGTCAAGGACTACGGGTGGAGGAAGGAAGGTAGACAGTCAGAGGTAGTAACTGCCAATGAACGGTAGGAATATTGTTGTCTTACGATAGAAAGGCAAAGACAGGGACCGACTGATGACAAAGCAGCAAACGAGAACTTGAACAATTACTAGAAAGGACGACTTGAATTTAAACAAAAACAGGATCTGACTTCATTATCTTCAATACCAAAAGTATTTTGTTGGACATAAAAGTCTAATTTTTAAACGCTTCTCCTTGGTTCGACCGCTCAATCGACTGAGGGCTGCGTTTTTTTTTTAATATGAGCCACCGGTGTCATAACAAAGATATATTTTAATCAGTTTGTTTTGAACAGCTATTCACGTGTAGCATAACTTATCGAATCACCCTATCAAAAGTGCGCCGATAGCTAATAGCATCAAACAAAGGTCGTAGATGCACATCAAAGGGATCACTGATAAAAAGCCCAAACTGCTTCGGGGCTGTGCGCAGTGCCAACAGACAATAGAGTTGTCTGATTGAGGAGCATATTGACGGCCCATAGAAAACCCTCGTCTGAGGGCGCAAAATCAATACCTTTGGAAAATTTAAACACGTTACCAAGGTATCGTTTTGAGTGCTTTAATAATGTGATGTAATGGAAACTGTGGTACATCTCACGACACTGTGGTCGTCAATTTATCTTACGCATATGAAGGTAATTATTTATTTTATTTTTAAAATAGTTCTTAAGAGAATATTTAATGCAGTTATTTGTGTTTCAGGTGATTAGATATATTAATATAAAGCTGTTATAAGAGCAGATTTTTTAGGCTAAATCAAGATATTGAAAATATATGTTTAGAATAGAATTAAAATGCAGAACATGTTATAGTATGGAATCGTTAGAGATATCATTGCAAATAAGTCTTAGCTATATTTATAACATAATGAAATATCCCTCTTCTAATATGTATCGGATTGTATCTCTCCAGTCCAATATCAAAGATTAATGAAAAAAATTTCATTGGAACGCAACATCGGAGTCATTGTTGGCGTCGACAATGGTTTGAATACACTCCTATACGCGGGAGAGGTATTGTATTTATACGATATTGGAGCCGTGACAAAGCCTGGTTAACCTTTTGAACTTCACATCTATCCTGAAGAAGTATTAACTGTAATTGACAAGTTTCCGGGCGAATAACAATAGTTCAGATACCCCTTACTTTTTTCACGATTTTTTGCATGTCGTGTATGAACAGCCTTAACGCTGTAGTAGACTCATTTTATTAATACAAAATATAAGTATTAATAGGTTATGTATATTTGTTATAAAGCAACGTGCAGGCTCTGTCAAAAATGCTGCAATCATGCTGCAATGATGCTGTATCATTTGATTTTTTACAAATTTCTCTTATTAGGACCCCGCTGCTTTCGTATATGGCATATTATAAGTATTGGCGAGAATAAGTTTGTCAATAAGACAAAGACTTTAAATTTGTTAATAATATAACGCCCTTTTTCTTTCTATTTAAGTTATCCTTAAATATTTTTTGAAGTTTTAAATTATTCAAATATATTTTGATAGACGCGACTATCTGTATAGTCCATTGAAAAGTTACATTTGTGGTTGCGTTTTTTAGAGGACGCAATTTTATTTATGGAACATGTAGGGGGGGGTCAATACAAGCTTAACTCCAAGTTTGTGGGGTTGGCGTGCTTGTCCCCCGGCCGCCATCTTGGATAAAGGGGTCCAAAAACCATGTTTTTGGCTATATCTCCTGAACTATCCATCGTACATAAAACTTGCAAAGACACATTTTGTAGCAAATCGCTGTGTCTACGATTATGTCCATGTAACTTTTTATCATAAATCCTAAATTCAAAAAGTTATAAATAAAAAAGTGATAGCTAGCTACCATTCTAATAACTGATTGATAATATAATTATGTCGAAGATTACCATATCAGCAAGTTGTCTGTAGAATAGGCCTACTAGGAATACCAATAAGTAAAATTGTAGGAATAAAAAAAAAATAAAAAAAAATATATTTGGAAAATTTGTTTAAAATAAACGAGAGATCTTAAAAGTAAGGTAAAACTGCTGTTTTGATCGGCTTGTCATGAGCATTGACGCACCTAGTCAACTTTAGAAATAGAAAATATTTTCACTTTTTTTACTTATAACTTTTTAAATTTTGGATTTATGATAAAAAGTTTCATAAACATAATTGTAGGCACAGCGATTTGCTACAAAATGTGTCTTTACAAGTTAAATGTAGGATGGATAGTTTAGGAGATATAGCCAAAAACGTGGTTTTTGGACCCCTTTTTCCAAGATGGCGGCCGTGGGACAAGGGTGGCGACCCCACAAACTTGGTTTTAGCTTTACACTGACCCCCCCTACACATCAAAAAAATAAAATTGCGTCCTCTAAAAAACGCAAGGTTAGGCCTAAAAAATGTAACATTTCAATGGACTAGTATGAGATATTAAAAAGCGGTTGTGTATTTATCATTAAGGGTCTGTTTCACAATGTACGGATAAGTTCCAAATTAGCTATTTATTACTTATTGGTAGGATAAACACTATTGTTGCGTTTCACGACTGTCAGATAGCACTATTCGTCACATAAAGTCCATCATAATATATGAGTCCGATGAAGTGTCAAATAGCACAAATTATCTTCCAAATAATTTATGTGTTGCATAGCTATTTGGTACTTTATCCATACATTGTGAAACAGACCCTAAATGTCTTTTTTTATGGGACAAGAGGCAAACGAGCAACCGGGTCAGTTTGATTAAATTGTATATTGCCGACGTTTCAGGGAATGGTACACTCTTTTCTTGAAGGCTCCTAAGTTGTATCAGTTTGGAAATGGTTCCACAAAGAGGTGGTGTGCGGTTTAAAGTGCCTCAAAAAGCGCTGTGTTGTGGAACGCCTGGCGTCGAGATGAAAGGGGTGGAATTTTGTATTCTGCCTCGACGTCCGATGATGGAATTGACCAGATTCAATCACTTGTAATACGGAGATGTTACCTTAAAAAAGACCACAATACACGAATGACTGAGATCATAATTAATTAAAGAGGACGTTGCAAACTTATAACTTATTTGTATATATATTTATATTTAACAAAAAAAAAACAGATCAAAACTTAGCTATTCGCGTTTTAAGATTATGTATCTTTGTAAAAGGCTTTTTATATGAAATTCCGTCACCCGCCGAATTGAACGCTCATCGACAGATTTAGGGTGGGGCCTGACCAAGCTCCGAATCTATATTCACCTCGAGCCATGCCGCGACGATGATTACAGGACTTTATGGTAATACAATTTTGGCTATTTCACTTTCGTTGATTTTTTGTGACACTTTCTTGCTTTAGCGTGATTGGCAGCGCTGCGTGGACGGAATATTGTTGTACTTATGTAGATGTTCTATTATTATTAAATTTAATAGAAGAGATGTTTGACTTTTTACTTGAAAAGGCTTTATTTAACTGTAAAAGATTCATATAATGTAAAGAAGTTAAGATATATTGTTTAAATTAAAAAAATGATAGAAAAAGACGTCTATAAAAGCGATTACTAGCTTTTGAAATGATAACAAATAGTTGTTCCTGGATTGGAATGATGCAAGAAAAGCAGGTTAACATAGCGAAAAATTGCGAATTCTGTTTCGCGTATCTGTTTGTCAAAAGAAATAGCATAGCATCGTCATTGAAGCACGTTAAAAGGATTTACGTAAAAGCGAATGTTGAGATTTTCCGACGGGCCAAAGAATCGCTTACTCTCATATAATAAATCGTTGAGGCACAAAAAATTGTGACTATTTTGATTTGGGCGCTGGCAGAGGCGGGATTTATGCCAAGTATCATTCCTTCCGCCTTTCAATATTCAGCTCGAATAAAAATAAGAATGAAAAGCATTGTTTTCTTTATGAAATATTGATAAAAAAATATAAAGAAAGTATCATAAACGATCAGCAATGTTGGTACTAGTACAGGAAACAACCTTTTCATCGAGAATAAAGTATTTCATAAGAGATATAACTACAAATCCCTGCCAAAGTTTAATATTTTACTATGTCGCTGTATTTTTCGACTAAGTCCCCCTGGTTCTTTCATACGTGCCAAATTATAAAGAAAGGGCGACAGTACCAAAAATTGGCAAAGACAATTTCTGATCTCAAACACTATGAGGTTCTCCATTCATTTGTGTATGAGGTAGCTGAAATATAATATTGAAAAAAAAACCTATAAACAATATTATATAAATTGTAATTTGAAAATATCCCATTTAATAATAAAGTAAATTTTGCTCGCTCGTAGCTAAATATTATTGTTGACAGCTCGATGGTTCTATTTAAAGTTTTCTTATTTGCAAACGGAACCCAAAAAAACTTTTTAAATTTCCGCCGAAGTTTCCTTAAAATGTCTACCTTCACGTTACTTAACACGCCCTAAAAGAATTTGCGAATGTAATGCGTCTCTAAATAAATTATACGTTAATGTGGAACTTCTGTTCTTAGTGTATTTTGAAAGTAAAAAGAATTTTTGCTTTAGTCAATTTATTTAACTTTGATTTATTTTTGTAAAGTTACGCTAAACAGTTTTTCGTGACATTTTTGTGGAGAGTTCAAAAATGCTCTTATTTTCACATACGAACATTATTTATCTATATATTATACAACGGACTATCGTTATGGATAACATTTGTTATAATGTGTATATAATAGAAAAATGTTTACGCTTATTATTTGTAAAAGAATATTAAATTAAAAGCAATCACATTTAGGTTAAATAATGAATATGTAATGTTATCCGAAACTTTACAAAATTAGTTTATGTAAGTTATCATTTTTGTGAATAGAACAACGTAACCTAAAGTGGAATTGCTTCACATATCCAATTTTCTGTTCCTGTATTCTAAATGGAATTCTCGAGCATTTTCAATCTCTCCAGATGATCAAGAGCGTCGTGAATAAATTCAAAACATCATTATTTATCGAAGATATTATGTCGCGAAATAGATGAGTGTCATCAAATATTCTCCAAGGGACAAAGGGCGAACACACAGTCTACACAACAAGCAATTGTTAATTTTATTACATTTACTGACTGAGCTGCCTGTACTGTTTAGCGCTACATTATTTAGGGATTTTTTAATGCATCAAAAACACATACCTTTGTGTTTTCAGAAAGTTGGTGTTTGTATTCAATTTTCTTGTCTAAAATCTCGTAAAATCTCTAAATTTACCTACTGTTGAAACGTTTAACTGTGGGGTGTCTCGAAGAAAATAACCGTAATGGGGCGCGTAGGGAGAAAAGAAATATTTGTGATATTACTTGGATATCACTATCAATCGAGGTACCCTGCTTTCAATTTTGTGGGGCAAAGTGCCCATTATTGTGGATTTAATAGTCGATGCAATTATTTTTATTTGTCACGGGCCGTTAGGGGGAAGCATTAACGGTTAGACGAATATGCTATCAATATTAAATATACAATTATAGCGGCTTAAGATTATTATAAGATATATAGATCTATTTAATTGGCCACTTATCATTTGAAAGAAAGCAAATGTTCAGTTGCCTTCCTAAGTAGTCCTCTCCAATGTTCCAATCAGACAATTTTCTCAAAAAGGAACCAAATAATTTGTAAATGCATTGATTTCCACTTCCACTGTGCCCTCGTCACGTAAACGCCAAATGGCAGATCTCGAGAGGGCGAGAACTGATTTTGGGCTCCCGAGCAATTTCAATTTATTTGCTACGTTTTTACAACGCAGAGGTTAAGTTTGGGTGATAAAGATGATAGACTATAAAAAAAGTAGAGACTAAAGTAATGCTGTAACTCTGTTATTGTAAATGGAAGAGGTATTTAGAGCACTGTCGATCTTGATGATTAACACTTAAACTAGTGCCGTGTTGTGCGTAGTGGGTACCGTTTCTCCGAAGGTATGTTGAGTACATCGAGGATATGACTTATTATAATATGTCATATCCTCGATGCCTTGTTTGTCAAAGTTTGCTTTCAGTGACATTTGAGGCGTAAAATAAAAATACTTCTTTTTTAATTTAAACATAATTATGCATAGTGTATCAAATAAAATAATAAGTTCTGTTGTTTTTTATCATGAATTTAATTAAGGCAAAGACAGTAAACGAAGTAATAGTAATTAGGAGGAGCCCTTATCTGGTCCAGTCGTCTTCTTTTCAAAGTGTAATAAATATGAGTTCCACTGCTACTACTATCATTATTCATCAAAATAAATAATGATTTCAGCACCCGTTTTTAATTATGCAAAATCTGTACCATTAATTTTGCCACCGCTCGCCGTGAAAATAAACATTATCGTTACGTAATGTACAAAATGAGACATCATTTAATACATTAAAAATATTGAATATACCTACTTATTAAAACTTAAAATAAGTACTTATTTTTTTGATAGTATGAAAATACGTGAAAAAGGGAACGTACCTAAATAATTTATTCTAAAGTTATTCTTAAAATCGCGTGACATTATAATACGTTAAAATATAGATTTTTCATAAATTAAAAAAAAATCTTAGCGGAATATAGCTCTATCTTGCAATTATATATAATTTTCGTTAGACAGATGACACAATCTTTTTCAATTCACTGAGATCTCGTCTCCTTTGTTCCACCTCCAAAATTGGACAGGTTTTCGCGGAAATTTCATTTTTTACTGTCACCGTTGGGAGATGTTAAATAATGAAGTAAGAACTTGTACACACGAATTATAGATATAATATTTTATATTTATAATTAAAAATATTATGAATTGATACATATTGAATGTTAGTATTGAGCACTGTAAGAACATCACTACTATTACAAGATTCTGTTGCGCCTACGCAACGATAATCTTATTGAAACACTTACATTCTGATAAGAAAAAAGACTACTTTGATTCGATGATACAACCAAATGAATGACAGATGCATTATTACTAGATAATTTGTGTGCGAGAGGGCTGCTCTGTCGTCGCCGACAAAGGCAAAATTATGAGAAACGGTAACGATTCACTTTTAGTACTTAGTGAAATTGGATCCTTTACAGCCATCGGTAGGTGTAATGAAATTTGTAAGATCTATCGAAAGATTTATCGAACTGACAATTTTATGGAAGCCTTTCAGCCCCATGAATAATTTGTATCGTTATCTGGCTTCCAGACTTAAGAATATTTATTTACTAAAAATTAAGATTAAAACAGAATCTTTATATATAAAAATTAAACCCGTTTTCCGTTGTCACGACATAACGTGAAAACGGCTTGACCGATTTGGCCAGTTCTTTTTTTATAATATTCTTTGAAGTACGAGGATGGTTCTATTTGGGAGATTGAGTGAAAAAGTCTAAAAACAACACTTTTCTATATTCGCATACATAATACTGGTAATAATACTTAAAAGTCAATTTGAACTTTAATACCACATCTTAAAGTTCAAGTGTTAGTGGAGGGGTCCCGGAAGGTAAATTTATTTTTTGACATAATGTATTTGTTGTCTACTTCAACTTTATTTTTTTATCTTAGCTAGACCGGTGTCCCGAATAGCAGAATAAGTATTTAAAAAAAATAAAGAATCGACTGTTAGGCGGTACGATGTTCGCCAGGCCAGCTAGTATTATATAAATACCTACATATCTCACTAAACTAAACTGTACTATGAATAAAATTGTAGTTTCCATACATAAAAATCACCAGTTGTGCGGTAACTAATCGTTTCTTACTTGCCACCTGTTTTATCATATTTGGCGTTGCAAATAAGATGAGCTTTGTTGTCTGATCCGCTACATTCTAAGCCCCATTTATCCACACAGTCGATTATCAATTCAACCCGTTCACTGCTAGTTGGATGTCAATATTCATTTACGCGGCCACGGCGGCGGCGTGCGTGATTTGCCAATCGCTGCCCCGTCGCCCGTAGCTGTTCAGCGGCGTGATTCGAATATCAAAATGTAGTGTTGAATGCTGCCGTGGGGGTGCTGGATGGCTTGGTAAACCGAATGCAGTTAATAATTCTTGGGCACGTTCAGGGTTAAAACTGTCTGGGTCCGTGAGACTTGTCACTCGAAATGTAAATAATTTAATCGGATACATTAAGGATGTCCCTTATTGTCTATGGCGTTTCTATATTGAAGATTCATCTTCGTTAAACATAGTGTGATATATTCATTTTTTGTTTCAGGTTTTTCACACTACATGGGGGACATGGATATGCAGGAATACAAATTGTGTGGCGTTACAGACAGGTAATATTAGTAAAATAATTCACAATTTTACATACTTATTAAATTATTGTGTTACCCTTGAATACCTTAAACATTGCTCCGGATTTATAAACATTTCAAATAAGATTTGTCGCAAGAAACAATATAATAAATAAAAGAGCAGATCTTATTATTCGCAGAACAAAAAGCGTACTTGCAAAAATAACGATAAAGAAAAAAAGTAATAAAAACCTCTTGAATAATGCTAAAAGCACTCGCGTTGTGATATTAAAGATGTGATGTCGAGACTTGACGAGTCTTGAAGATAGTGTATGAACACTCGCTGCTTTATAGTGGTTTTATGAGTTGTTAGGAAAAGAAAAATAATATGCCGCGGAGCATCAAACGAATGCACTGAAATGGGATTAAAGTTTACAAAGACTTATGGACTACACTTCATTTTATTACGTATGCTTTTGTTTTTAAACAAAAGCATACGTACGTGTTGTATAATATATATATATATTGTGAAACACATTTACTAATAATTTAATATGATTATATTTATATAGATTTTATGAAAAATACGAAATTATGACTAATACAAAATCATTTCTCACTTAGTAATGAAAAAATAACATATCTCTCAAACTCAAGCAAAACCTATAAAATCCTACATATACCTAAAAGAAGACAAAAATGTATCATCCATCTTGTTTCATTTTTCCTCCCCTCGTACCGATAGCCGTATACGTCAAAGTGCAATATCATCAAATCACTGTAAGAGAAGTTTCATGATTTGGTTGGTGGGGTAAAATATTACTCGGGAGAGTTTAACTTGTACCGGCCCAAGTTATTAGGTCTGTTCACCAGTGTTCACCAACCGACGTGCTTTTATATATTAATGTACGTAACCATTGCCAGCGTCATTGAAAAATTTACCTTTACCTAATCTTGATTATCCGATTATCTTATCTTACAGGAAGTTTGGGTATCGTGTAACAAAAAACTTTTTTACTTACAAATTATTTAAATGCAGTGATTTTAAAAAGTCGATGTTGGATAATTAATGATCTAATAAAAAAACAATTAGAAGTACACCTATGCAGTATGCACTTAAACGCTTATCTTTTGATGTGAAACATTGTCTTAATCTTTGATATAGGTACCTTGTGCCGAGTCATTCAAGACGTATTTCATGGTACGTCGGCTCACGAGATGATATTGTCGGATATATGATCTCTGAGAGTAACAGATGTATTATGTACTGCACTCGAAGTATATCCTCATTCAATAACACGCGCTTACGTGATGTTTTTCTTTCTTTATTTTCAAGTTGTAAAATATGATAATAACACAAAAATTTTATGTCCTTTTACCTAGAAAAAAGAGTACGTACTGATTTGTTTCACTGTAAACAAAGGTTTCGACAAATGACGTCCTAGGTACCCCGCATTGTGTTAAGGGACTAATAGCGTCGCAATAAACTCTCAAAACATTTAAAATTTATAGATAATGTTGTAAAAAACTTATGTATATACAGGGTGGCCAAAAAGTCGTGGATCAAACGCAAATAGGGGATAGATGAGGTCATCAGCGGCAAAAAATTGTTCTACGGTAGGTCTCTAAGGTCAACCCCTGCAAAGTTATGATTTATTTTGCGTTTTATAAGAAAATTGACTTTTTTTACTAATTCTTATTAAAATTCGATAAAATCTACATCCTGTATCTTTTTCATAATATCCACTAGATTGGTACTGATGAGTTCTTGCTTACCACATACTATTTATAGTTGTTTATTGAGTGTGTTGAAGATAATATTAAGTTATACGATATAATTTTTTTTCAAATCAAAACTTTTTGTTTACTTCGGACCCCACTGTGAAAAAAAATTACTCTACCGAAAAGTGACCCTGTATTACAAGTTTTGGCGCATTTAATATGGATTCTGAAAAGGTTTTACACATCGCCATGAGTTGCTCTAATATCTTTCTAGGACGAAAAAACAACAACGATTCGGACTTATGATAGATTATTTACCTACCTGTGACCAGTACTGTGTGAATCGGACTGGATTCAAAAAATTGGACAGATGGCTGGAGGGTTACGTAGGAATTTGATTAGACGGTGCAGATTAAGTATTATGGTCAGAGTCAGGAATTTTGAGCATATTATATTGTAAAATATTTTGTTTCCTACAAACTACCATTGAGAAATAATTGTTTTAATACAATTATTATTTCACAATCGTTGTTTGTAATTCTTCCTAGAAAGATATTAGAGCAACTCCTGCCCACGTGTAATACCTTTTCAGAATCCCTATTAAATGCGCCAAAACTTGTAGTACAGGGACACTTTTCGGTAGAGTAATTTTTTTTCACAGTGGGGTCCAAAGTTAAGAAAAATTTATGATTTGTTAAAATTTTATATCGTATCACTTAATATTATCTTGAATACACTCAATAAACAACTATAAATAGTATGTCTAACGCAAGAACTCATCAGTACCAATCTAGTGGATATTATGAGAAAGATACAAGATGTAGATATTTTCAAATTTTAATAAGAATTAGTAAAAAAAAGTCAATTTTCTTATAAAACGCAAAATAAATCATAACTCTGCAGGGGTTGACCTTAGAGACCTACCGTAAAACAATTTTTTGCCGCTGATGACCTCATCTATCCCCTATTTGCGTTTGATCCACGACTTTTTGGCCACCCTGTATAACTTATAATATTAATTCTAATCTTAACACCTTTAAAGCTATTACGGACGTCATTGGCTCGGGCTAATCTAACACAACGCCACACAAACCCTGCACTATAAGCAGCCATGCGTTTACGCACGCCCGACTGTCTCAGCCAATGATGCATGAGACCCACCACACACGGGTTTCACGACTGGCCGAAGACCCGCTGAGGCGATGGAACTGGGCTGTTTGTACTATTCTTAGCTGTGATCGGTGGCCTTAATTTTATGGTTTAAATTATAAGCCGGCAGCGATTATAATATTATAATCTGTATTAGATGAGAATCATTGATTTATTACTTGTAATGTTGTTAGTTATAAATTTAAAATAATATTGTATTATATGAACCAATCGCATCGTATGAACGTTATTTATAGTAATATCGTGTTCTGTACTGACTAGTGTTCTACATACTTCGTATGCAACGTCTACTAATTGCTACGCCGTAGACTGGTAGTGACCCGTAGCAGTTCTATCGTATAATGAGTAAACATCCGTAACAATAAGCCGTCATCATCAATGTTGTGAAAAATTATCGCTCCATCTATTATCCTAGACTACAAATTATTACCACAAAGGGCAAAGCGGTAGGTTTAACGGCATCGACTGCTTATATAGCTAGTAATGTAGCTTACACTAGTTTTAATCCTTATGTAATAATAAAACGTCCGTAATGTTCGATTAAAAATATTCGTTTCTGAAGTTTTTTTTGGAAACGTAAAATTGTATATACGTATATATAATTGGAATAATAAATATATTATTATATATAATGTATATTCAACTTTAATACCTTGAAACGTTTTAATACGATTAAAAATAAGTGCAATCTTCCTTTGGATCGATAACCAATCTTAGCCGGACGGCTTAGTGTTACCTCTTGTGATTAGGCGGTTAACTGCTATCGTCGGATGCCAATAAAATTTGTAGTCTACAATCAACACTTCGTTTTATTTTGTGCTTTATCTTTGTTTTTATCACAAGACAATATAACTTAACTGTTACAGTACACTTTTAAATCATTTATTAAAAGTGCATTCTAATAATCGGCTGGATCAGAGCGATTGCCTTTTTTAGGGACAATGCCGAGCAAGTAAAGGTACCGGAAAAGGCGCGTTAGGACCGAAGCCAACTCAGAAGCACAATTGGGGGAATGTCATCAGGACCGCTCGCGTGAACAGTACAGTGCTCCGGACCACGCAATGATCCCATGAACCCGATGGCAGGTCAACAGAGACTTGGTAGTTCTCCGGAAGTGAAGTAGAAGGGCCAACAAAGATGGTTTATGTGGATGGTCCACATCTAGTATTCACGAAATCACAGGGACCATTTGTGTTAAGTTGTATGCGAAAGCAAACTTATGAAAGGATCGTCCCGCGTGATCTGTGGTTTCAGAGCATTGCCACAACGCCTGCAAACTATGTATCTCGATTTCAGCGGTCGAAACCCTTTCGAGAGCGAATCCGTAGATGTTTAGATGTGCTTGAGAGAAGAGAGAGAAAGAGGGCGACTCGGATAGTTTAATAGAGGACAAAGTTGCCTCCCCCAAAATACGAAGGGCAGCCTGTGCGTCCGTTATGTTGAGGGATATTTTCCACCGCTAGCGCGGGTCACACATACGTACGTACACATACATACGGCTACTAGTAGCTAGAGACTACCCTGGGGGATGGACGGACTATCGGAATCTCACTCACCGCATGAAACGCGAGTACAATAATGCTATTGCATCACTTTACGACGGTTTTCTGTAAGAAAAAGCTCTTTCTTTCATTGCCATAGAAGTAGCTTAAGCTTCCTGGCGGACTAATATCGCCGGTCTCTCTGCCTAGTTTTTTTATGACCAGTGATACTCTAGTAGTATGTACTCTCGTTTTTAGTAAATATGCCGATACGCCATGCAATTTTATTCATAGTAATTTAACAATAAGAAGCTGTTGAACCAACAATACAGTATAATATACTTTTGAAATTATTAGAATAAAGCTTATAAGTATAAGCTTTATAAAGTTGGGAACTTTAGCTTCGTGGAAATATACAGAGTATGAAGTTTTGTACGAAGTATAATAATAAAATATATTTTCAACATAAATCTCTTAATGTTTATTGAAAAAGGATGCTTTATAATAATATTATTTTGCTATTCGATTAATTAATTAAATTAACCTTTTTAAGTTTTAATAATCACAAAAAGTATTACATCGGACTACTCACGGAAAACTACAACGAAAAAAGTTATCATGAAATAGATACCCAAATCTGAGACCTAGACCTTAATGTCGTAGCGCTGGATATATCTGTAATGAAATAATGGGTAATTAAATCTGTTTTATATGCGTTATAAGTTACAAGTTGACAGCTGATACCAATTTGATATCATAATTAGCTTATAGAAGTTGTGATGATGTTGTGAGATGTTTCCATATTAACACCATCTATTGCCGCAAACTGGAAATTATAAAATTCCGCTGAATTTTATTAAAAAATACTAATTGTATCCCCTTGCTTTTCAGTATGTTTAGGGTTTGATTTTATAAACAGCCATATATATATATAATGGAGTTTCAATCGATATTTCCTAATAAAGTAGTTGTTTTGTAATTAAATCCGTTAAAGAAGTTTTATGAAAAGGTGAGGTACCCGCATAAACCAATGAAAATATTATTTGATATCCATTTATTTTATCTGGTAGATGAGGGCAAATTATGTTCGTGATTATTTTTATCAAAGGGAATGGAACACAGTTAAGTAAAGCATGTATAAAATATATCAAAATTTTTGTGAAGTACCCGACGTCGAGGACTCTATTCGTTAAGCGTCGTTGTTTCTTTATGTCATATATTTACAGATTCTCGAACGTCATATATTTACAGATTTTCATGTCATTTGTGTTCCCAGTTGCCAGTGTGTGAGTCCAGGAATATACTTTAAAACAAAGGCCTTTGACACTAATCAGCAAAGGCTTGTAATCGCTCCATATAACTTGAGAGCATAGTTTTAATTATCCCTGCCAATATCAAAAGCTTTGTTGTCGGCGAGGTAGCATTTCGCACGTAATATCGACCTTCTGTTTTCACTTATCTGATATTAAATCACGTTTTCCAAACGCTCGGGGCGGGTCAATTTTCAATTACATTGGAGGCTATTAACACTGTTAGGTATGACACTGAATGTGAGAGTTCTGAAGCCTCGGGCTGGATGTAAAGGTGTGTGCATTTGAGTACTACGGTGTAAAAACCTTTTTTTAGATAAAACTGTTAACATACGTAATCGCGTTCGAACATTGGAAATATTTGATTCCTTAATTAGCACCTTTTATGTGGCCCGATTTTTAATAGATGTTTCATAAAAAGTAATATAATGTAAATATGTATACTCTTTAACCAATTTGGTATTACATATATTAAAAGGAATAAACCAATAATTCATACATCACTACTTTAGAAGTTTACCAGTAAAACGAAGTGAGGTTTTAAAAATAGCCAACCTGAAACTAATTTACCGGTCATATAATGTCATTATACACTTTTATATGATAATTTGGTGAAAAAGGTTGTACGGTGACGAGTTTTATTATATCACAACCCTAAGTGAATTATAACAAACAGGCCAATATTGCATGGACAATTTTAGTTTTAGGAACATTGAAATTGTTAATACTTAAATGTGCAGACGTAGTTACTCCTTTTCATAATTTTTTGGTATAAACTTAATTAGGTAATAGTTTTTTTTTATTTATACAACTTTATGTTTTATTGCAATTTGGTTCTATAGCTTATTGTGTGTTATTCGAAATTCATTTTATTTAATTCCTTATTTTCTGTTCTTAAAGTAACTTGATTAATGCAATAGAAAACTTATTATTAATACAAAAATGAAGCTAAAAACTTGATATCATATCATAATATGAAAAAAAGTCAAGTCATGTCAAACCCAATTCATAACAAATTATGAATAATGTGTCCCTTATTGTAAATTTAGTCAATGCGAAATTTAATTTTATAAAAATACTTTTTAGTATAGCATAGAGGATAAAACAAAACAGGTAGTTGTGTATTCTGTTCTTCGTTATTAATATTGATGTGATCTTTGTAACAGTTTTAATAACTGTAATGAAAGCTGCAAATATGATGCAACAGTACACAGCGTGGGGTGCCAACTCAATTAGACTGCGGACATGTACATACGCGATACTTTTTTCACTTATTAAGAATTCTCAAATGAACCTATATCTTTACTGTCGATTGACTCCTTGTTTAATCTTTAATTAATAGTTTGAGCACATTTTAATTTATTTTAATAATTTAAATAATTCATTATAGGTTATTATAATAAAAATAATTAGTGACAACAAATTATTTATATTGTATTACACAATACATTTTTACTTTTTAACTGTTCAATTTAATAGATAAACAATCTTATTGCTTAAACTCGCTTCCCCTGTGAAGGTCTCCGCACCGCTGGTTTCATTTGGTGGCGTGGCTTGCTCGCAACATGCATTAGTAAATTACACACGTCGACGTCCGCTTCTCTTTCAAACTCGGGATTTGTCGCGAGATTTGCACTGAATCGTAATTAATTTGTTTAATTAACGTCTACCAGCTTATTCAACTCTATGGCTTTGAATTTGCTACATCACTAATGGTCCATGTGAGATTGAGATACCTTATTATGCGAAGATCTCGAATGTTATGATTGGTATTGTAAGCAATAATGCTTGATATCATCAGTTAAATGAATAATATATAAAACAAAACTAAAACGTTCCATAATCTCCCTCGACGAAAGGACTCACTAAACTTTTTAATAGAACCAGTAGTTCATGAGCAACGAAGTAAAAAAATCAAATGCCCATTTCTTTACAATTGTAATTTTATTTTCTCATGTACCATATAATGTAGGAGTAAAAGACAAGGAACTGCAAGTTGATACTATTACACCTCGCTCACCCTGTTTACTTACGGCGGGTCACTTCAACATGTGAAAGTGGTATCGGAGCTAATGCTTTTTATGTTTTTATTTAATTACAAAGCGGCCGGGGTGGTTTGCGTAGCTAAAGGACTTAGAGAGATGAAGAGCGCATTGTTTGTCTAATAGCCCTTTGACTGCTACCCGTGAACAATATCAAATATAGGCTTATAATAATACAAATCATGTATATCGCTTACTAACTTGTTGCAAAAAATACCTAATATAGGTTTTTATTGTCTGGTTTCATTGTTTATTGAACGCGAGGGGTATTCAATAAACAGTGGTAATCCGATACATTCTTCTTGTCAAGAAAAATATAATACTGTCTGGCATAGCCCAGACATAGACATAATTATAAGAAAAACCCTAAAACATGTCGTGCTACTGTTTGCTTTAAAGAAAAAAAAAAGTAAAAATTTCTATAGAAAGTGTCCATAATATCCACAACCAAATTTGGGTATGACAGTGTCAGCTTACTGGGTGCCCAGAAAACTTTTGGATAAGCAGAAACAAATGAGACTGAGAATTTGGCAAACTTTAGGTTTGTTACAACAAGTTATTGACCGATTTTTGACTCGATTAAAGAAACGTCTCAGGGACCATAATTTGAAGATGATAACGCAGTAGTCGTCGCGGTACATGATTTTTATGGGATCAGGAAGAAGAATAAGGGTATAAACCTGAATGGTATATTGTATCTATGTCTAAAGGACTATTTTGAAAAATAAAATTGAGAACTGGATCATTGCGTCATACTCAATTTCACTTTTTATTGAACTCCCGTAGTATCTACTTAATATGAAAGTCATTGACCGTGACCACCAGGATAACAGCCTGGCCACGGGACATTCGCCGACGCGAATATTCGCGCGGTGCGGACCGCGATGCGTCTAGCGACTGAAATAAACTCATAGCAATGTACTAATCAAGCCACGCGCAACGGCGACCAGCGATGCGACCGGCGAAATGTACCGAGCGAATCGCGCGGGCGACTGACGTCGCGACGGGCGAGCGAAAAAAATGCATGAATCAGTACGGTGCAAGCCACGGAGTCGAGCGGCAGTCGTGGCGAATAGAGAAGGGAATAAATAAGTTTAGTCGTGGTCGCGGCGAAAAATGAATACAGAGTTTTTTGTTACTGAAATACTGGCTAGACCAGCTATTTGGAAGTCTTGCCATCCACAGCATTAATTTAATATACCTTAATCTCAAAAACAATTTTTCAGCGGCACTTAAAATTCTATTTGCATTAACTTTTTTCTCCAATTCTGGTTGAATATTCATAAGAATATAATTGAAGGTTTCAATACTCAATCTGGTATACTCAAAAAAATAATTCTGGATATATTCTGAATTTCTCATACTTCTTGTGGAATTCTCCACAATTTCTCCAAATATTAGGTCTTGCACCAAAAGCTATTACTTTCCAAGCAATATCGAGATGATTTCGATAAAGACATTTCGCTGTCGAACTTCCTTACTGGTCGCGGCGGCAAACGTGACTGGTCCGTGGCCTGCAAACGGCCCCGCGCGAATGGTCGCCTCGCCTCCCGCATCGCCGTTCGCACCGCCGATCCCCGTGGCCAGGCCGTAAGTGAAGTGTATGATATCTAAGTCTAGATCATTTATTAAATTCCTCAATATAAAATTCTGCAGTTTGTTTCCCTGTGTTTTGAAATCCCTTTCATCAGTCCACATACTTTTTTTATCAACGCAAAGTTTTTTCAAACACATTGGCCATTAACGAAACATTTCTACGAATAAGAAAAAAGCCAACCAAGCGAGTTTGTTGCTAAAGTTTTTTCATCCCAGTTTGGTTTTTAATCAGGCAACTCTGGAAACTGTCCAGTTGGATTGGCATATAAGATGAAAATTTACGTCGAACATTTGATGCTTTTTTAACATAGTTTTATTAGGTATTTTTTCAGTAATATTTGTTGACTGAAATGTACGATCCAAAATTTAACTTCAGCCAAGTTTAATTCTTTTTTTTATTAACAATTTATCAGTTAACAAATAAGAAATGTATAGGTACGTTTTTTTTTTAAATTGAACCCAGTTTAGTTAAGTCAGATCATTTTGTTAAGAAAAGAATGGAAAAATAAAGGTGATGGATATAAAAGTACACCACTTAGCTAAAAAGCTCTCAAAACCTACCAACCTACCCATGCGTGTAATATAAAATTCCATTTTAATTAGAAAATAGTTAGGCTTCTATCGTGGAATCAAACGGCGTACGTGGAAATTTACTGTACGTGCAAGTGCCTGGAATGCTTCAGAATGCTCTGTTTCATATTTTCATTTTACGAAACAATGCTTTGTGAAAATCTCTAGTGTAAAATATATTTTTAATTAACTGTTTTTCAATTCAAATGTTTGAGAAAAATATTTAGTTATTACGAGCGTTTAAGTAAAATGTTTTGTGAATGTAGAAGATTCAGCAATTTTGCTTTGTAATATTTATATTAAAAATTATTATTAATATGAACGATTGAATTTGAACCGAAAACAATTACAACTGATATCACTAGATATATATTGGACTACCTAATCTAATCTATCTAAAATAAAAAAGGACTTAGATACGGGCGGTAGCGCCTTTGTATTAAATGTTTGTATAATAATAATAATAATAATTTTTTATTAATCAGACAAATACAGTCCATTGATTGAATAGTGAGTAAGTAACAATAGTTTCTTAAGATCTATGTTAGAGAATTAGTAAAAATAAGGAAAAAGTAGTTAAATAAAGACTATCCGATACAAAGCCCTGCTGAGATGTCGGAGCAGTGTCGTAAATAGGGGCACTCCATTCTTTCGACTATCATCCGTAAGATATATATATATAATAGATTATACCTATTTAGTGGTTATTAAAGCATTATTTCTAAGAGAATACCCATATATCAATATGTAACTTTATCATTGTAACGAATGAAATGGCCTGAAGTCAAGTTATCTGAAAGGATGAGTGTTTGCTATATTTTACGGGAATGGATGTTTCGTGTTTCCAAGTAAAGACCGCGGTTATTAATAATAAACTTGGTCCGGCCGATTGCGAACTTCTGTATATTGTCGAGTGGATCCGATACTCTCACATCTTAATGGAATTAGGAAAATTTTCTTTACCTCCAATATTTTCGTTGCGGTTTGAAGGGTATCGGTATAGGGAATATTAAATTTAATAAATTGCTATGGATCTGTTAACTTCTTTTTGTTGTTGTAGTAATTTAAAAATAATTTTTCAATCAATCTATCTCATACCATGTGTAAAAGTATTCAAAACAAATACATATAATGATAAATAGTAAATACCTATTATCGTTCCTAATCTGTCAGTCGCTTGTAAAATTAATATTTCGGATAGTTTATTTAACTTTGAAGAAGGCATATTTCCGGTTGAGTCTTTGTTTCAAAAATATCATTGCAAACGAAAATGCTTAAATATATATTAAATATTTAATAACTTTGTACATAGAAGAAAACTGCAATTCGTAATACATAGCTTGGTAGCAAAAAGCGGTATACTTTATAAAGCCATTTTACAGGGGTAACATAGAATAAAATTTTAAAACGCTTCCTATCAATTGTGCGCTGTCACAATGTAATAATAACTTTGCAATAACATAAATGGCTAGTCCGTACCGCGTGCAAGAGAAATGCACATGGGACTCGGCGACCCACTGTGTTTATGTCGTCTTGTGTACTATACATTGCGGAAGCTTTATACGTCAAAACTATTTTAATCAATTGATTAAAACTGTACTTATTCATTTCAGAAGTTAAGTGTCACTTCTTCTGAAGCTTCTGTCTATTTACCAAATTGTACAAGGCACAAGGTACAATTTGGTAAATAAAAATGGTAATTTCATAATCGCAAATTGAAGGAGACTAAAAATCTTCATATCATAAAAAATCACGGTGCCTGTTAAAGTGGTCTAGAACATATTATAATACAAATAGTAATTAGGTCCATATGATATGGCCTGAATTAATTCTACAACATTTCATTTCATTTTTGTTTTTCTCGTTGGCGCGTCATTAAGTTATATTATGGAGCCAACAAAACCTAGCACGCAATGAACTTCAATGATGTTATATGAGTAAGTTTGAGTGAAATATGTTAAGACCGCAGATGTGGCTCATATAGCTCAAACAGTTAATCGACATTTTTAAAAGATTTTCATGTTTTAAATTTAACTTGTGTCAGAATATAAACAAAAGTCGAATCAATTGATTAATAAAATAATTAAACTATTCACTTTAATTTTTGCGTTTAGATTTTATGAAATGGGTGAGGCAAATAGTGTCTAGGGATATAGTTCTAGATTTGCGATGCTTAAACCCAATATTGAATGAAAAATGTCGGATTCAATCTAACAATCTGAGAATCGGCCGCGACTCTTGGCTGAAACGTCTTCGCCGAGAAATTTCCATAAATCAATTTCAATACAAACACCTCTTGGTGAACTTTGCTAGCGGTTTTATTTAACCTCCTCCTGTAGTAACAGCGGATAAAACTAATTATTTATATAAAAAATTACAGACTACTATTAAAATTTTTAGGTCGTGTAGCACTTTAGTGCACTAAAGAGGAATTTACGATGTTATACGACTTGAATGTAATTATTTTGTATAAAGTACAGTTTTAAAAAACTTGCCTATGCACTGGCAAAAAAATATAAACGATTTTAAAACAAATGGTGACTGTCACCAGTATAATACGCGAAATAGAACTAATTTGAGTGTACGACCAACCAGGCTCCAAAAGATAAACCACTCCTTATATGGAAATTGTATTCGTTTTTACAACAAACTCCCAAGCGAAATTAGAGAATTATCACTAAATAAATTCAAAGCCCTCGTTAAACGAAAATTAATAAACAAAGCTTTTTATAAATTTGAGGACTACTTAAATGATCCTAATCCTTGGGATTGAATTGCTCCAGTTCAAACAATTTGTATGACAATACCTGGCGATTAAAAAGAGTGGCGGAAAGTTTCTTGCCAGTTCTTCTTACCCGCTCTACGCCCTTGACTTGCGAACTGGTAGTAAATGTAAATTTACGATTTATTTAACTTGACGATTTAAAAGTGTACTTGGTTACCCACTTGAATAAAGATATTTTGAGTTTGAGTTTGAGTTTGGAAACAAGTACATTGTAATTGTCAATCCAAGTACGTGGACTGCTAGCTGGGATTTAAATCCATTTCAATAATGGTACTACTATAATATATTCAATACAATAATCGCTACAACAGAGGCGGGTACCTTTATAAGGAAAGCGGGCCTCGGCCGCTGTGACGCTTGGAACACAGTTACAGTTATCGAATTGACTCAACCGCAACCCAGCTCTAGGAATGCTGGATTAAGTTAGCAGGTATTTCACACATTGGCATAAAGTTGTAAAGTAATATATTATTGTTGTATTTATAGTTCTTATTGATTGGTATAGTATCAGAATATATCTTATTAAATGACAGTTGGATGTTCTTTTGATGTGAAAAAGCATGTCAAACAAGTGGTAATAACGTTCTTATCCGTTCATTGTTTTAAGATTTCTTAGTAAAAAGCTTTATGAATCATTAAAATTTTCACATTCGATTCTCTTTTACATTCTTTTTTACCCGTATAGTTACGAATGTAAATGAATCCCATTGTTGCTGCTGTTCTGCAACTCTTAAAATATTACTGTAATACAAAATTTAATATATATATCATCAATGTAAATAAAAATGTTTGCCTATGGGTCGATTGAATTTTTTTATTTAAAGTAATATGCACATAAACTTTTGCTTACTACTTATGGATACTTTTATACTAGTTAATAACGCGTTATTAAGTAGTTAAGTCTATTTTTGCTTTCAGAATATTATATTTTTTTATCATCATTAGCGATTTATACAAAGATTTTTTGTATAGGTACATAGAGGCTAACATAGGATTTACACACACTTAAATCCTATAATCCTGTGCAAGATTTCGCGAAAGGGCCAGCTAAGTCGGCAAACGAATATTCGTTTGTGATTCGATCCAAGTCTGTGCAAATGAATCTAACACTTGTAACTAAAGTTTTTATGCCTAAATTCGTATACAGTTTTTTTTAGTTTTGCTTTACACGGCATTTCGTATTGGCCAACCTTCCTGCCGGGGTATAAATATTTACCTGTGGAGCGGTTTTAGCGCAGGAGATTTGAGCCATTCTGTTTTCTTTTGTGTATTTTGAATAATACGAGACTTTATTTAGTCGAACTATTTTTGGGACTATTTTTTTTGGAACACGAATGTCTATACCTAAACATCTTTCTGCCCAACCACTTCTCAAACTCAAACTGACGTGTTTATTATGAGTGTAGTCTATTTCACCTAATTATACCTTGAAAAGAAAAAAAAAAATTACGTTTTGAACATGATGGATTGCAGACGCGATTGGATCTCATGCTAATATTTTAAGAGAGATTGAAGCTAAAACAGCGATTACAACTGATTGATTAGATTGCAACATGTGGGTGCAAAATAATTTAAGTATGGGTTGAAGTATAAGTAAGCTTTGAAGTATTTCTATCCCATTTTTTAATTCAGTTTTTACCAATTTAAATTCATCATGTTTAGGGTATTTGTTCTAATTCAATAATTAAAATTCAACAATTTCGTAGAATAGAGCTACGAAGAAGTTTGTCGTAGCTACTGCTTGGTTTATTATTCGTGAATAGTTTACTAGAAAGCTGTAGTTAAATGATCAAATACGCCTTGAAAAGTATTCAGTCTAAAGTTAAAGTAAACATTGTCTCAACTTCGATATTTTTCATCTGGACATCGCAAAAATCCACTGCTTCGGCTTTTAATAAATTAAGGCAAACAGAAAACACAATGAAAAATACGGAGGGATGGAAAAGAGAACTTTGCAAAGATACCCCCTGATTGATTGGTCTCGCAACAGGTACTGGAAAAGGGGTGGAGGGTTGTAGGGACCGCGGTGGACTGATCAAAGCCTTTTATCTACTCTTTGTGGCGAGCTTCATTTGTTTAGAGTCGGAGTGTAGTGCATAGCACATTTTCTGACCTATTTGTCTGAATAATTATATTTACGTTTACGGTATTTGACGTCGTGTCTAGTTCCGAAGTTTTCCTTTCATTGAAGAATGGTTTGGTCACCAGACTATAAATAAAGAACTATAAAACATTCATAGTTTTTTTTAGATACTTTTTTTTAATTTTTCACTCATCCCTCCCCTACATAGAAGGATAAAAACTATATTGTGTACATACACAATATAGTTTCTATTACGTATGCATATTATTATCATTATTTTATTTTGAATTCCCTTGTGTATACAAAAAACTCTTTCCAATACACGGCAAAGTAATTATTAAGATTTTGTACTGTGAAATGGTTAGATGTAATAGATTAAAGTTTAAACGTAGTAAACGGTTTTAAAATAAAAAAGAAAACGAGCCATAGTCATTTCGTAGAGAGTTGTAAGCACCTGATGGCATTGATCTCAAAGTGATTTAAAAGGATTCGATTTTCACATTTAATTACTCGGGGAAAAGAAACCAGAGGGTCGTGATTAAAGGCGTCCGATGACAGAAATAATTTTTCGGTCGTTTGACGCCAATTTCCCCTTGGTCTCCTATAATTTGTATGAATTAGACCGCGCACGCAGCTGCCGTCAGAATTCGACGTGATATTCAAATCGTCAACATATGACGTAACACACATATTGTAATTTATATTCACAATAATTTCATAAAATTAATCAAAAATAAAAATGAATCAGTGGCGCTACAACCCTTTTAGGTGTGGTCTTAGTTTTATGTATCTGTTTCATGATCATTTGTCTATCTAATAGGACAGTAGGTCAGACTCCGGTGCCTGACACACGCCCTCCACATTTTAGGTCTAAGACAAGCCGGTTTCCTCGCTGTTCGAGTTCGCTAATGTTAAATGAGCACATAGAAACAAAGTCCATTGGTACACAGCCAGAGATCGAACCTATGACTTCGAAGATGAGAGTCGCCCACTAAGGACACTAACCAACAATGCTATATAAAGTTGATACTTTTTACAAATGATTTTTCAATTTCCGAGAAAAACAGGAAAGCGTAAGAGAAAACATATACCACGTAACATGTCTCCATGGCCCTAATACTACTTCATATAACTTTTGTACATAAATTTTACAAATTAACACAGTTTAATATTTACTCTTGAAACTTTAAAATACAAAAATAAACATTTTCATACAAGCCATCTCATTGCCATCATTGTATAGAGTACTCTATTGTGAAGGATTATATTTTAAGTATTGTTTTTTTAATTAATGTAATTCATTTTAATTGATATTTAAACAAGCTGAAGTAGTTAAAAAAGCCACAAGCAGACATGCTCTTTCAAACTTGTTAACTAATTACTAAATTAAAATGAATTAAAACCATTAGGAAAACTAAAACTTTTGTTTTTTTCATTATGTATATTATCATATAATTTAATCTAATCTTAATGTTTTTATAAGTCATATTTCGGAATCGAATCCCGAATGCAAATGAATCATTAGCAGGCATACCGTGCCTCCCCTTGATTTTGCGTTTCTTTGAATGTGAATAATTTCGGCTGCTTTTCGTCCGCGCTCTACAAAGATCCGGAAATGAAGCACGGATTCTTAATTGAGTTTCCGTTGTGGTTGCCGTACCGGCGAATCTGGTTGGGGTTTTCTATAGTGTACTGTGGAGCGGTATTTCTTGAAGGTTTATAAGTACATGTTTTAGGAAAAATTTAGATAGCGTGTCTATACTCCTAATATTGAGACTGGAATATTTTTTTCTTGCTCAATTAATATTATTAACGATGGCTAAAGAAAATTTAAACGTTTTCTTATCTCATGGCCAACAACACAAAAAACTGTACCTGAATAAACTTCTTAGGCGAGAACAAAACTAAACATTTTTGTTTGAAGATATGTACATTGTATAAAACGATTATTTTTATAAGAAAACGTTATTTTGAGTAAAGAAGCACGTCAACAGAGATATTTACGAGTTGGAAATGCGCCACCAACAGCGAGTGCAGAAAAGTTTGACTGCAGCCATATGTTTGTGCAAGACAAGTTGTGACGTATGAAGAAATAGCCTGATCTTTTTGTCACTAACATTGATACATTCTTCAGCAGAAGCTGAATATATGTAATTCTATTTAATAAATTGTTTATTAAATAGAATTACATATATTACGTAAATATTAATTGTTGTAAAATCCCCGCGTAATTAGGCACTGCAATTAAAATTGATCAGAGAATGCTTTGTAAGGGCTGCGTTAATTAAACCACCGGGAGCTCACGTGCGATGAATGGTCCATGCAGAACAATAAAACGTGCCAGCAGATGGCGCTGGACACGTGATTGATGGCGAGATCGATGACCACACACCGCACTGTCATTGCGTCGTTACCAACTTTGACAGTCGAGATAACTCTGTACTTGTTGTGGCTTCGATATCGATCTTTTTCTTTACTGACAAATGTTTCTTTATACCAATAATTATTCTACCTTAAACCAATTACACTGACGAAAAAAATTATATCAACTTAAATAATACATGGAAAAAAAAATCTTATAATCATTATTTGTATATTAGATAAAAATAGAATAATAACATTATGATACAATGGTGCCCTGTTAGAGATTCTTCAACGTTATGAAATAAACATAGTAATTATATGCATGTGCATTTTACTGTATGTAACTAGCCTTATAATACGAGGGATGATAAAAAAATCCCAGTTTCAGGCCACCCCTAGCATCGAGTAGTATCAATGGGCGCACTTCAAAGCGTCCCGTTGCATAGCAACCGCTACGAGCCGCCATCGTCGTTGCTAGAAACACGGCCGCTTTAATTAAGCCCAGGTTGGCGCCTAGGCCTTAATGCAATCACTAGAGCATAGTATTGAATGTCGTTCTCGCGTACCGTTATTTGCCATCGAATAAAGTGGTAAACAAGTTCGATACCTTATTGCTTATGTATAGAGTAGATTTTGGAATATTTTCGGTAAGTTGCATATGACGTTTTTATAAATATATGTTTGATTAAAATGTATGTTAATGGAAGTTGATTTATTAGTCGAAATTGGGAAAGGGTACAGTATTAAATCTACTGAACAGGTAACTTCTTTAGTGAATATATAAATCTTCTTAACATACCATTATATTATATTTCTTTTATGAAGTTTTTGACTTTATGATTGAAAATACACTATGTTTTGCAAATATATAGGTAGTAGGTAAATTAGATATATCAAACAATAAAGTATAAAAACCCTGTAAATATATCTCTTCGTTTGAAACCAGGAGCAAAAGCAAATATTATAAGCGTAACTTAAATAGATTTTGTACATCGCATGAATTGATTCACGATCTAGCGCCCGTTCCGTGTAAGATGTGTTAAACCCAGCAATAAATAGAAGGAAGGAATATGTTTACGTGCACCAGTAGCAGCAAGCGCTGCAGCATCGTCATGCATAATTCATTGACGTGTCTGCGCCGGATCGCTTAAGATTTGTAGCGGCTGTCGGCAGCGCTGGCAGCGTCGTACGTTGAAATGCCTCATTGTTTACTCGAATGCGTTTGGATAAGGCGTTTACATCGGTGTAAATTACACTAGTGCGAAAATGTAGGCGCAATCGAGCTGTGGCTTATGAATAAATTATTGGAAGACTGTTTTGGACAGCGTACCATTATACAGTACTATTTGTCTACAAATACAGAGGTCGCTGAACTTTAATCGGCTGTTCCCTAATACATAATATTGGAGCTTTCTGCGAGTTTTCCTAATGTCCTTAACATTCCTGGCTCCATTCCATTCTGTTCCATGATTCTTTCCAGTGTACGAGCGTTACATTACACTGATACATTATGCAACGCTACTCAATTATAGGTACCGTTCAGTAAGCATGTGTGTGTTGTTTTAATTAAATATCGATACCTTTACTGTGCGATAGATTAAAAAAACCCCTGGCTAACATCTGACTGCCTGATGATGATATCTGTGGACTGAGGATTGTGACGATTCTACTGCATCATTAGATCGTCGCTAAATGAGCAAGGCTACTTCATTTTGTTCCCAAAAATGTGGTAAACCATTTGTTCCACTAATTGTTTTATTTCATTTAAAACTGTTGGCACGTCTCAACATATTATGACTGATGTTATTTATTAATTTTAATGATTTAATTTAAGTTTCAGTAGTACGCGATTATACGATGCGTATTTGAATTTCCAAAAGTCATAAAGGGTAGTGTTCAAAATGTAACTGATTTCTTTTACATAAATCATTCGAGAGGAAAGAATGATGAAACGTTTCAATCGTTTAACGTGAACGCGTTGACAAGCCCGAGTCTATTATCGCGATCGCGAAAGTCGAGTCAATTGACGAACGCAAGATCGCCGAGAATAAGATTAAAATTTGTCCTACACGATTCAACAGAGTACAGTTGAACAGAGCTCCACGAGGTTTATACTATTTAATTTATTTAATTTTATATTTATTATGAAGGAATATTATGAATCTGAAATTAAAATAATGTTTTTGTACGCTATTCTTTTTAATTTTGTATGTCTTTATTAAACAGAGTTTTATAGTCTACAAAAAAACGATGCACTGAAAAATTTCTTTGTTTTCAAATGTTATAATTGATTCTGTCTGTTGTAGTAACTATAAGTACCTACGTAATTTGAATTAAAATATATCTAATTCTTTACTGTGTGTAAATTATAGCTATACGAATTTCGATACCATTATTATTATCATGTAGTAGTGGTATATCTCTATACAATCGTTGGCTATGTTTAGGGGATGCGAAACAAAGAAAGAGCCTGTAGGGCTTGCGGGGCACGTGTTGGGCGGGCGGCAGGCCGGCAGTGTGGCCGGGTCTCTCGGCGGGATAAGACACATGATTTGTCTGCTCTCGTTCTGACACCGCGTAATTGTACACGAAAATTGTGTTGTGCTTTTAGTAAGTAGAATAAGTGTCGATGGCTGTTGCGATATTTAAAACGTTACTATGTATATCATGTTCCGTTTTCCACCTACGCGCTGACATTAAACGGTGAGTGCTGGATTTATTTTCGTTGTCCTTTGATGAACAAATAGGATGTTTATCATCATCTGTACTCAGTAATTATGTATAAATAAAATTGTTTAAATATCTATAGGACAACTTTTATCTCATTGCAAATTATTGTTTTATAATAAATTTTACAAATTTATAATTCTTTGGGAGGCATTTCCTCCTTGGAATTTGAAACGAATTGTTAGTCTATTACATAGGCATTATATAATCGACAGAACTTATTCTAAAACCGCAATATCAAATCAATACATAGAATAGCTTCTTTGTCTATTTTTTCTTATTGGATATTACTGTCGTCCTTTTTACACCCTGGATTTGAGTACTTCGGAAAATGTAAATTTGGAACCAGAACTTTTGTTACTGATGTCGAAAGGTGCACATTAAGTCACCTAAATGAATAAATTTTGGCTTTGATTTGATGTTGCTTTCATTGTTTGCTAATCTTAATAAATATTTTTGGGACTTTCATTTCTATTACGTTTATTAAATGGTTTATAGATATAAGTAAACATAATAATTAAAATTAATTAAATATTTTGCTTAAAATCACGCAAGTAAACTATTATTTTCAATTCAAAAATATGTTGTATTTATTCATAATTGAACTTACGATAATGCTTGCTTCTTCTTAATAAATGAACTATTCATACAATAATTGTTTGTTGAATCTAGTTTTACTTAAATTAATTCTTGAAATACAAACTTATGATTCGTCCATTGTAATAATTATTCTTAGGAAAAATGGTTCATACTATTTATTAATTTTTAAAAAATATACAGCAAAACAACTAAACGGTTTTACGGATGTAATGTAATATATTATGCACATTTATGTTTAGTAGGGACTCAGAAACAGGATCGCAGTTAAACTCGACCTAGAACCAATGATTGGTAGAGAAATAAAGCTGATTGTTATTATGGTTGGTATTATGGTACTAGTGCATACTAGATTATTATGTCGAAGTAAATAGAGCTCCCATCTGGTAGCCATAAAGCTATTATCTACTCAAATTACCGCTTGAATCACAGCCCTATTACGCCGCAAAGTGTTATGCAATTAGCTAATGTTCATGTTATATTCTATGCTAAGTCATTTTGGATTAAACTAGTGGCATCTATATATTCAATAATTAATAGTGGGATTCCAAATTCTAGCAACTTGTTAATGTATTTCATCTTATCTATTTATTCGGCTTCTAACTTTTCCTGTTTTTAAGCACCTATAATTACAACTCCACTCTAAAACAATTGCAAACTATAACATAAACTAAATATATTGTTATAGTACAAAAACAGGTTATTTTAATCCCTGTAAAACGTTTCAAGCGCCCATGTTATGTTACTCAGTGAACTGTAAACAATAATAATCGTCATGTAAAATATGCCGCATGATATATTTAATGAGTTCGCCCTTTCGGAGGCAACATTAAAATTAATAAATGATGAGGGAAATACTTCGATCCGCAAACAACGGCCGCGTACAATCGGTAAATATTTCATCTGGCTCCGGATTATATGAATTTTGATCTGGTTTTAAAGGTTAGTACTATCTAACACTCTAATATAATTTTACATAAACATATTAGACGAATTTATAAAATGTTGTCGATAGTTATATATTACCGTTTTTAACTGTTCAGATATCATTGAACATTGGTCAACCGCTGACACGGGCTGACTTGGCTGGCCTTAATGCTTATAGCTGAAGGTGCACGAAACTTCAATAGCTCACTAAAATAATACACGTATAAATATGGGTATGTTGTATTTAAGATGTTATATTTTAGTATAAAAATTAGATTTGAATATTGCCTTGTTCATTTCTTGCAACTTGAACAGGCGAAAACTCCTTTAACTTCTTAACAATAATGGTGAGCCCTCCGAAGCTTTCATATTCCCACTATCTACTCTGATCCTACCAATACAATTCCAACTGTTACCTCTGGTTTCTGGTTCACACATGCCGTAATTATTCATATACTAGCTGACCTGGCTAACTTCGTTTCGCCCTACAACCTTATAATATCGTTGTTACTTTAATTTAACTTATTTTAGGATTTCATTAATGTTAAGTATTACATTAATACAACTTTTTTGCAAATACAGAAATGTTTTATTGCTTGCCATTGCGAAAGAAGAATGGCAGTTTTACACATTAGGCATCTTCTCTCTAGCGTCAATATGGCGATACTGCATGTTAAGCACTTTCTGAAATCCAACATCTTTTGATCAGGATCAAAGCATGGTTATGCATCTCCTCATTCACCTCAAGATCGGAATTTCTTGAACTGACAGGATTTCGACGTAAAATGATGCGTAGTTTTGTCAACAGATGGCACCATATGGTTTTTGCATTCGTAAAATTAATTAATTAATTTATTGTTATTCGAAAACTGATCCGATATTTTATTGCTTATTCTGCTATTCGGGACGGAAACAAATCCAACAAATCAAAAACCATGGCAATCGGTCCAGCCGTTCTCGAGTTATAAGTGTTGTAACAAACACGACTTTCTTTTATATATATAGATTTAGATATTATACCAAACTCATTACCCTACATTTACTATACAAAGAGTCCTGACACCTGTCACATTAACTTAAATACATTTTACAGCTGGTAATCTGTAGAGCTAAAACGTTTAATGTCGACAAAATTTTAATACTATTTCAAATTAATAAGTCTGTCTATACCTTAACATCACTAGCACTATATTGTACTATTAAACAAAGATACTACTTTTATAATAGATAATGATTTATCAATATTTGGATATAATATAATTTATCAAGGTTGGGTGATGGATACCAAACCATGAGAACTCTAATTAGGATTGATAACTAAAACCGGGTTAGGTTGTAGTATAAATTAATTATACATTACTTTAACTTAAGTAAAATAAAACTTCACGGAGCTGCAGCGATGTCACCCGATCAGCTTTTCATCAAAACATTTCATTCATTTGTAGTTGTAGCCGTTTTAATCAGTACTGAAGATCGCAAAATATAATATAATATTATTATTCGACTTAGGTTTTTTTAAGAAAAGAGCGTAGTAAAGAGAGTTCTTAAAAGGCCGGCAACGCACTGTTTGCATTGTAGGCATTGAGAGTGTCCATGTGTACTTAACAGATGCTCAATTACTCGTTAGCAGCATTATTTTGTTGTTCATAGTATTAAACATTACCGTCTGTACCTATTTGACTACTGTTACTATGAGTACATTTGTCTTTATACCGTATGTTTATTATTTGGAAGTTTTTTTTTTAATTAAAATGTTATATTATGGAAATGTTTTGCTTTCTTGTCGTATAAAATAATACAGCCAATATTCATAGCCACAATCGAATACTGAGACTATTCAGTGAGTTCTAATTACATCGCAACTATTTTCATAACCCATTCCATCTATTCTATCGTTCTATGAAACGTATCCTTGTTTCAAGTAAAGTACCGCGTTCGCATTGTTCGAACAACAATACCCTCTATAAACAATATCTTATATTATTTTTGCATGCCATTGTATGCAACATCTAGATACATGTTCATAATTCTCTGATCTCTTTCCCCTTTCGTAGGGTAGTATTTGTCTCTGGTATCAGTGTACATATTTGAATTTATTGGGAAGTTAATTTCTTGAATTTATAAACAGTTAATATTACATTATAGTTGTCTTCGAAAGGAAACGGATGGACTGGTTTCTGGAAAGCTTATTACTAAGGACACGAATAAATCACTTTGATTACAGTGTCAGAAAGACTAACAGAGTGTTGTAAGCTAGTTTTTAGCTTTCTATATTTATCGTTTACTACCTTTTGTAATGAACTTACAAAATAATGAATGAAAGCGGCAAGTCGTAAAATATATTCAACCTACACTATAGCACAACCATTTTACTGATATCGCTGTTAACCTAGGTCTTCTTCTATACGTTAACAAGCGAAGCCCACATAAAAATAAATATACTAACCGGGTTTATTACGAATGAAAGTTTTTAATTAAATTCATATTAATATTAAAGCTGAAGGAAAGCTTAGGAATAAAAATAAAAGTGTTCCAAGTTGAGCGCTGCAAAGTGACTTATGAACTTACTGTATAATACTCTCCGTTTATTTTTTCATCTTGTCTCTCTTTTTCTTATGGAATCTATTCATATTTAAAAATATAGGTATTTCTTCTACGAGGTGAAGTCTATAATGTATTGTTAAGTAGACACATACATATACGACAAAAAGTGTGCAATTATAATCCAATTTAATCCCCTCCAACCCTTAAATGACGTTGTTATTAAAAAATCATCCCGCATCCCATAATAAAACGCATGACTACATTCATTAGGAAGCGGTGGCGGCCGATGCGGTTTTTTGTTTCTATCCCCTCATTAATTGTTCTTTAATGAGAGACCGCGGCTGGCCCCCGATGCGGTTGCGGTACTTTATATTACACACTGCTGTGTAATTCACCTGTAATGGATGCAGGGCAGACCAAAATAAGGCTAAGCGCAGACACGGCTGTGATTATTTGGAATACATGTTTTATCTTCAAACATTTATTTACCTATTTATTCATTCATATCATTTCTCAAATCTACAATCAATAAGAAAAGTTACTAAATGGTGTAATTTTTCTAGACAACTATACAATCACATATATACTTAAATATTTGTTTTTTAGTATATTTGTAACGAATAAACAAGTAGGTAATCTTAAAAAAAATATTATATTAATTTAAATATTGCAAAAATTATGTGTATGTTCAAGCAAGGCTACGCTTCATACCGTACGTGGACCGATCTGTATGATCGAGGTGTAAACAATTTAGATTGGTCCCACTAATTAGGTGTCAGTAATCATATGATGGTTTAATAACCTATGATTAGAAATGAAACGGTTTTGAATTTAAGACCTTAAAAATAAATGAGTTTTATCACCAGTCAATAAAAATATCAAACATTGTTGTTAAGATTTTTATATTGTGTCCACCCGTGCGAAGGCGTAACAACTGGTCGCCTGGTCTAGTACAAATATATATTATTTAAAAAAAATATTTATTTGGAATTTCTACTAACGATGACAACAAAATTGTATTTTATAAATTGGCACACCTGTAATTTAGCAAAAATTCCATATTCCGCTACACATTTTCCGAGTGCCAATCATTTTCAATGTGACGCCATTAGCAAGTTATAGACAGATAAGGCCGTTATGATTGAGAATATTATTTATTAAAATTTAACTAACTTTGCCTAATTTTAATTGCATTTCAGATATGGTTTGTTTAGTAACATTTAATAATTAATTGTTATTAAATTTGCAAAAGTATTATTTCCTATTAACCTTTTTAAGTTTCTATAAAATGAATCCCGTGACACAGAAAACGTAATAATTGACTAGTCTTAATTATCTTAAACCCGAACGACCCGAGGGCACAGGAAATTCCTTCGATCCAATAAGCCTATTTCAAAAGATAATTCTACAAACAAATTTTATTTTGTGAATTACGATTTTCTTAGCATCCGCCAACAAAGTGTGATAGGAAATCCTATTGAAGTTCAGCACCCGTTTGTTATTACATCTAATGATTAAACGAAATTCCAAGAACACGAGTTGGTAAATAAAAGCGTTCTATTTCAATTAAGGACGCAGACCTCTGGGCCGGATTATCACCAAGACGAATGGGGCTGGTGCCTTTAGGGCCTTCGACTTGAATTAATTAATGATAATTCTGTTTTAAAAATCTAAGCTGTGACGTTTTTGCCTCGATGATTTAAAACAATATTAAAAACAATTATATTGGGGCTTTATATAATAATTCAGCACCCATGAATTCAATTTCTCTTTTGATTGATCCCTTGTTGTTAACGACGGATTAACATCCTATTCCCTTCGGTTTGTGATTATTTTGTCGAAATTATTTTTGCTAAGCCCCAGTTATCTGATACTCAATTATTGAACGAGGCGTGTTATAACTCAATATGAGAAAGTAATTTTTTTCATTATTTTAGTTTAAAAATAACAAATTGTGCAACTGCCAGTCCACTTATCGTTCAAAAATAACTATGTAGAATTATTTTGTTGTTTCCTTATGCTTTAATATATTTTTTTTGGAATAAACGCTTTGAACTTAATATAAAAATTAAAATTAATAACGTCACACAATAATTATATATTACTAAGACTTATATCTTCATATTTGTCTTCCCGGTAGACTCAAATTCTTTATTGAAATTTACACACAATCACAGTGGTTAAAACCAAAGTATTTATATTATGACTTTTGGACTTATTTATTAACATAAAACTGATGTAGTGCCGAAACCAAGCCCATTTCAGTGGATTATCCTTTATGTTAATGAGACTTAAGAAATGGGGAGATATATCATTCTAATACCATATTATATTTTTATTTACATACATATATGTATGATGTGGTTTTAGCTTATTATTAGACTGATATTATTTCTTATATTTTATTAATGTAATAGGATTACAGTTAAAATTTCCATATTCTTTCCAAATCTTAATATGTAAGTGGATAAATATTGTATGGAAATAAATTTGCGTCAGCTGGTATAAATACCCAAGTTTAAACAGATTGACCCGTTTTCTGAAAATAAAAAGAAACTGAAAACACAATGCCTTAATTTATTTTATAATCACAGTTTGCATAGTGTTGCTGCAAAAAGTCTCATGCAATGTTTTTCTGTTGTAAAATAAAGCTGACCACACTCTGTGAAGGGTTCTGGAAAAACAATGGCCCGTCGTGTCCTCACTGCGCCTTTGTACTATTTAATTAAATAGCGAGTAATTAAATTTTTGACGAGCTCCACACAAAACGAAACACCACCTCCTACATCCTTATTTGTTCTAAGTTGCTCTGCCTGCATTGGTATTAAGAAATAAAAGTTGTAAAAAACTAAAGGGCATACTAAGATTTAAGCGCAGTTCAAATGATAATGATTTGATTTGATATTGATTGCGTGAATTTTTTTTAAAAAGTGCTTCTCTTTGTATCTTAAGACAAAAATAAACGTGGAATAGTAAACCTCTCCTTCAAATTGTTTCTAATCAGTTTAGCATTTCATACGTAATTGTACTCTTAATTTAAAATCCACTATATGTGAAATTTCAAATGTTCTATCGGTAATTAAACAATTAGACTTTATGTAACCTCCTGAAAAATATTAAAGTTTCATTCAATTTTTGAAATGTTCTTTCTACTGTAAAACAGTAGTAACATACATAGATTTTATGTATAAGCATGTAGGATTGTAGCACATAATTTTGTAGATATATATTACGTTTATCGTATCTACCACTAACGAGTTATTAAGCTATCAAGTGTCCACCAAGCCAGTAAAAGTCATAAAAATATTAATCTACTTTATACCATATAACGAATAAAGAGTTCGTAATTAACTATTAATATAATACATTATGATCAATATCTACCCTTATGCGACATCAATTTTTTCAGCTAAAAACCTTCAATTATTTGTAATGATACTAATATTTTCTATAATTATTTATTTAACCTTATAGCGAGCGAACTAGCGAGCTGTGGAACGCACCTACCAAAATGGGTTTACATTACTTCCCTTTTGGCGTCCTGTAGGTTCGTTTGCCGTCCTATCCAATATAAAAAATATACAGACAAAATTTGTTACAGACATATTTAGCTACAAAAAGACGATGTGAAGATTCTTATGACCTGCAGATTTACAAATACTATTCAAGAATTGTTATGTACTAGTTGATATGACAGATTTAAAACTCGTTGGTCCAAGCGCAAAACAATGCTAGGTCATAAGTTCAGAAGTGAGCCAGCTTTTTGTGTAAATTGCAGGTTTCATACATTTTATAGCTTACTAACAATATTTTTCCAGATATAGAAGATAATATCACTTTACTCCAACTTTTTTACATCTAGCTTATTATGAGAGTACTTCTGGTTCAAGTGATGATTACATAATATTATTTCCATATTTTTGCTTTTCTCATTTACACATTCTTTATTTATAAAGTAATATCAGAAATATAATCCGCGCGTGGCCCATGTGGTTTCACCGATTACAGTGTTTCACCCCAGCATAAAATGGAGTGAGGGGAATGCGAAAAGTTAAGCAAAAATACATTTTATTTTCGTACATGGATACATTTAGCAGAGAATTACGATAATGTAATGTAAATTTATATAATAAATATTGTCTCGCAGAAGAGTTACGTAGTAAAGTGTTTGAATACCGTTCAGTTTCGATTTATGAAACACAGTTTTTTTACATTAAATCAATAATTATAATTATTTTATGAGAAAACTTAGAATATATTCTTTTATGCATGAAGCAATGTATTAATGCTATTGTATAAACCAAGGTCCAAATTCACTAAACGAATTGTATTTATTCCTCAAATAAACCTAGTATTTGTAGCAGCATATAATTCAAATTGCTATGCTTTTGAAAACTCAAGTAGCGTGATTTATTTCGGTTACATGTTACATTTTGTTATTTCACTTTGAGATAAGTTTTTCAATTTTCAATATTGAGTATTTATTACACAACATGAAATAAAAATTATGTAACGTCTTATTTTGATAAAGTTATAATAAAGCCTAAAGTAAAACTCAATCAAGGTTGATGCATTAAAAATTACTTAAAGGAACGATAAAAGTTAAGTAGTCATTAAAAATTACTGAACTCTTTACGACCGATTCTACAACGTTTGCCTTTTATGAATAAAAGTTTTATGATTCTCTACTTGATTAAATTTGGAATGAAAAGGTTTCCACTATAATTGGGTTTATAGATTTTTATGTTTGTGAGAGTTGAATGAACATTTATTTTTCACGAATCAAATTGATTTAATTAAGTTATAAATGTTTAATGTAACCAATATTTGGTTATTAAAAATAGACAAGTATACAAAAACGAGTTTAATATTTTTATATAATAGCTTCCCCCGCTTTTGACTTCGTTTCGCTGTTTTGCTATATGTCCAATAGAGATTGTTCACTTTGCCAGATTAAAAACTATGTACCAAAAATGTACTAGATATAACTACATTTTTTATTTCTTTTTAAACTTCTAAATTTTTCTCTCCAAAAAAACCTTCAAGGAATAAATATAACAAAATTCTCGAATTGGTGTCAGCCGTTTTCGAGTTTCGCGCTAATCAACATATTTGCGGTCCATTTTTATTTTTTTTTAACTCACCCATATTAGTCTTAAATAGTGAGACATTCTTCAATTTAAAAATGAAATGTGAGTAGTAGATGTGTCGACAGTCGGCCCATATTATATGTGTATGATGTAAATGTCTCTCAATCACACGTTTGACAGATCAAGCAGATGGCTCGATTTTGATGAAGGATGCACGAAATAAAAATCACGTCGCGGTCTGAAATGTAGGAGATATAATTATTTTATTTAAAAATATATTATATATAATGTTGTTGAGATATATAATGAATATTTAAATAAAATGACTATAATGTAGACAGATTTTCTTGTACATTTAAAATAACTTGAGGAATGTTTAAATTATTTATATATAATTAAATTTCCAAATATTTGATAGAAAATCTTATTTCTCGGCTTTTGTTTTATAATATCAAAAGTAAAATAGAATAAGCGCCCTTTCAATAACACCCCACGTCCTTTTCCAGAATATCTAGTTCAAAACTCAATTACGGCTCGTTAAAGTTTCTGAGTATTAAATTCCTAAAATGTAAAATTAAATTATCATGGATACAACGTTACTCAATTTGTAACCCAACTTAATCATTATTCTAACTCTTTATATACTAAAAACCTTAGAGACGTTGCAATTGTCCCAGGATAATGTTCTGCTGCCAAACAATATCTACAATTTGCACTGAATTAGAGCTAATTGAACTAGTTAGATTTTTGTCATCTTTGTTCGAGCTGTCTAAACAATCTCTCTAACTTTATATTCAGTAGGTAGGTCATGTTACACCTGGAGCGGACAATCTGTCTCCATCTTTTTCTGTCCAGCGCCTCTCTTATTACAGTGTACAGTTATGAGGAGTCTTTCACTTGATCGGCCTATCTGATAGGTGAACGGCCACGTGATCTTTTGCCTTCTATGTTACCACGATGAGTTTCTCTAAGGTCTCTTTGCCTCTACGCATTGTATGGCCGAAATAAGATATAATTCACTGGCGATGCGACAGACGAGACCGTATGTCAACATCGACGTAGAAAGTACGACGTAAGAAGTATTCTTAACATTCGCCTCCAGCACCACATTTTGAAGGCGTAAATCCTTTGCCTTTCTAGACCCAAGATAGTCCACGTTTCAACTCAATATAGGAAGATAGGGATTACTAGAGCCCGTATCAATCTGATTTTGGCTTTGATACCAATTACTCTTTTCTTCCAGATTTTTTTAAACGTGTCGTGGCATCCTTAACCATGCCGGTTCTCCTTTTTATCTGGGGGACAGTGCTGCCGTCGTTGAAGATTTGGGATCCGAGATATACATTACGATCAACGATATTAATGCCAGGAATATTGCAAGTGACACATGGGGGCTTTCTGGCTCTATCTACTATACATTTACTGTCAATTTCGTAAATAACTTATAAATAAAATAAAATAAATAAAATAGCCTTTATTGCTGAACTTATTTTTACAGTAATTTTTCTTACAAATACGTTTATAACTTTTAACAGTTTCTTTTCTTTTCATAAATCCGGTATCGGTAAACGGTCGTTTCTACATTTCAGCTTGTCTTTCGACATAAGCCTCCTCTAAAGATTTCCACTCTGTTCTATTTTTCGCTATGCGCGTCCATATTGGGCCCGCCACTTTTTTGATGTCGTCCTCCCATCTTCTAGTCTGTCTGCCTCTGTTTCTTTTACTATCTCGTGGTTGCCATTCTGTTATTATTCTCGTCCATTTCTCCTTCTTCTCTCTTATCATATGTCCAGCCCACCTCCACTTTAAGCACCTGTATGTTGTGTATGCATTCTTAAATTTTGTTTTGTTTTTGATACATTTTAGTTTAACTCGGTCTTTTCTTTTAATTCCTATTGTGCTTCTCTCCATTCCATTCTGACAAACTTTTATTTTCCTTGCTTGTTCTTCTGTCAATGCCCATGTTTGGCACCCATATAGTAAGCATGGTAAGATACACATATTGTATATTCTCCTCTTGTTCCTCATAGACATATCCTGGTTCTTCATGACTTCACTGAGTGACCAATATCTCTTCCAAGTATTAGTTATTCTTCTTTCTATTTCTTTTTGCATACATTCCTCAGTAGATATTAACTGTCCCAAATACACATACTCCTTTACATACTCTATTTCTTCATCATTTACTGTTATGGACTCTGTTTGTGAGGAGTTAGACATTACTTTTGTTTTCGTTAAGTTCATTGACAGGCCTGCCTTCTTACTTTCTTCCGCTAACTGTTGCAACATTTCCTTTAGGGTTTTCGGGTTTTCCGAAAATAAGATTAGGTCGTCTGCAAAGCGTAGGTGACTCAGATTTTCGCCATTTATATTTAGTCCTTTATTCGTCCAATCCAGATTTCTGAATATCATTTCCAGAACTGCTGCAAATATTTTTGGTGAAATTGGGTCTCCCTGGCGTACACCTCTCTCAACCGGAAATTCTTCGCCTATAGATTCTAGTTTTACTTGTGCGGTGCTTTTTGTGTATACGTTTTTCAGTATCCGTATGTATTTTGCATGTACGCCTTGATCTTTTAGTGCGTCCCAGATAAATCTATGTTCAAGTGTGTCGAATGCTTTGTTGAAATCCACGAACCCTATGTAGTAAATTTTGTTATATTCTTTAAATTTCTGGAGTATTTGTCTAAGGGCGTGTATGTGGTCTATTGTTGAAAAATGTCTACGGAATCCAGCTTGTTCTTTGGGTTGATTTTCTTCAAGTGTGTTTGTGATTCTAGATAATATTATTTTTGAAAACACTTTGTAAATATTGGACATTAAACTGATTGGTCTGTAATTTGCTATATCTCCTTTGTCACCTTTTTTATGTAGTAGTATAATTGTAGATTTTGTCCAATCCTCTGGAATGTTTTCCGTTTTGATAATTTCATTAAATATATCTGTAAGTCTTGGAGCGATTACTGGTAACGTTGCTTTTAGAAGTTCGTTTGTAACAAGATCAGATCCAGGGGCTTTATCGAGTTTTTGTGTATTTATTGCTTTTATGGTTTCTTCCTTCATTATTTCCGGTATATATTCTTCATTAGTTATTTCGTCGTTTTCTTTTATAGTGTCTTTCTCTTTTTGACTTCGGTATAAGTTTCGGTAGAATTCTGTAGCGATTTTTAATATTTCGAGTCTTTTACCTGTATTATTGCCATCTTTCTTTCTCATACTTGGTATCCAGTCCTTTTTGTAGTTTAACTCCTTCAATGCCTTTTTTATTCCTCCTGTCTTTTCTATGTAACTTTTCATTGTATTAGATCTTTTAGTTTTTCTTTCTTTCCTAAGTTGTTCACTGATCTTTTTGCTTACTTCTGTTACTCTTTGGCGGTTTCCTTTAATTTCCTTTTGTCGTAAAAGTTCTTTTCGTTCTTGTAATAATTGTTTGATTGTAAGTGAGACTTCTTTCTTGATACTTTTGTTTGTTTTTCTGGTTACTGTTTTTAGTTGATTTAGTAATAGGTTGTATTTTTCTTGTATCGATGGATATTCTTTCTCCTCTAATTCCGCGGCATCTAGAGATGTTTGAAGATTATTAAGTAATAGTTTAGGGTCACCTGAGTATTGTACCGCTAATTGTTTATTTTGAAATCGTCTTGTTTTCTTGAACATTCCTGACATCGCAACTCGAACCATCCTATGGTCTGTGTGGAAGTTTAAATTGTTTATGATCGAAATGTTCTTGAAGGCTTTTCTATTATTAGACATAATAAAATCGATTTCATTCCTATATTGTCCATTGGGTGAGATCCATGTCCATTTTTTTGATGGTTTCCTTTTATAAAAACTGTTTAGAATACTTAATCTGTTTTCCAGTGCAAAGTTTACTAGTCTTGTTCCGTTTTTGCTTCTATTTCCATACCCATAGTTTCCTATGGTATTTTCTTCCCCACTATTTTGAATCCCAATTTGTCCATTAAAGTCTCCCATCACGATGACGTTTTTGTGTGCGTTATCAATAGCGTTTTGGAGATTTTCATAGAATTCCTCAATTGTTTTTACGTCCTCTTTTTTATCAGATTCAGTTGGTGAATATGCCTGTATAATAGACCATCTCTCTTCTTTATCTCCGTTCACGGGCAGTTTTATATTAAGGATTGCAATACGTTCCGAGAATCCACTAAGTTCTTCTATGTTGTTGACTAGATTTGCTTTCACCATGAATCCAACTCCATACAGCCCGGGCGTCTCCCCTTTATAATGTAGTACGTATTTACCATGGTTTTCTATACCTTCTCCAAATCTGCGCATTTCGCTAATACCTATAATATCCCACTTTAACTCTTCTATTGCCAGCTCTAGTTCTTGGAGTTTTTCAGGTGTTCTAAGAGATCGACAGTTAATAGTTGCTATGTGGATGTCATTTACTTTGTTTTTCATGTTAGTGTTATTTTTCATGTTAGTGTTATTTTTTTCCTTTAGAGGGTCGTGGTCATTTTTCCCCACGATGACCAGTCGGCTTGGGGAAGTATTTTGTTTTGTTATTTTATGTTGGTTCATGTTGAGCTGTTTATTTTTCCGTTTACCGACAGTTAATTGTTATTCTTTGTTAGTTGTTGTCTTAGCGGGAAAAGACGAAAGAGAATTAGCTCTAATCCTCATTACATCGAAAGCATTTGGTCTATTGTTAATCGGCGGCATTAGAGTTTGTTGTTTCCTTGGTTGAGCATTGTTTTGTGGGGATGATGATGTTTCTCTTTTGCGCTTATCCTTATTTATGTTAGTATTTTTTTTTCTTTTACTACTAGTTTGTCAAATTTCAGGTACGCGATATTTCCCTTTTCTCTCTCCTCTTTTAGCTGCGCCTGCAACGTTTTCCTTTTCTCTATTACTTCCTTTGTGTAGTCTTCTGTAACATATACATTTTTGAAGTTTTTCTTCTTTCCCATAACTTCATTCTTCTTCCATTCGCTCGTAAAGGAAATCAGAATTGGTCTTGGTTTTCCAGAAGACTTTCCCTTTCCTAGACGATATATTTTGTTTATCTCATGTTCTTGTAATTGTATGTCAAGGTCAGTTTTGAAAATATGTATTGTATTTTGTATTAATTCTTGTGTAGACCTTTCGCCTTCATTTACTCCAAACATTATCAAATTGTTTTGCTTCTTTCCTCTTTTTAAACTTTCTACTTCCTTTTCGAGATTTTCTACTTTTATTTTTAAGTTTCTATTTTCTGTTATAATAGGTTGAAGTTTTTCGTCTAATCTCTCCATTATATTATTTGTTATCGAATCTTTCAATTCTATTGTTTGGTTCAAGATTTCATTCTTCATTTTATCAAACAATAGTTGAAACTGGTCCTCCATTCTTGTAAACTAAATCTGCGTGTTATGGAACGTAATTAGTGGTAGTTTTTATTTACTTGCTCTGGCAACACTAGTTAGCTGTTACTGTGACAAGTGTCAATGCCATTGATCTTTTGTATGCTCAATATGATTGGTGAATTTCTAACCTCTAATTATCACTTTTTGGAGATACTTTTGTTGAAATTCAAGAGCTTACGTGATATTGTGTTAAATCGGTAGTTCCACTACACGGACGACACTTCGATTTGTGTTTTGTGACGTCGCAGTCTCAAGAACAGTGTACGAAATTATTTTTTTAGCACTCAATATTACGGAGCTACACAATTACGATGCTTACAGTATGACAGCCGGAAACGGAAACCGTAACGAAAACGTAAATAACTTAATCGTATTTTATTGTAGTTTTATGTTATTTTTAGTCTGATTTTGGCCATGCATGGGCTGTTAGTAAATAATTTATCATTTTGATTTTTCCTCTGTTAACTACGAGGCCAATGTTGTTACTTTCTAGTCTGAATGTAACTCATCATAAAAAAACTGATAAGTATTTTGAATATTTTCAGCTCCTTTTAGATCTTTTTTGGTGTTATGACTGGCAGGTTTCTGGCGGGTTTCTGATGTTGAAATCTTTTTAATGACCTTAAAAACAATTTCATTATACCACAGAGGTTAATTAAACTTTTTTCAACACTATATGGTTTTCATAGAATTCTATGCGAAGGGGAAAGTTATTGTGTAGCTATTACGAGCGCTTGGACGGTAATTAGGACTCGTATTGAAAGAGGGTCGTGAATACATTTTTTAGACTTTGAGAGGGTTTGCCGTCCAATCAAAGGAAACCCTGCTGTTCAATGTAGCAGAGTAACTTAATTATGTTTCTGTGATCTATGAATAGGCATGTAGGATGAGATTCCAACTTAATTATTTAAACAATCTATTTGTCCAATACTAGATCAATTACTAGTTTTATTTAATGTATACAAATGTGTAAATACCGTAGACTACTTCAAGCCTACGTTAAGTTAACTTAGTATGCCGCTAACATCACCGTCTAACAAATTGTATACACAGCCTAGTTAATTCTGTACACAGCGTAAGTGTAAACAGAGGAGAACGGTTTTATATCTCGAGCTTATTTCGGTCGGGAAGCTGCACCTGTTGCCTCTAGTTTCGATACGAGTTCCTAATCTGTGCACTGTGTGTGTGTTTAGAATGGTTGACATTCCTCCGGTATATCTGGTTGTGGATTATTCATTAGGTTGTAACACTGTATAATGAGGATCTACTACTTCATACTACTGTATAATTAGTATTTAGATGCACCTCATAATGACTTATTATAAAAAAATAAGTTATAGCCTAACTGTTTTAATTTTGTATAGTCTAAAAAATATTTGTAATGCAAATATGAGTGAAACTACTCTCTTCGTTTTAAAAATGAATGAGTTTGTTCTAAAATTATAGAGGCTTGTCTATGAAGTGAGGATTAAATATTCAGGTGTACGCTGGCTCGACTATGACGCCCCAGCCAAAAGGAACATACGTCACTTTCGGAACGGAAATAGAGTCGAAACCTTTCGATGGCAATTTGAAGTAAATCGAAAAATAGCGACACCTTGCACAAATGTATTGAAAACGCATATATCCTCGCATACATTGTACATTTATATTATTTTATAGAATGTGTGGTGAATATATTAGACGTTTAGATAACATATAAATGATTATACCATTTTTTGCTAGCACATAAGTAAGCAAAGACATTTTGAGTCAGGAAATGTCAGGCTAGGCGTCACGACGCCCGTGTCCGGTGTGCCCTACATACTCGTCTTAGATATTGACTGTAATGTCTTAGTATACGGAGAATAATTGGAAACATCGAATATTTAGTATATAGGTGTCAAATAAGTGGATGTTTTTTTCATGGGTTATTTATTTAAAAAAAATACAGAAATTAGTTGACTGTAAAACATAAATTGTTCACAATTTCTCCATCCACCGAGGCGTCGATATTCAATACGATGCTATTATAAAACTTAAAAACAAAATTTACTACTTGAATTAATTACTAATTTCTTTAAATTCACTCACTCCGCGTCAGGACAGGGAGCGCTGGAAGGTTCTCATTTTCATTTTTTGGGTCGCAGAATTTATTTAAAATAAAGAAATAAAAGATTCAACAATCTCAAAATCTTTGGAACAAAGTGTGACAGTAGGAACCTGTTACTCAGGCCCGTGTTAATTGTCGAAGTAAATGCATAACTGGCCTAACTTTTAAAGGCGCTATTAAATAAAGTATACCTACAAAAATGCGACTCATACTGGTCTCATGGCGACGTGCTAACGTGATGCGGAAATATCGCCGAGAGGTTGTCCATTGCACGGCCGGTTTCCGGTACATCGTTACAGTCGCTTTGTGTAATACGAATGTTCCATTGACAATGACTAGAAACGAATGTCGTTTCACACCTGAACGCTGATGCTTTACGTACATTATTATAGCCGTTCTACTGTTTTATATAAAAAAATATATGACAGTTAGTAAAGAATACCAGGTTGATTTTAATCGAATCTAAAAAGGCGAAAGAGGTGGTGGAGCATGTAACAAAAATTTATATATAGGGCAGAAAGTATGATCTAATCATATAAGATATACACGAGTACCTCAAAAACAAAACTCTTAGTATTCCTTTGTTTGAATAAGGATGTTTTTGAATGCCGAATTGCCTAATTAGTTTATTCACAAATTCTAACATTAGGAAGGATTTAATTAGTCATGAACACCATTGCAATTTCGTCAAGTGCATGGCTGAGCATACATTAACGTCAATTAATTCATCGTCAACATTCTGATTGAATTGTGAGGATGTCCCCTCTAAGTAGTACTCCCAAAGATACTGAAAAGACCAGTATAAAGATTCAAACATGGTTACTCTTTTAACTAACTTTATTAAATTTTATAGATTGCTGAAAATATGACGATGTTTGCTTCAACCTGAAACTTCATATTATTATTTTATCTTCACGTCACGTATTCACATGAATGATAACATTAATTTGTCGCTAAAACTAAGTTTTAATAGATGTGTGCTATATTCCAATAGTTTTATGAGGAAGCTTTGCTTGTACTAATGATACTGAACAAGTTGTGGAATATGTTTTTATTAACTTTAGCGTAGTGAAGAGAATATGATTAGTGTTTAATTTCGCCGCTCTAATTATGAAGAATATAAAAATAAGTCACTGTTAAAAAGTGACGATATCTTATACATAATCATCTCAGTTGACAAAGTGAACTTAACTTAGTGACTTAGTTACAATAAAACTGTGATGAAAAATTACTCGGTGGACATTTTCAGCAACTCCATAGAGACCTCTCGCCGATTCGTTTTAGTCACCTTGTTGTTGTGTTAATTATTTGCTATTATTATTATATTCTTTTTTCCTAAATAATTATGTGTTGACATTGTATATTCGCCGATTGTGAGGAAGTTGCATGGATCTGGTTAACGCTGCGACTTTAAGAAGGAAGAAGTTCTATAATAAATTCATAATATTTTCACACGTGTATACGATATACATTCTATAATAGATTTTCATAAGTATCTGATTGTCCTAATTTTAACAGGTAATAGAAAACATAGAATATAAATACAAAAATTAAACGGGCGGATTATTATTAACATAAATATTTTACTAAATCATGATTTTATACTTTATACACTTATAATATTGGAAGTATAATTACAAGAGGAAGTAATAAAACTTAATGTGAACGCGTCTACGCTATTTGAGGAAAGCCTACGTTTATATTTTTAGCTGTGGCAAAATTGTTAAGACCTCCCATCATGTGAATGTTGTCCGCGGCTCCAATATTACTGTTTTGCTACGCGCGGGTCGCGGTAGGTCACATTACAGTGGATGTGAAACCTCTTGATGTAATAGGGTAACACATTAGCCAAGAGATGTACGAATCACGACACCTGCACTCGATTTACATAAGATTTATAGAGACCTTTTGTCTGTTCGTTCCGTTTGAAATATGTGAATGTAAATATAAGCCTCGTTGCGTTAGAAATATTGAAACGTGCTTTCATATTGTATTCGGATTTATCATATTGTTTTTATTTAAGTGATTGATTTGGGTTAGGGGACTAATATTCATATACTTTATATAGCTTAGCTTTTTTGAATATCCATGACTTCATCGAGAAACTAAAGGCATAACTTAATTTTGTGATATACTGGGAATGTAAACAAAACTCCGTACTATGCATTATATTGACAACTACAATTAATTGTTTCCGTAGGGTGAGGGTACATTGTCCCTTATACTAAGGGGTGAACTAGTAGTTTAACATTACGAATACTCTCTCATTTCTACGTTAAAATTTAACCTGACACCTATTCTATTTTAGTATAACTAGAAAATATAATTTTAATAATGGTAGAAAAAATAAAAATAAAAAAGTTAAGTATTATTAAAATGTGCAAACTAACCAAATTTATCTCACAATTTTGCAAATAAATTGACTTTAAATGTTAGTCAATTTCAATGAATGTTTTTCAAAAACGACATATTAACGTATGGCGTTGAGCTTCGCACACTGGATTAGCCCAATATTATTAATATGAAGTTTCCCATCGCAGCTGATTGCACAAATCGACGCAATGTTTCAATGCACACACCATTAAAGTCACTATATCACTATATTAATTGTTGTATTGTTTAGAATTTTCTATTATATCAGCCTAGTTAAGATTAACCGAGTATGTTATGCTATTAAATAAAATTATATTTTAATAAGTTAAGTTCGGTGGCGGTTGTTGAAGGTTTTAAATTAATCGAAACACTTTGTAAGCTAGGTGTCAACTGTCTTTAATCGTTTAAAACGTGAGCTTATAACTAACACAAAATTAGGGATAGTGGGATTACAACACTAGAATAATAAAAAACTAAACTAATGTTAGGGGTACATGCATACATTAAGTCATTTAGGAATAACCAGTCGTCTAGAAATCGTATCGGAGTTTCTTATATTGAACTATACTTTTGGTACCACTGATAACAAGTGTACTTTGGATATGCAATGGCACGTTCCAACATATATTTTTGACATTTCCATTGATTTGCACACGCCCAACACTGTTCCGAAACATTGAGTTAACCACCGAACATTTAATTTTATTATATGCGATAAATACTTTGCTACGATTCCGGTAAAACAGTTTGCGCCGCTTAAATAATTTACTCTGAAGCATAAATTACTTATAAAAAATCAATTCATATTTTCAGCACTTATTTCAGTAATAATAACGATTCAGTGACTCTCCGATTTCTACATTTATTGTTTCATTGGTCATCTTTCAAGGGTTTCTTTCCTTTCATTGTACGAGTATGTGTTAAAGAAAAGATAATTGGTTCAGCTAACCTTTGAATGAATGATTTCTTTGAGAATACTACATCTGATTAGGCGTGATTACTAGGCTCTGCTACTGTTGAAATATCTCCAAAAGACTATTAATTTTTATGAAAATAAATTAATAGTAGAGTCGAAAAACACGGGGCTTTTTTTGCTGTTTTACCAATTGAAGATTAGCAAATTCCTTTTAAACCTTAGTTTATTACATTCATGAGCGTAGTGTAAGCATTATAAAGTGAATATTCAAGGCAATATTGTCATCACAATACAAAATAAACAAAGCCGTAGAGAGAGCCACAGGGTGGCACATTAGTTTCTGTCAAATAATTCGTAAATAGCGTAACGTGTGTTTTGTACGCGGGCTCGTTTGTTCCGGTTATGACAAACGCGGAGAGAGGGCCGCGCGCGCATTGTTTAAACTTAAACTGCTCCATCTTGACGTCACACGCTGTTGTGGAGTGTAAGAGCTGTTTAATATTTTAAGAGAAAACATCTATACACATATCTGTTGTGATGCAATATTTATAAAATAATTGTAATTCATAATTTTCAATAATTAAGTTTAGTTCATCGTCAAAGAAGTCGTTAATTAATTGCACTCGTTCCCTAAAATGTTCATGGAAATATAAGTAATTCTACATTAATTGAATCTAAGCAATGAGTAAGAAGTACTGAACGTTTTATAGCGTCATTCGTTAGCGTTGCGTTAGAGATAAAACATAAAACATTAGCTGGCTCTCAGCACACATACATAAAGCGCGAAGCACACGGCACTCAAGTTTTCATGCAGCGCTGTAAACCGCAAAGGTTTTACGTTATGACGCCAAATACCGCGGATACCCCAAATATTGTGAAATAACGTTCCATTTACGACACACGCCGCGTCTTGTACGATCTCGAGTTTGGTGAAAGTCTTGGCATGTTTTTTTATAGCGATTTACGATTTTATTATTCAGATGTCGCAGTAAGTAGACTTTTTATGGCAGTGAAAACGCTGACACTCTTGAAGCAAAGAAAATGAACTCGGCACTTTGTCCTTGATGCCAGTTGTAGTCTACTGAAATCGTGCGAATTAAATTTATCCCCTGCTCTAACGCACTAGTGTTAGTTGGCGTTTGGAAAGTTTTAAACGATCGCCCTTGTGCCGCTGACGAGGTGTCGGCGTGTGACGGCTCCATTACGTCGACAATTTGATGTCGCCTGCCTTTTGACGCGGGGCTTGTGTGTGACTGCGCTGTCGAACTTGCTTATACAACCCATTGTTTCCGTGGAGCCGAGTTTAAATTGTGTTCTGTTTGAATCTGTATTTGACTGGTGCTAGGTAAAAAGTTCGCTTTAATACTAATTTAAGACAATTATATCAGTTTTTGACTAAATGGAAATGCAAAAACAAAAGGGATATTTACGCTTTTGTTGTAACAATTCTTTATATTTTAAGCCACGTTTCCACGTCCAATTATAAAACCGTGTCGGAGTTTTATTACAGAAGAAAAATATGATTTCACAAACGCCACTTTAACACGAAATCTTTTATTCCGACTTATTGTTTCTGTCTTATTATTCGTTGTTTCGAAAAAATTGTCTGCTATTTAGGCCACTACACAATGAGGACGAAGTGGCGTCCTATTCTGAATAAGGGATTTTCTTTACTGGCATATTTTTTTATAAGTACATATATAAATTGAAGGAGGACGTTATATTAAATATTGACACTCTTATTTATCATTGACAATTTTGATTAATTATATCGCAGTATATTTGTGAGTTAATCGAAGATTTTTTTTATTTTTCTTTAGAATAGGGACTCAGTTCGATGATTAGCTTCATTTCCAGCCGGCACGCGTCACTCAGGGTGTCTTTGGCCGGGGGGGATTCCCCGGGGCATTTACCCCGGTCGCAATTTTGCCTCATCAAAATGTCAACACGCTGACGTATTTCGGGGGTTTTAATCACGTCCCTCGGAAGTGATGACACGAATAATTATGCGGTGTTACACACTTAACCGTCACTTGGCGCTCTTTCTTGATCAAGACGATATGGCTATTGTTCTAGCGTTTTTACGCTCAATAGAAGCTTGATACGCCATATTTTTTCATTATTATTATTTAAATGAATTGTTTTTACCTCACCTGTTTAACTCTTTATGTTGTGAACGCACACCCCTCATGCAAATTTAGTCTGGCACTGTTGATGTAATTGTTTTCGGCTCGGATTGACATGGCCGGCCTTAGTTTACGCTCGGGTGCCGATAATTAATTTGTTTAGTGTGACCGTTTTTGTGCAATCACGTAGGCCTTTTAGTTTTTAGCAGTTTCACGCTTTTTGCGTTTGTCATTTGACTATTGTTGTTAAATGATCCGACTACTCGTATATTTTGACTTTGTGTATTTTCTCTCAATAATTGTAAAACAAAAGTAATTATTTTTATTTATATTAGAAACGAGATTAACAGAAGTCGTAGTTAAAATGAAAATTCTATAAAGGTAAATGATGTTTATTTTCTCTTTAAATAAAGCAAAAATTATTTCGGATTTTTAGTGATACATATTAAAAAGGACAAAAATGTTGGGAACGCTTTACAGTTGTTCAATGTTGACTTATCCCACCTTTCTTTCAATAAAATCGCGGTTGTTCGGTAAAATGACCGCGATTAACCCGTTTCTATAAAAAAACATTCCTGCTGAGCTCCACTGCCGCGAAAGCCATCAATTTGTTACTCGTTATACGCTTCTGGCCACTGGCGTTATGAATAATTAATGCGCTCTAAAGCAGCCCAGATAATTACATCTCATCGGACCGTTTTTGTGGCTGCGAATAGAAGCCTTGTTTGAGTTGATACTGATGCTTGTAATGTATACGCGGTTTTGATTGTTAACTAAGAGTCGTCTGGGGCGTTTTGACTGTTTTAAATATTAGATTTATTAAATTTATACGTTTTATATTCTTAAATGAATACGTTGATTGAATTCAAACGGTTTTCTAATGTTAATTAATATTATGAAGTGTAATTACGAAACGTTGAACATATGTAACATTTCTAGCTAGAAGGAGGAATTCTAACAAGTTTGATTTACAAACATTCTTTGTCGTTTGCATGTTTAAAAACGTTCAAACGTAAATACCGGTAATGGCGTTCATTTTGTTGAAGATTTTTCTAGTTTGTCGTGAAGGGAAAAGCAATGAAGACGTCCTTTCACGTATTCTGTGTGCACTTGCGCGTGAGATATTCAAGTATTTGCCCTTTGAAGTCGCAGGCGAGAATGAGCGTAGTCGATTTCACAAAATCAATTGTGTGCCTTTGTGATGAGCGCTGTCTTTATTGCGTCGTAAGATATGCTTTCGGACAACACTTGCAGGAACTTATAAATTCTTAATAAACATTTCTTGTTAGAGTATAGATACGAGCTAGATCTTACATAGGCATCCAATGACGATTAAACATTTTAAACGCATTTGAACTTGTTGAAACAATAGGCCAAAAGCAGAACTGCTATTCGCGCTGTCTGTGAATTATCACGAAATTAATTCGTATGATATATGACAAAGCATACATCATTAGATTTTCACAAATCGGGCCGAATCAATAATCGGGACAAATGAAACACACACTGTAATTGGATCGGAACAGAATGGGCGCGTCATTAATCAGACTCTAGCTCCAATGGAAATGTGGAGGACTCCTTTTTTCCTTCTTTGTCCCTTTTTATTCGCCATCAAAATACGAGCGAATTCCTTTTCTTTGCATTCGCTCTTGAATGCGGAATATTGAGTAATTAAAGGTTGTGTTTTAAAATGCGATCTTTCTTTTTTCTTGATGTTTGTAGAGATGAGATAAAAATAATAAATACCGATTTTAAACAATATACAATTGTCACGAGAAAATTGCTTATATTTGTAGAACACACATTTAGTGTTTGCCAATGAAAGTAATAATTTCTTTATTTACTTATTTTTTATAAAACATTTTCGTTATTTACATAAGTAAATGTTATTGACCTTAAAAGCACGCGGCGGTCAATTAAAATGTTTATGATATTTTCAAAGATATGCGACTGTTAGGTACATATAAGTACCAAAAACAGTTGAAAAACTACACGATAGCACTCCGTCTGATGGCGAATGTTTTTTTGCTTTTCCCACCGCCAGTATGAAAGGTCCTTGTTGGTATAATGGAAGCGCAATCGTCACAATGAATGGAGACGATGCGAGGGCCCTTCGCTGAATGTCGAGTCCTTAGACTGAAACCACGAGGTGACCATACAATATTTGTCTTGCGGATATATTTCTTTGAGAAAAAGGCTGGAATGTTTGAATGCGGGTTATGTGCTACGTTGAAGCGTTGTGTTTGCAAATCATTGTGAAACTACTATTTTCTATTGAATTTTTCGCTATTTCCAATTTTTTTTTAATCGTCTAATCTAAATATTTATTAATATTATAGTGTTATTGTTTACATACTTATTTTTTTATTTTGTGTGACACTATATCAAGAGTTTGTATCTTTATTATGAGGAAGTTATTTAAGAACCATACGATTATTAAAACAAATTTATTATATATTTATAAAAAAAAGGAATACCCAACATCCGCATAATGTAGACACCATTTCAAATCAACGCGAAACCATAACGAAATAGCAGAGTGAAAACGTCAAGAAGTCATAGAAAATTTGTATTTTCATTCAAAGGAAATGGGGGAACGAAAAATAGTAAAACTCGGCAATTGTTTTCATACTTTTTTTATCTTTATAAACACACAAGACAATGGAAAATGTACGTCATTTTGCATGTTCTGGAAAACAGAAATTGAATGCGTATTCCATAACTAGATAGATTTGATCAATATAATGTTGTACGATTTCTTAAAGAGAATAATATACTATTAATAATAATCAATTTGTGTTGCCTCTTCACAATATTGCACTTAGCGGGTTGACATGCTACAGGTATTGACCATCATTGTGAGAGGCTGGAGCCTATAATAGGACTATAGAAGTCCTGTGGCAACAGGTCACAACAGCCTTCCATCGCGGACAGAAAATATACAAAAACATGATTATATACTATGACTAAACTAAAGTAATTGATAAAATCAAATAAGCGAAATAAAAATAAAGCATGAGTGGTTGTGGGTATGTGAATATGTGTACATAATTTAGTTCAGCTTGAATCAAGCAAAGAAACATAGTAGTCGTAATAGAATCTCAAAACGTTATAATAACAACGTTACGTCTCAAACAAAAATACACAAAGCAAAGAGTTGTATGAATACTCGTACAGTTTGCGAAGAATCCCACTCGCAATTGATTCAGTCCTTTTTAAATAACGTTAAAGGAAAGAGAAATAGAATAACCTCGTCTTTCCGAGCTTGGTTGTAAATAAAACTGATATTACACAAAACGTGAAATGGTACTCGGTTGCTTAGTAGAGAACAGCGATCTTTCAAGTAATCCTGAATATAAAAACAAATTTTGTTGTTAAAATGAATATGACAAATCAACAAAGATTATGATATTTGACAATTCTTGCACCAAATATTGAAAAGTACTTGCACTTCTTCTATTTTAATCAAGTCAAAGACATATGCCTTAAAGTATTCACTCCAAATTAATTTGAGATATATATGCTTTTGCCCATAAAATGTCGGTCTGTTTGTTCGATTAATTTAGTAAATTGGTCTCTGTAGGTCGGCACAAAATTCTAACTGGATTAAAAAATAGCGCTCGAGAAAAATTAATTAAATTTACAAAAAAAATTTTGCTGCTTGATTTAATATATAATGCTAAATAATTTGTGTTTTGGGCTTACCTAGTAGTATTTTAGCACATAGAAATAAAGTTTAATAGATGTGTAATTAGACATTTAATCATTTTTACTAATTTCCTTATGGGTTAAATTTCTAAAGTTTTAGTTTATTAATACCAGATATAAGCTATTTTAAAAGTATGGAATAATTAAAGTTAACGCATTTATTCAGATGATAGTAATATGTATTAGACTTATTATTCGGACTTAAACTTATGACTTTGTCATTTCTATTCCAACTTGTTTATGCTTAATTCCTTCCCCTTAGCTTTTCTCTATTTTCAGAACAATAAATATGGAGTATTTTAACGTGACATCATTCTTAAGCAACTATTTACGTACACCTGTGAAACTTTGTTCTACATACCAGAGCTCGTACTTACTATTGTACATCCACTTTTGTGTCTTGTATAATAGCTTAGCTTTAGTTTTTTTGCTCAAAGGAGCTCTTTGCCTTGGTTTCTTGTGAGAGCAGTAAAGTTTTTATATAGCCCACGGCGAATCGCACTCAGCTCAGGATGTTACTACGCTATTTATGTGTATAAAAAAACAAAAAGGATTTCTGTAGATTTCTACTTTGTTTTTGACAATGTATATTCATTCTATATTGTGGTATTTTTGAAAATAAACTGATTAAAAATTATATTATGAAAGCAAATACGTGACTGTTTGCTTAAGTGTTAAAGTTATAACCAAAATGGCTCGACTTATTTCGTATTCACTGAGGTCGCTACAGATGTCTCTTGCTTTTAAATACGTCTGCGGCTGGTTTTAGCGCGTCTCAGATAAGGCCCAACGCATAACTGTTACTTTGGAATTATTTTAAAGATATATAATATACTAATAATATGCCATCAAGTCTTGGTTACAACTTGTGAGAAGTCCTAAAGAGGACGTGTTTATAAGTAAGTGATTATTTATGCTCGATAGTCTTAAAATCATTTCCAATGTGTCAATATATAAAATCAAAATGTATTTAAACATATTATACACATTAAACACTTATGAACACGTCAGTTTTAAAAAAATCTAAATGGACATTTTCTACAGTTTCCAAAACAAGGAGAGTGAACTTTCCGTCACTCTTTTAAATCCCCAAATATTTGCCATGCCTCTTTGACATATTGTAAGAAAATGTCATAATATTAACGCTAAGTATCAGCCGGAAAAATAGAAACACGCTCTTACGTGAGGAAAACAACACAAACTTATTGTCAATCAAGGTTAAAATGATTTGATTTGAGAACTGGCAGTAGAAGTATAATTAGAAGCATTTTATATATTTCTTTTTTGAAGTTCTTAAGTGTACTATTGTGTTACCTATATGAGTAAATTATTTAGATGTAGATTTTTTGAATGTGTAAAGTGACTGGTGGAAATTATAAATAATGTCACCAGATACAAGAGTTCAAGCACGACCAGTTACCACGAGTAGCACTTATTCACGAGCACGACGTATGGCCAGCAATCTTTCCAACAGGGAGACACATATTACGTATTGCAACATCAATGCCCAACAATTTATTATTGGTTTATATGCTCAGTCATTTCTATTTTTTTAATCGTCGTGTCTAAGCATCCTTAACTCCAGATTCAGATCCGTCTCATACATACGAAATAAGAGGCGTGACGAGCTATTTCGTGTGGCGGACAGTTTAGGTTTAATTGCGAATCCTCGTGAAACAGTGAGCATAAATGCTACAAAATACTCTATAGTGTTATGAGGCAGTGACTAAAACTTGTTTTTTAAAACTAACAAACTTTATTTAAAATTATGTTTACAATAAACTAACGTTGGAGTTGGAATATGGAATAGAAGTGCCCTTGAAAGGATCGGGATTTGGTACTTAAAGGTTTGGGTAGGAGTAGGGATACATTAGGGGAACAAACAATGTCATTAGGTAATTAACTATAACTTATCACTACATAAACAAATAGTTAAACTTATACAAGGCAAAGAAATAATAATTAGGGTATATAACAGTTGAAAGTTTAATAGTATAGTGGGGACCACATAACACCTCCCCCCTTAAAATAAAGGTTGCGCCTGTTGGCGTGAACTTTTTGAAGAAGTTTGTTGGGCGTCCTCTTCTTCGTCGTCCGAGCTGATGCAAGCCGTCGTCGTCGTCGTCGTCGTATTGTATGTAGACAATGGGATTTCTATTTGTTGTCGTCTTCGGGATTGGTCGAAGCAATTATTAAATATTTGAATGCATCCTTGTTCGTGAGAGTTTCTTCTTGGGTAAAAGTATTTGAAGAGGTTGCAACAATTGCAAAACTTGTAAACAGTATAAATAAGAAGGACTGATCCAAGTGATAAACTCATTAGAGTGAAATTGTATGGATGTTCTTGAATGATATATTTATCTTGATTTAGTATTTTAGAGTGATGTTTGATCTCGTCTTTAATAGTAATGAGAGAGTCTAAGGAAACATCGTTAATTTGGATAGGTACGAGTCCTGGATTATAAAGATCTGGAGTTCCTTCGATGCAGTTATTTTCCACGTCGACAGTAACAATGGGATGACTTATGTTTTTCGATTTCGAGTCTTCAGCGATGAGTGTAACCATTGGTGTATAAAATTTGCATGCAGGTTGTAGCAGAATTATTCCGTGTCCAAATATTTCGCCATGTGTAGTTTTTCCGTTGCATTCCATAGCATATGTAATTTTCTTCGAAAGTATGAAAATCCATTTGTTATTTTTTAATGGATGAAATGTGTTGAAATGCGCAGAGAATGTGGATACCTCGCAGTTTTGAGGTATGTCTTTAGAATTCGTCAGCAAGATGGAGACTTCGCAGATTGGTCGTGCGTTTGAGTTGAAGATTGTGACCTTACTGCATACATGAAGGTTTGGAGAGAATTCATGACACTTATCCACGGAGTTCGTCGTCAGGTAGCGTTGACTGTTTTTGCTCATAGCAAGATACATGTGCTCAGGTAGGATTGTGGAATATAAGGAGGACTCAGGATGTTTTATAGGAATTGAAATTAAATGGTATAAGGTAAATATGTCATTTTTGACTAAAGGAAAATTTAATATATATATAATTTTGTTCATATAAATATATGATGTAATTGTGGCAGAGTTTAAAATTTTATGAATGTTTTGAAGACTCACGGTTGCCACTAGGTTACCTGATGTTCTAGCATGACTTGATGCTAATAATTCTTTGTAAAGACTTACTGACGATATGACCGAAGGATGAACTGCTCCCGATTTAATAAATAAAATGCTCGCAACGATATCATCAATTTGTTTTTCTAGAGACGTGACGAGTTCTAGAATTTGTATAGAAACAGTTGAGATCTGTTCAGATACACTGAGATTAAAAAGTAAAGTATTCGTTGAGTTAATATAGGAGTTAATTTTCATTAAATTTTCATTGATCATGTGTTCATCGTATGAAATTTTTAAAATGGTATTGTTAAAGTTAGTAATGGTTGAAGAAAGAATTTGGAGTTGTTGTTTTAAAATATCATTCGTAGAAATTTGTTGCTTTTCTAAGAGATCTATACATTCATTATAGTATTCGGCATCTTTTGCGTCTGGTGTACCAATGAGCCATTTTAGAACTGAGCTTAGACCGTCTATAAGTTCGCGCTTGAAACGCTTGTCGCTTGTGTAATATTGAAATTCATCCAACCTTGAGTCTATATTCATAATACTTAATTTAATAAAAGAACTGGTAGTAACGACGTTAGGTAAATTAGAATTTTGTTTGATTATAAAATTATAACTATTTACTAATCGTTTTAGAGAATCCCTCGATAAGAATAATGGTTCGATATCTCTATATATAATGAGTTTCCAAGAACTTTCCGACACTAGAATTTCACCAACTTCTTCATAATATAGTCCTGAGTTTGAAGGTATATTTTGTATGTGGGTATCCCCGACAACAAAGGTTGTGGAGTACCTGAAATATGGAAATAACTATTTTGTAAAATATAATATTGAAAGAAATATAATAATATTCAAGAATTAGACTACGACCTCTTCAGAATTCTAATTAGAATTAAACCTATTTGTAACTATTTTCTTTATAATTATATAAATTTTGTATAGTATAATGCAAAATAAAATTTTTATTATAGAACATATGATAAAACTAAAATAAGGATTATTCATGTGTGTATAAAACGAATGTATATAATTAGGATTCTCCTCTCCGTCGGATATAGTATTGGGAAATGCCATAGCAATTGGTAAACTGAAATAGAATTAAAATTGGTTTGTAAAAAAAATCTAGTAACGATAATTATTCTAAATAATTTATGATTCGTGCGATGGTCTTAAACGATTTGCATGCACTATTTGGTTTCTTCCATTCTTTCTGATAATGTAATTTTCATTGAATCCTATTCTGACAATAAGATAAGGACCTTCCCATTTCGAATCTAAGTTATTAGGGTTGGGCACCTTGAGCATTACGTAATCGCCTACGTTATACTTAGCGATGTTTCTAATATTTTTATCATAACGTTCTTTAGCTTTTTCCTTCATCGCTTGTAAGTTACGTAAAGCAACGTCACGAGAAACTTTGAGTCGTTCATTAAGATCATGTAAATAGTCACAGGTTGTATATTCGTTTAATTCTTTTAGAGAGTAGAGTGATCGAGGTTTATACCCAAAAAGTAATTCATGAGGCGTGAAACCCAATGATTGATTAACGGCTGTGTTATGACATATAACTGCGAAAGGAATTATTTGATCCCAATTGCAATTATTTCTCTTATGATACGATCGTATATGATCTCTAAGAGTAGCATGGAAACGTTCTATAGAACCATTACTTTGAGGGTGGTAAGCTGTGCTCAATGTATGATTTGAACCTAACAATTTCATTAATTGTTTTATGATGCTATTTACAAATTCTGTTCCTTGATCTGAGTGAAATCGTTTGGGAACGCCGTAATGTTGACAGAAGATTAATAGAGTCTTTGCTACGGTAATTGCTTGTTTATCTACAATAGGATAAGCTTGTACAAACCTTGTTAAATCATCTTGTAAGGTTAAGATGTACTTATAAGAGTCATGGGTTACTTCTGAATAAGAAACTAAGTCGATAGAGACACGTTCAAAAGGTTCAGTGGATGATGAAGTTATTACCATTGGAGCTTTATAAGTTTTTCTTTGTATCTTACTCCGTTGGCAAATTTGACATTTGTCAATGTAATTTTTAATAGTGTCGTTCATACCTTTCCAAAAATACTCTGATCTTATTTTTCGTGTGGTTTCAACTATACCACGGTGACCAGACAATGGGTCATCATGAAAAGATTTTAAAATAGAAGGAATATCTTCAGGATTAGGAGTCTTCACTTTGTTTTCACAGATAGTAATCTTACAATTATAAATGTCTGCTAAATAAGATGTAATATGTAGTTGTTCATTGCCTTTTAATTTACAAGTTGCGTCATCTTTTAAGTCAGGTACGTAAAGTGATTTCAAATCGTTATTCTGTAAACAGCTAAGAAGTGACTTAAAATAACTTTCAGAATCCCAAGGATCGAAATATAAGGGTCGAGAATAGTTAAAGTAAATGTTTTGTTTTTTGTTGGAAACCAATAAGTCAGTTTCGTAGAGTGCTTTAGACTTTTTTAGAAATGGTTCCACTTGAGAACACATTGAAATAGCTTCGTTGTAAAGATTGTTCTTATCGGAAATGTCACAAGAAATAGCAATAAATATGTCTTTATGTCGTTCGTCTAACAGCTTATCTGGTGAAATATGTAGATTTGGAGTGTCGAAACTATAATCTGAAATTTCTGTAAAGTGTTGATAGTTTAACTGTAAATAGTCGTCGTGAGAATCGATTTCGTTCTTATCAGTATTTTTGTCACAAGTTAAGTCAATAGTATTTGTGTTAAGAATTGAGGGCCTAGAGAGTGCGTCGGCATTAGTATTATTTTTACCAGCTTTATAAATTACTTCGTATTCATATTCTTCGAGTTTGAGACGCCAGCGAACGAGACGACTACCAGGGTCTTTTATAGAGAAAAGCCATGTTAATGGTTTATGATCGGTAACGATCTTGAACTTTCTACCAAATAAATAGGGACGAAAATGCTTAACAGCCCAAACTATGGCTAATAATTCACGTTCAATGGTGGAATAATTTGATTCTGCTTTGTTGAGAGTACGTGATGCATACGCAATAGGTAGATCTTTACCTATTTGTCCTTGCGATAAAACAGCGCCAATCGCATGAAGAGAAGCGTCTGTTGTTAAAATAAATTCTTTAGTAAAATCAGGATATTGTAAAATAGGAGGATTGGTAAGGAGACGTTTGCATTCTTCAAAGGCTGATTGTTGAGTTTCACCCCAAACAAAAGGAACATCTTTCTTAAGGAGACTAGTTAAAGGTTTTGTTAGACTACTAAAATTAGAAATGAAACGGCGATAATAGCCGGTTAGGCCAAGGAAAGACTTGATGTCTTTGCATGATTTGGGAACTGGAAAATTATCGACTGCGTGAACTTTATCAGGATTAGGTTTTACACCTTCGCTAGAAATTATATGCCCTAGATAGGCTACTTCTTTCCTAAGGAATTCACACTTATCTGGTTGAACTTTTAAGCCATTTTTCCTAAGTCGATTGAAGACTTCGTATAGCTTTTGTTCGTGTTCTTGTAAACTAGAGGCGAAGACTACTATGTCGTCTAAAAAAACAAAGCAACGTTCACCTTGTAATCCATAGAGTACGCTATCCATAGCACGTTGAAAAGTTGCTGGAGCATTCTTTAATCCAAATGGCATTCTTAAAATTCATAATGTCCATACGGAGTATTAAAGGCAGTTTTAGGAATATCGTTTGATTCGAGTTCGATTTGGTGGAATCCAGAGGCGAGATCTAAAGTAGTGAAGTAAACAGAATGTCCTAACTTGTCGAGTATATCTGTAATGTTAGGTAAAGGATAACTATCACCTATGGTTATATCATTCAGTTTACGATAATCAATAACGACGCGCCATTTTTGTTTGCCGGAGGCGTCTACTTTTTTAGGGACTACCCAGATAGGACTACTCCATGGTGAAGTACTCGGACGTATTATATTTTCATTTAACATTTTATCGACCTGGGTTTTTACTTCTTGTTGATGTATATGTGGAAACCTATATGTTTTCGTATTAATTGGAATATTTGATGTGGTAGGAATAGTATGCTTAGTATGGTTTGTAAATGTCAGTTTGTCACCTTCTGTATAAAATATGTCAGAATATTCAATTACGATTTTATTTAGGGAGTTTGATTCTTCTTTGTTTAAATGGTCGCCTCTAATGAGGGACCAAACTTTGCTCTGACGATCTGTTTGGGAAATACAATTAAAATTATTTATCTCATGTTGAGTTTGTTCATTAGTATGTTTGTCAAAGTCAAAAATAGTAACAGGGATGGAAGGAGTGCTAATAATCTTATCTTGTTTGTCTAAATTAATGCAAGTTATAAGAAAAGAGTTGTTTGTGACGGTCACTAATGAGCGTGGAATAATAATGCCATTATCTAATGTATGTTTTTCAACGATTGCTTCGCCAGAATTCATAGAATTTGTTGTACATCTAATTACTGTTTCCGATCGTTTGTTAATTACTTGTTTTTCGAGGGATATAGTATTGTTCTGTGAATTTAAATCTTGTAGTTTTTCATGTAAATAAAATAAGTCATAACTTTTGACGCCAATTGTTAAGATTTTCGATTGTACTTCAATTTTACAGTCATATTCAGTCATAAAGTCATTACCTAAAATACCGTCAGCTTTTATGTTAAGGTTTGCAACATGAAATTTATGTTTAGGTAAATTGTCAAGGGAAATATTTGCCGTTCCTAAGGTCAGCATCTGAGATTGAGAACTCGAAATACCTTGAATAGAAACTATATTTAATTCGTTAATGCAAGCTAAACCTATTTTATCTTTACGTATGACAGATATACCAGCACCGGTATCAATTAAAAGAGTCACAGGTTTATTATCTATGTAAAATGTAGCATGTAAGAGGTTTTCTGGAGGTATATCGTTTAAAGCAGAGATTGAAAAAGATTTAATATTCTTGTTGTTTGATTTCGACTTACGTTTATTTTTTTTATAATGGTATTTTGAATTCGATTTAGTAGTAGTATGAGATACAGCGATATTTTGAGATACAGTGGGGTTAGAAGATACAGTGCGATTTTTAGATTCAGAGGATTTTGGAGATTCGTCGTGCTTATAAGAAATAGTAGAATTAGTATTATGACCAAAGGTTTGGGACTGGCTACCCTGTTTGTAGGTCTGTATAAAGATAGCTTCAAAATCTGTCTGTGTGCAAGCTTCTTTGCATTGCCTCCGATAGGCTGGTTTATTATGCAAGGATGCAGACACAGTGCTTTGTAACACTCGACTTGATTTTGGAATTTGAGGAAGCATTGAATAGTCTAAAGAGCTGGGTTCATCGAGTAAGAGCTGGTAGCGATTTCCAACGGGTCGCTCATTTCGTTGGTCGCTTCTAAGTTTAAATGGCGGATTGGTGCAGGGAGAGCGCGTTGTTTATTTTGCTCGTTGTATGCTCTCTTACGACATTCGTTTATTGAATGCCCAATATTTTTACAATAAGCACATGTCTTTGGAGAAAATCTAGGATTAGGAGGCCTGAATGGAATATTTGGGTTTCGAATAGATTGGTAATTATTTTGATATGCATTACTCCTAATTGCTGGCCTAGGAGTTGCAACTGGTCTAAATAAAGATTGCCTAGCTTTGTTCATAGCCCTAATTTGGTCTTCTTGCATTGCAAAACGACCTGCTTCTCTCAAGGTATCGAAACCTTTTGTTCTGAGCATTATACCCATGTCTGTAGAGAGCCCGTTGAGGAATATGCTTAAGGCGGTTTCCTCGGTGGTTGCTACACGTCCGTCTAATGTTGAATCGCAAATTTCTGAGTGTAGTTTTTCTAAGATTTTGCAACGACAAAGATCTACTCTATGATAGAATTGGGTTAAGGACTCATCATGTCTCTGGAAAATCGATTGAAGTTCTAAATTCAAATGTTGAATTGTCTTGGTATTCGCGAATCTCTCAATAAGAAATCTCTTTAGTTCATCCCACGTCTCGTAAGTTTTACACCGAACTTCTGAGGCCGCGATGCCTTTAATATTATTTAGAGCACAAGTTAACAAAGTCTCCCGTTCAAACGGAGATGACAGTTTAAACACAGTATCACAGGACCTAATGTAACCGTAAATTTCATCGTGATTGTTTGTGTCGAATATAGGAATTAGATTTATAAGAGTTTGAATATTAACTGGTGATGCCTTCATTATGCTTTCGGTCTTTAATGACATGATTATGATTAAAATGTAGAATGCGTGTGTAGTTAAATATGAATAATGTAATTAAATGAAATATAAGATATAGTAATACACGATAATATATTATATAAAACACACAAAATATGGAAATATAGGAAAAGAATGAGCCACAAGTAAAATGCCACTTACCACAGTAACACGAACCACAAGAGCATAGTATCGGCGAAAACTATTAAAAGCCTAAGGCTACCGTACTAGGCGATGCTAGTCCTTTGTACGTTTTTGCTTCGTCTTACTACACAAGTAGATCCTACCGACTGCGCCAAAATTGTTATGAGGCAGTGACTAAAACTTGTTTTTAAAACTAACAAACTTTATTTAAAATTATGTTTACAATAAACTAACGTTGGAGTTGGAATATGGAATAGAAGTGCCCTTGAAAGGATCGGGATTTGGTACTTAAAGGTTTGGGTAGGAGTAGGGATACATTAGGGGAACAAACAATGTCATTAGGTAATTAACTATAACTTATCACTACATAAACAAATAGTTAAACTTATACAAGGCAAAGAAATAATAATTAGGGTATATAACAGTTGAAAGTTTAATAGTATAGTGGGGACCACATAACAATAGGAATGCTCTTATGCTAAAAGATGCCTGATGTTATGGTAAGATGGGTTTCTTACTAAATCGTGCGCACGCTGTTTCTTATTACACATAACATAGTCAAAACGTAAGGCTATATCTTTAATGACTAATTTTAAAACTATTGTTTCATCTTTTGAGATACTATATTTACGTCGTTTATAAATAACTAGTGATTGAATTGAAAAATGATTAAGAATAAAAGTGAAAGCAGTCGAACCCACACAATTGCGACCATTCGTCCACCGCAGGTTCCTAATGCTCGTCTTGGTTCCCTGAAAGCGGTTTAAAGTACCTCGTTAGGTGTTTTCAAAAAGTCGAATGGCGCTTGTATGCCACCGCAACGACGCCATTGCACTATTATACGACTAACTCGATTGCCGACGGTTCTTGGGAATAGTCACTGAACTATGCGGCCTTTAATTCCCTTGTGCGTAATCTCGAATTGTTAATATCCATTACGTGGACATGTTTTTAAACCAAGAGTTAAGTTTGAACAGCAAGATCAGTTATTCATCAATTATCAATCAAGCTTTGTATTTCATAAATACGCTATTAAACTGTATAAATTTTAAGTTAAAACCTGAACCCAAGTGCAATATTGTACAAATCCGTCGTCCGATTAAAAACTCGTAAATGCCACGCAGCCGTACCGAACATTTAATGAATATTAATAAAACTCTCGTTATTAAAAATATATCACGAGAGCACTTATTGTTTTTAAATCTGATTGCGAATTGAGTGTGCAGATTCTTTTGTTTCCAAAAACTTAATGTAAATTAAAGTTAAATCTTATTAAATAATATATCTCGTTATAGTCGCCACTTACAGATATGGTTATAGATAATTGAATGATACATTGTCTGGGCCTTGGGGAACATTCAACTAAGACGCAAACTTGGTCTCACATGTCAAAAGCCATTATTTGATTAATAATCAACGTCTGTCCCATGCTCGACGAACTGTAAGTGACATTTGATAGTGGAATCAAACATTACGTATACTATAGCCCTGTATAGTTGCTCAACAGTATTGAATGCAAATTTGATTTTGTCCTATATTTGAGAAAAAGAAATACTATTCAATTATAAAAAATGGGGGATATTTTATTTAAGTTTTCATTGACGAAGTTTAGTAGCGTCATTTTGTTATTCATCTTCTATCAAATATATATACTGATTGACATTTCCTCTTAAAGAGAAATACATCGGTCCTTTTTTACGTTCAATAACAATTGCAAAGTAGAAATATATTAAATTTAAAATTGCATATTTGTATTTCTTAATGTAATTTATTGTGTTTTATTGATAAAGTAATGTTTCTCTTTACTTGCACACTTGTCATTGATGCACATGCAAGTATTCTTTTTGGTGTGTTCACTGTAACTGTTTGTATGTGTGCCTTTTTAAAATAAATAATTGACATACACACATCATGTATGAGAGTTGTGTAAAGTTGACAACTTGCTTACCTTTGCGTATACAGCTAACTAAGCTAATTTGTTAACCAAAACATAAACAGCATTAGCTGGTATATTGACGCACGCCAGGTACTAATTGATTTACAAGCGCATGTGTAGTTAACCTCTACATGAACTGAGATATTGAGGTACCTTATTGCATCACTCATTACATTGTTTCAATATTTTCGCATATTCACGAAAGTTAATTCAGGTGACTGAATTGTAATATTGTTGCATTGTATGAAACATTTATTTAGAGACATATTTATTGTATGTAATGCGATAAGACACGATTGGTTTCAAGACCTATTACTGAATATTAATACCGAAATAGAGCAGTAGCAAATAAAATGTCGTCGTCTATACAGGAGGAGGATGATGAGAGGTTAAAAGTAAACTTAGTTATATTTTAGTTCATAGATGAAATGATATTCCACTAATTAGACTGGCTGTTTCATCATGAACTGGTGCATTACAGTGGAATATAGCGATCTGTCTCTTAAAGTAACCGCCGAGAGCGCGTCAACGGAAGTTAAAACGCTCAATTTGCATAGAAATTATATTGCGTTCTCCGCTTGTTCATAGGAAATTTTCCTAATTAAAACGCCTTCGTTGCGGGGATTTTGTTCCAATTAAAAGTTTGGCGAGCGACGCGGCTCCGTCTCTACCTTATTGTGTTGCAATTGATATTTTAGTGCGATATAATTTATTGCTGATGTGCGGCCCGTTTGAGAATGGATGGGCTTCATAGCAATAGTGTTATTAAATTTCATCTTTTCATTCAGCTAGTAAGCCACAACGTATATTTTACGTCTTTGCTTGAGCAGTGTTGGCCTAATGGTTTCAGCCATTCTGACTCCCATCCCTAAAAGGTAGGTTTGAATCCCGGCTGTGTTACACATATGGATAGAAATTCTATGACTGAGTAACAACTCAGCCGAGATGTGTACTATATGTGCGCATTTAACACTCTCTCGTACTGCCGTTGACCCAAAAAATTTTAAGTCGAAAGGCATATGTCAGGCACAGAAGGCTGATCGTTTTCTTGTACATAATAAGAAAAGTAAATGATTACGAAACAGATACTGAAATCTGAGGGCCAAAGCTTAGAAGGTTGTAGCGCCTTTTTCTATTCTCAATAGTCCTAAATGTTTTTATCGACATTTAATTGTCTTTAACTGCAATATGTTGTCCTTCTTTTATGTAAACAGATATAGGTATACAGGGCACATTTATCTCGTTGAAGATATAATACTGACCAATTATGAAAAGTTCGTTAGGATTTTTGTAAGAAAGAACTTACAACAAATTTACAAAATCTGAGTTTGATAATATAATCACGTCTAGCAACAATATGTTACGTGAGAACCCCTTCACTAAGTACACAGTCGTATAACTTTATGACGTAAATAACAATATCATCTGCCAGCCCGCCACCAACCCACCCCGGCCAATATATCATAAACTAAGAAAGTTAGAATCTTGACCTCCTAAACGACACTACCAAAACAACCAAACCCTCTCGAGATAACCTATCGTACAATAAATTCATTCCCAACTAAGACCGGTGTCCGCCCTTGGTCCCTTGCAATTTATTAGCAACTTACCTGCGAAATATGGACCAATGAAACTACGTTTTCTCATTAAAAATAATATGCGGTGGCTCTAGAGAGGGTTTATAGTTACTTTCTTTGAAAACTTGCTTGGCATTAAACGCCTCTATCTAGAATCGCTCATTCGCTCAAGGAGATTTCTTGCTGTGCGATGGTCTACGGTGTAGCTACTACATATACATTCCATAATTGAAATTAAATTGGCTGATCCCGTAAAGAAATATTATGAAAAGTAACAACGAACATTTTACAACTCAGGCTTGTTAACTTGACTACTTAGAATATTCATAGCCAAAGAAACCTTTTAAAAGCGAACACTGAGTGGTTCCGATAAAACAGGATCTATTCAACATCAATATCGGGTATTAATCGAATAAAATGCAATATCGAGTGGTCTGCTTCCACCGTGAAAAGCTCATGAATATTGATTCATTGTACTAGTTAATCTTGGAGCCCAAGAATGCTGTTAACTTTAGCATATACTTGTAGTCACGATAACTTTAGCTTTCCTGTACTAATCGAGTTTAATTGGTATACATGAAGCTTTCTTTGCGTCCGTTGAGGGTTTCGTGTAGTAGCTTGGATTTCTTTATTAATTAGGACATGTTAAACAAAATCAATAATTTTTACAAAGCTCATAAGATTTGTTTGATTATTGTAGTTTCATATGTTTAAGCGCAAAGTAAGTTGTGTGTGTGCTTTAGAAATATAAAACATGGAACATTTTAAAGTGTCCTCAATCGAATAACATACAGAATGGAGAGCATCGTCATTGCCTTTCGACATTTGGAGGAGCGCCAGACACCAGCAAAATGTTAGGAGATAAATTGAGGTGGTACTGGGACACGGGTGCCTGAAACATGCCTGTAATCTTCTAAAATAATAAGGCTGTCGATTAGATGAAGCAGAAACAGTAAATGCCAAATATGGTAAAAGTTGGCTTGCTCAACCAATTTTGTCTTTATTTTAACTTCTGCATATTTTGACGTAACGAAAAATAAAATATTTACTTCCTTTAATTAAAATCGAATTATCAATAGGTCATTAGTGAAACTTTGTATAATTTTTAATTTGATCTCGAAATTAAGATCAACGAGCGGGGTTATTTTAATCTCTAGTAAAATAAATTCTCTCGTAACGTGCAGCTTTTCCTAATTATATTCTTTATAGCTCCTCTTTAGGGGGTAGTACAAAGGGACTCTCTAGGGTTGCCAATCCTAATACATAAAACATATTGGTTACTTTCACAATATAATGGGATCTCTGTATAATGGGATATTTTATTTAGTTAATACTGATGCTATATATACTTGGAAACTCTCTACGGTGTAAGGCTTAAAGCACGTAATTCTTTAAAAGCATCACGATTTTAACTGTCACTTCACCTATATTTGTAAATACTAAAACTCTTTAATATACATAACCATAAACACATACGAAAATAAGATAAGCTTGCAATCCTTTCGATATATATTTTGAGGTTAGACCAAAGACAAACATTATACCAAAATAGGATGAAAAGTGCGTGTACTTATGTAGGCGCGTAAGAAGTTATACTTCTTTGGCATTATTAAAAATAGTTTTTGATTGCATGCAAATAATTAATTACAATTAAATAATCATAGACTGGAAAAGGAGACATTATAGTCAATAAAGTTCAGTTTACATTTGAAAAATTAAATAAATAAATATTAATTATTATTCTCTTACATTAAGTGTAACACAAATTCTATTATTATTCGAATGTAGTTTTTAAATTATGTCCAATGCCGTAGCATCTTCCGTGGGCAACTTCATTCTGTTAATTTTGTTTCACGGTGCGCGCGCATCGTAAAATTTCACTCTCATCAATTTTTCATACCGCGCCTAAAGAAGAATAACTTCAAAAAATCGTCTGGAAAGGCTTTTTAATTAATCAACATTTTACAGACAATATTGCTTTGACAGTAATTTAAATAAGATTTTGTTCAACCCTGCTTCTAAGACTTACATCTGCCTCAATGTTTTCGCATCGCTTATTAAAATTTCACGCTGGCAACTTCTAAACTTAATTTTATGTTTGAATCCTCTACTCAAAATGCTTAATTAAGGGAACTTAGACGTTTGAGTATAGCATAAAGTCTGTGTGACTGTGTTGAGGTCGCAGCAGTGCTTACTTATTTTTTTTGCGTCATTAATAGTTCGACAGAAATGATTTTGTTTCTGTCTGTTATACGATAGGCTAAATATTCGTCAATAAAGGATATGACGCGTAGCAGTGAGAATTTAATTAGTTCCCATAATCCCACGCCAGTTCTCTTTCCGCACAGACTATCTTTTAAGAACATCTTAATTTTGCAGCTGGTCGATACTTCTTTGTAGCTTAACCTATGGTTGGACGCACAAGATATCCATTCTACTAAAACTTTTATAGTAATTCATTAATCACAAATGTAAATAAAAATCTTACGCAATACATTTTGTTTGAGGCTAAGACTTTGTGTACACGAACAAGATATAATAAACAGAACTGAATAAAACTGATCCAGTTCTTATAAATATAACCCATGTTATAGGGCAGAAACACGTTCGTAACGAGTTCCGCTTTTCGGTAGTGTCTATTAATCTAACTTTTGATATAGGCCCATATCAGGCCTCGAGGGGCCGAGCTTGTGGCAATAATTATTACGGTGAAATAAGTGGTAATTAGTATTTGACGAGATAATTCTATTTTGTATTGATTGTGAGTCACATTTTGTGACAGCTATCTGTGGATTTTAATCTTATATTTTTATCGCTATCATATTAAAACTTGTGCTAAAAAATTGAGTTTCATTGCGTGGCTTAAGGCAGGTACTTGTGGAGAAAAATGATCGAAGAACCGGCACTTGCGAGCCTCCTGGCAATGGGAGTATCCATGTTCTCAACTATCCTGCCCGTTTATATATAAAAATTCATCATTTAGTATCCTAAACTAAGTTCAATTTCATAATGCTACAGAACCAGTGTGTACTATATAGGTATTATATTATATTTACATCTTAATCTGTATTCAAAAAGGAACGAACGTTGTAAACAACATACAAAAGTGCATCAACGTTTTAGGGGCCAGGTCTGCGATGAGTCTAGCAGTAGTGTATAATGTATATGCATCAATTTTTATGAACAATTTCAATTTGACTCATTTAAAGATATAATAGGACAGTGTAATGTTGTTTATTATTCTTTAGGGTTAAGTGCAATAGACATTAATTCGTTTTATGTTCACAAATAATTTTATACTCAAACCGAATATACACCGTATCAATTGATAGCAAATACCGAGAAGTATATATGCTACCAGTGGTGGTAGCGTGATGATATGATGATATTGTGTGGCGTTTTTGTATGTTTATAATATCCTGTAGTCTTTTTGAATCTAATAAAAAATGATTTTTCAAAGTCAGTTATATAATTTTTTTTTAATCATTGTTTCTATTCTATCGTCTATTGAATATGGTACGTATAAAATTTATATAAATATGCAAAACTATGAGCAATGTAATAACAAAAAGTAAACGTGTCCTACACTACACGCATTAGTAATTCACGACACACAACTGTGGCTCAAATGAAAATACCCTGACCCCTGCATTGGACATTCCAATGCTTTTCAACTCTCCTGAATGTCAATACTACCCTTTCACCGCCGTTCCTACAGTCGTACATATGTAAAAACTTTTCAAAAGCCCATTTCATAAATATAAACAGGTGACTTTGATGATGTTTACACGATTGTGCAAAAGAGCAAAATATTATTAATTTAGTATTGTTACGAGCTAGGGGATCGGATAGAAACGCCGTAGATCTTTTCAAGGGTTTATTTTCAATTTAATCTACGAGGAATTTGTTACACAAAAAAAACTGGAAATTACGCACTAAAATTCACTAAATACACACACAAAATACTGTCACTAATTACGTTAATTACTCGCACTTCACACAGTACTTGTATTCACTTGTATCCACTTGTCTTCACTATATTCGCACTTTTTCACTCCGATGTTTATCGCTTGGTATCGCATTCGAAACTGAACTAATCGGTCGCGTTTCGGCTCGCTTATATATCCCTGGGAATAGTCTTGCAAGTTCGAGAACTCTCTAGGCGGGAGCGCTATTGAGTAGCGATCGCACAATTCTAGAACGTGCGTGCTATCTCTCTCGCACATTGCTCCGTCCTTGTCTTACGGTGTTCTAGAGTGCTCGGTCTGGCTTCGAGAAGGTTCCGATCTTCCGTCTCTCTCTCGCATCATTCCGTCCTTGTCCCACACCTAGAAAATTCGTTCTAGACTATTCCTCCATCATAGGGGTATAACCAGGCCTGAAAACGCCTGAAAACGGGTTTCCTGAAAAGTGTATCACTCGACTACACTTGTTCTGAAACGGCCTGAAAAAATGTTTCAGGCTCCTGAAAACTACGGTAACATTATGAGAATTACGAATTTCTAATATGTGATTGACCCTCTCCTGAAACGGTCAGAAATCACATTTCAGCCTGCTGAAAAGTTCTCTAAGTAGTGAAAAATCTAAAAACATTGCAGTCGACCCGTCTTCGTAACACTACCCCCTCCTTAGACATGCTCGTCCCGAGCATCATCACTTTCTTTCATCGTTATCCTTTCCAATGGAGACCGAGTCTGCGAATCCTTAATAGCTGCACAAGCTTTACATTTCTTGATCCAGTCTTCAACATCTTCACGATAGTGTATCCAATAAAATATTTCTTTAATCTTCATAAGAGTCTTCTTTACTCCTAAATGTCCACTAGACAAGTCAGTATGAAACATTTCCAATATGTCGCAAACCTTTGATCTTGGCACAACTAACTGCAAATGATCGCCTTGAGCATTTTTCAGTTTGCGACATAACACTCCATTATGTAGAACTAAACTATCCCATTGAGCCCAGTAACTCTTAGTAATGGTACTTGAAGATGCGACTTTACTCCATTGCGGCTTGACAGCTGAAGATTTCATCCAATCCAAAATTGGTTTAATGTCACAATCTTCTTGCTGTGCTATCTGCATAAATTTTCCACCCCAATCTGAACGAATGGTGCCTGTTCTAAAAGTTCTCACATGGCCAATCTCCCTTCTATCCTTTTTGTTGACCTTTTCACATAGCCGTTGAGACACATCTGAACTTCTTGTAACCTCTCTTTCATGGGCAGTTAACATGTCCGAAAATTTCCTTAATTGTTCCTCTGCCTTTGATAGTTGTCTTGACAAGGCTTCCTCATAGGTCTCAGTAACTTTCCTTTCTTGTTGATTACTGGCTTGTCCGTCCACATTGATAACTCTACAGACGTCATAACCATTATTTGTAGAGTGTCCTTTTAAGCAAACTTCCTGTTCTCCACACTTAAAGATTCCTTTTTCCAGATCTATTTTACAATTGTACAGCTTCATAAAGTCTAGCCCGATTATGCAGTCATCTACTATGTCGGCAAGAACAACCTTGTGTCTGTAAAATCTTCCACCAATCTTGAAGGTTGCGATACTTTCTCCCCGATCGGTTATACGCTGACCTGTAGCTGTAACAAGCTGTACATTTCCTCGAGAAGGGCTTCCATAAAATGACTTCAGAAGATCGTATTTGATTACAGTTCGTGAAGCTCCAGTATCTAGTGTTAGGTCACACTTAGTTCCATTGACTTCACCGTTGATGACTAATGTATTCCCACGTTTAACCTTCACATCACCTCGGAAGTCTTTCTTAGGGCACGAAAACCTCATGTGCCCTACTTCCCCACAGATGTAACAGGTTGGCCCACGTTGAACATTAGCTTTTTCCGTGACAGCCCTAATACGGTAAGGTCGAGGATCTTTCCGAATCGCATCTACCTCCAACGCATGGGCTAGAGCATCCTTCAGGTTCTTGTGGTGACCAAGATTCACACTTATCCTGACTTCACGATCTCTTATTCCATCAATGAAAGTTTGCACTAATATCTTGTCTGCTACATCTGGTAAGGATGCGTAGGCTTTCCTTACCAGCTTTTCTATTTCCAGACCCCATTCTTGCAAGCTCTCACTTGGTCGCTGCACCCTCTCCCGTAATTGAGCCCTATAGACTGGCTCCAAATGTGAGTCCCCATAACGTGACTCCAGAGCATCCAGCAGTCGCGTCAGTGTCACTTCACCTGTCATGACTTCTAACACGTCCAGGGCTTCGCCTCGCAGTCCCAACATAAGGGCAGCCACAGCCTGTTTATTTTTCCAACCGTTTATATTGCACAGAGTCTCAAACTGTATCTTGTAGGCGCTCCAAGAAGAAGAACCATTAAAGGTAGGTGCTTCCAGCGTTCCAGATGATTCCACAAATCCAGATATCTTGAGGCACTGAATCTCCTTTTCTAACTCAAGCAAGCGTTTCTCCTGTTTAGATAACCTACTGTCCAGGTTTTCAAACTTAGATGTTAATGTCTCAGTTTTCTTTGTCTGCATCCCCGCATCTGCTGCAGACTCTGCCACAAACTCCTCACGATTGTCCCTTGGAGTAATTGGCATTTTTCTATCCCACTTCTGACACCAAAATGTTACGAGCTAGGGGATCGGATAGAAACGCCGTAGATCTTTTCAAGGGTTTATTTTCAATTTAATCTACGAGGAATTTGTTACACAAAAAAAACTGGAAATTACGCACTAAAATTCACTAAATACACACACAAAATACTGTCACTATTTACGTTAATTACACGCACTTCACACAATAATTAATCACTTGTCTTCACTATATTCGCACTTTGTCACTCCGATGTTTATCGCTTGATATCGCATTCGAAACTGAACTAACTGATCGCGTTTCGGCTCGCTTATATATCCCTGGGAATAGTCTTGCAAGTTCGAGAACTCTCTAGGCGGGAGCGCTATTGAGTAGCGATCGCACAATTCTAGAACGTGCGTGCTATCTCTCTCGCACATTGCTCCGTCCTTGTCTTACGGTGTTCTAGAGTGCTCGGTCTAGCTTCGAGAAGGTTCCGATCTTCCGTCTCTCTCTCGCATCATTCCGTCCTTGTCCCACACCTAGAAAATTCGTTCTAGACTATTCCTTCCATCATAGGGGTATAACCAGGCCTGAAAACGCCTGAAAACGGGTTTCCTGAAAAGTGTATCACTCGACTGCACTTGTTCTGAAACGGCCTGAAAAAATGTTTCAGGCTCCTGAAAACTACGGTAACATTATGAGAATTACGAATTTCTAATATGTGATTGACCCTCTCCTGAAACGGTCAGAAATCACATTTCAGCCTGCTGAAAAGTTCTCTAAGTAGTGAAAAATCTAAAAACATTGCAGTCGACCCGTCTTCGTAACAGTATTTAAAGCTCAGAAAATTTATTAGTTTTTAACGTTTAGGAAGTAGGTATTAAAAAAAAATATTAGTCATTATAAACATTCAAGTATATAACTCAAGACTATGAAGAACATATATTTTTCCTGTTTGATAAGGTTTCTTTAATAAACACGAAACAAGAAAAATAAAGTGTCGGCCTTCTCGCGATTCTTGTGTCATTCAAGCTCTAAACAGATCATTAGCGACAAAGAGTATACAAAAGTGCCCGAGTTGAGTAAGTGTTGAAGAACGGGTCAGTCAGTCACTCACTCATCTACTCATTCGCGTGTGAAGTGAGTATTTAACAATGGCCGCTGGAGGATCGCCACTTAAAGCCCATTGTTCCTGAAGATTAATTCCATTCTACCGAACACTTGTTCACTGAATATGTAGCATTTTTGAGTATTTTATATATAAAGAAAAAAAATAAAAGTTTTAATATATAATATATTAAAATAACAAAGAATCTGTTGGATTTTTTTATAAAATTTTATAATTTATATTATAACTAGCTGAACCGGCAACGCCGTTTTGCCATGTCATTATATCATTTATGCTTATTGTGCCTCACTCGACATAGATAGGTATAGTGTGTCGCGGACTTTTTTGTAGATATTTATAAGATCTACAATTACTTAGAACATTTTATGGTTCTATCTTTAATAGTTTAGGCAGGGTACGCAAAATAAGTAACTTTTTTGGTTGATTTTTTACACCTTGTGTCCGAAAAACCCTAATATCTTACGGAACCCTATTTTTGTTCAAAATTAAATACCTATATTACTCGTGAATAATGTAGCTTTCGAATGGTGAAAGAATTTTTAAAATCGGTCCAGTAGTTTATGAGCCTATTCATTACAATCAAACAAACAAACAAAGTTTTCCTCTTTATAATATAAGTGTAGATTACGGATAAGCGGACCCGACAGACGTTGTCCTGCATGATATTTCTAGTGATTAGGATATTAAACAAAGTATGAAGTACAGACTGAAGCGCCATCTGCCGGGCTAATTTGTGAATCTAAACCATCCAGGCCTCCACCCAAACGCATACAAAAAAAAGGGTGCGTGTACTTATGTACGCGCGTAAGAAGTTATACTTCTTTGGCATTATTAAAAATAGTTTTTGATTGCATGCAAATAATTAATTACAATTAAATAATCAAAGACTGGAAAAGGAGTCATTAAAGTCAATAAAGTTCAGTTTACATTTGAAAAATTAAATAAATATTTATTATTATTCTCTTACATTAAACAAATAAAACACTATTTATCTTTAAAACATTTTTATTTTATTATACTATTTATTTTTAAGTGACTCTAATGTCTTCATCAGAATTTCTGTTTGTAATTTTAAATTAATAATAACTTGGTTGTGCATCTACGAGGCTTCTCCAAAACTAAAACTACTACTTGCTCTCTGCAACAAATAAGAGAATATCAATTTAAGCTCTGTCCATGCAAAACTTAATTTTTTTTATAATTCATATTATAAAATTTTTAACACATTTATATTAATATAATTATATAAATGTGTTAATAATATAACTTGTAGCACATGCTACAGACCTGGATAGCAACTTTCTTTTATTCTATTAAGGGTCGATTCGACCAAACTTCAATTTATACACGAGTAACTATACCAAGAATAATCTATTCCATGATTAAAAATCTCGAGTAAATCCATAGTCGTTTGTCCACGTAATCTATTCTATAATTGCACTAGGAATAACAATACGCGAATAGCAAGAGAATGGTGAACGAAAATAAAACTCGGCAAATAAATGTTGTCCTACAGCGGGACAGTGTAAGAGCATACATCATGTCAACTCGATTTTGCCGTATTAAGTGTGAAAAAGTAGCTTTTAACACATGTCAAGCGACAACAAAAAGTTTTTATTTCTTGTTTGTTTGAGGCTTTCGTCTAAAAAGGAACTTCTGTTGAGCCTAGTTGAATTTCATTCTAATATTATAGAAAATAAAAAATCTAAAAATAAATAAATAAATTATAAATTGTTTAAACGTTTCATTACACAATGCCAGACTATTAATTTAGTGCGTTACGTTGACTTGAAATTAAAACACAGAATACATATTTGTGAAATGACAGAAATCAGCTGATTGGTACTGACTGACGCCATTAAATTATTCTAGGAATAGCTGTTATTCCGTGCGAAACGGCGGTATAGTAGCAATTCCCGAATAAGCCCACTATTCTTAGAATTTGTAGTTGGTAAAACGTAAAATTGATTTACTCTCGATTAACTGACGATTTATTCTAAGATTAAGATTTACTCTTGTTTGGTCGAATCGACCCTTAGAGATAGAGATAATTTAAATATAATACCGGTGTCTTCCTTGTAGGTTTCTTTGGAGTTGTTTGGGGATTCTTGTTGTTCAGTTCGACATGATTTTCTTTAACCTTTCTTTAATCCTACAAAATAATGAAATTGTTAAGTTATGTTGTCACTGTTGTGCACACCTTTGTTTGGCTTTTTTAGTATTCAAGTTATGTCAAAACTGATTTATTACCTTGTCATTGTTGGCTTTATTTGCTTTTGGGATATCAATTGTTTCCAAAATGATTTTATTTGTAATATCCTGAAATATATAAATAACATCTATTAATTTAAGTATCATGATGAGTGGTTTGCACTCAGGTATTAAGGTGTATTATACCCACTGTCTGTCATTATAAGTGGGAATGGGCTCACTTCTGGCTGGACAGAGTTTCGGTACTACAAGTGCAACATGGATGTTTTGAGGTATTACAATATCTCTAACTACCCTGTAGGGGAATAAAGTACTGTTGTGAGCATATGCCTATGCTTGAAAGGTTGAACCTTGAACATCACCATACATCATATTTATAATTAACATTCCTACCTCGACACCATCACAATCAAATTCATTGAAATCTACTTCAAACCGTTGCGGTATCATCTCTGCCATATCCATTGTGTCTGGAGAAGGTGATGGTGGCTTTGTTCCACCTCCAGTTTTTGATGTTTCACGGCGATAAGATGATAACTCTTTTTTTGTATTCAATTTAGTGCACTTCCACTGATTCATCAATTGTTTTTTGTCTCTTGTCCTTAAATTTGCTAGATTAAATCTGAAAAATTACATGTTTTGATTAAATAATGTGGTCATTTTTTTGAGATGCAGGTACTTATTAAAATGTTTACTTCTCTGTTATATCGCTCCAAGCCTTCATTTTCTCCTTATTAGTATTCGTGCTTAAATCTTTGTACTCAATTATTGATATATAGGGTCGTAGAATATTTCTAAAAAGTTGCTGCAACAAACGTAATAAACAAAAGCAATGAATAATGGTTCATGTTTCAGTTTTAATCAACAATAATACTCGATAATACATACGGATAGTTAACCTCAATTGTATTGAAGCACTCAGGAAGGTTGGCACAGTTTTTTCATAAATATTTTATCATATTAATTAGTATTGATTTAGATATTCAACTTAAATCACTTCTGATTATAATTCAGACGCACATATAACATTCGCACTTGTATAATGAAAATAACTAGGTATATAATCTTTTATTTTATACAATAATTAAAACTCCTAATTTGTTTAAAAGGTAAATGTCATTGTCAGATGTCATGGTCATTCAAAATTCTTGTTAAGCTGCTAAGCTAAGAAATAGAATATGCGTGAAGTTAGCTTCACGCATATTCTATTTCCTTTTACTTGTACATTATCTTATTCCCATCTCGCTCGCGCACGCTATATCACACTGCCAATTTTGTGTCATAGGTGCGCGCGCATCGTAAAATTTCACTCTCATCAATTTTTCATAACGCGCCTAAAGAAGTACAACTTCAAAAAATCAAATCGGTCCAGCCTTTTAAGAGGAGTTCAGTGACATACACACGTACAGTAAAATTATATATTTATATATGTAAGCTATCCTATCTTTTAAGTTAGATCAAACTGCACACAGACGGTGGGCAAATTTGATTGAAATCGGTTAAGTAGTTTAGGAAGTCCATAGCAGACAAACAACGTGACGCGTAATTTATATATACATATTAAGATTATTCTATTCATATTCATATTGATTTTTTTATATTTTTTTTTTATGTTACCCATTTTCTTCACACCTTTACAATAACATACCTGTAAACAAAGTTTTCAAATGGTATTGAATTGAATTTATGCACTTTTATTGCTCTGATAGTTCACAGTGAGAATTATCAAAAATAATACCACGAAACTTGTTTTTATTTCTAGTTAAGTACCTAAAAGCTTTTCGGGTTTTCTTCTCTTATAAGAGTACATTATTTTAATAACATTCCGGAGATAAAGTTGCGGTTTTCCCTATAAGAATTCGTCACGTACGTCCGTTCCCTGAGCTCTTCTTAATAACGACCAAATGTCACAGCAGGCGTTTCATTTTCTTGCCAACCCCATTGTGTACCCCATATTCAATAAACGATAGATTAGTAGCAAAGGCTGACCATTAAATAATTAAATATGAATTAATAAATTATACATTAAATAATATATTATAAAGCAACCCTTAGCGGGTTGCTTTTGCAATGATGAATTGTGGGTTGTGAAATGAATTAGAAGGTTTTGAACATCTTAATATGAGATAATGAATAAAAAACAGTTTATTTTTATAATATCATCCTAGTACCTTGTTATTAGTTTAATTTAAATAACTTTGCTACAATATCTTTGTAAGTTTTACACACAGACATAAGTAGCAGCTTTGAACAAATAATATGATCCATTCATAGCGAAAAGTAAACGCGAGCTTGAGCTCGTTGCTTGTAAAACTTATTTAACTTTCTTAATTCAGTGAGATCAGAGATTTCCTAAAATATACAGACAGAGCCAATGTTGCGGTTGCTTTTAAATTTCTACGAATGTCCCAAGTTTTGGAGAACAATTACAATAAGCCAGGGTTTGAGGAGCTCTTGAGATCTCGTGAACTATTTCAACGCTTACATAATTTAAAGTAAATAAATAGTATACAATTCAATAGTTTCTTTTCTAACAGTAATTTTTGTACGAAATATATTTCCGAGGATGAAATTGTATCATATTACCGTAATTCAGGTTTTCAAATCTTCGGTGCATTGTCCAAATGGATATCTCGTAATAAGATGAAACTCAATTTTCCAGCTCTCTGAACTTGTGCAGTGAAATAATATTTCTTTTAATCTTTGGGACATTCATATACTTACTACTACTTAATACTATTGGTTAATACAACGTACGATCAATTTATTAAATTTGATACGCTTATGGAACAATATGTGGAAACATGTATCAGATATAGGTGGTAAATTCTTCTACTGCAAGGAACGTTTCTAATTTTTTTATTCAAAATATTTAAAGTAAAATAAAGAATTGTTTCCTACAAATGCTTGTTTTCACTTACCTATAAGGCTGTTATCTGAATTCCGAGATAAGGATATAAGTGTGTCCGGGGGCGATAGCGGTGACCGGGATGAAGTCACAGGTTGCGAATCCAATTTGCCCGGGTTCACTTTATTGAGACACAACGACGTTGAGGACACTTTGGTGTTTCCATCTTCTTAAAGTTATTTTAAATTATTCTATAACTTTTACGTTATTGGAATAGAATAAATTTAAAGATCGACCAATAAAATACGAATTAAATCTGAATTCAACGTGTAGAATAATTACTGACTAACCCGGGGCTCTAGTCAGTCAATGTTCTTGGAAAGAAATAAGTAGTATTGCATTCACACATAGAATTTAAAAAATAAATATAGTTCCTCTAAATGTTACTTATTTCGCTCTACGCCCATTTCGGAAATTTTATTAATTTAATTAAAAAGTAACAGTTGTTTTAACGAAGGCTTAAGTCTCAATGTTGCAAACAAACAAAGAAATTACGGCACGAACACACCAGCTGTGTGTTGTGTAATGTATGTTATTGGTGTTGGTGTATCTTTGGTGAGATATCATTGTTTTAATCCGTAGATCTCAACAGTATTACGTCTGCTTGAGACGTGAAACCGCGAGCGAAAAGTTGAGCTTCCTATCCTCAGCCCTCTTGATATTAAACCGGTTTAGAGCGGTTTATACTGGCTTTATTATATTAGCGCGTCGACGCCTCGCGAATTCGGTGGTTTAATTATACGTAGCAGCCTCTGGCTGCGGCCTGAGTGTAACGTTTGCGGATTTGTTTAATTGGTCGTGTTTCAAGGTGCCAATGTATTTAGCTAAATCTGTTTTACTTCGTTGTGGCAATTCTGAGAGTCGGTTTTTTTCGTATAACTTGTGGAAAAATTCTACATGTTCTTTTTTAAGTTTTATGATAGTTGTGATTAGATAGACGTAATGTTTAATTGCCTGTTTGAAAAATGCCATAGCAAAATTCAATAAGTTTACTAGAATAGATCGGTAGTGGTATATGTACACAGCAAATCTCTTATTGCGAAAATAAACTTCGGAAAAACAATTTTCGAAAAATGTGTCGAACTGAGAATATCGCCGAGATTTTCGTTATCAGAGTTCTGTATTCACGCAGAGTATTCTTCTGTGGATTTTCATCTGATTTTTTTACGTAAACCTTGTCCCTACGTATGTGTAGTATTTGAGGATTTAAGTTAACCGTTATAGATACAGGTGAAAAATATCAAAGGAAAGGTATATGTAAGATAACAAGGTGTAACATTCGCATTTATATCGAGTAAATTGTATGAAGTTTAAATTGTATCCGCACCCGTAGCGTCGACCTATTTCGATTTACGACCGAATCGGAATAGCTCGACAATCTTCAACCACAGTTTCATAAGTTATGCCCACTTATCGCGTTGTCCAACTTTCACATACCCCGGTTATACTAGATACAAGTTTATGTTAAGTCATTTTACACTTAACTACTTTGGATGATTGTGGCCCTTCATAAGATTTATCATTAATCTAATCCGCACGGCGTTATTTCTTCTTCTTACATAATTTGAACATTTTGATTGGACATTTGTTCGTTGTATGTAATGTTTTATAGTCAAATCATTTTAATATACACGGTCCATCGTTGACATAGCGAGTTTGGCCACCGATCGGAGCCCAAATGGACAGTTTTTTCGGTTTCCACCACAAACAATTACAAATTGCCATTGTTCAATCGAAGGAACCGAACCGCTTGTGGATTTATAAGTTTTATTGTTTTCCCATTTTAACGACTTTGTTTTGTTTGTTACAGGTACGGAGACCGCCGAACAAACATCGTATTTATTTTACGAGTTCTAACATTATACTGTTTGGATATTGCTTTAATTATCCTCATGTTATTGAGTTTCTACGTAACTTTTTAATAATAAAACCAATTAAATTGGCAATTTGAATGTTTATATAATTTTGACACCGTGGCTTAATGGGCAAGCTTGACTTGGTTTTTTCATAATTTGTTCTTTCACTTTGAAATCCTGCAACAACATAAATAAATACCATACAATAGCATTGTATATTAAGTAATATATGCAATAATAATTTTCTTATAGCTTAGGTTTTATTAGGATCCCCAAACTAACCTTTTGTCATAAATATCGCATTATATAACAACAAATTCGATTTAATGTATCTTAACGGTTCATTATTCAAAAAATTCTAGTTACAATGTATTTCAAGCGTGATATTAAAGTTTTCCAAATGGCATTAGCATTTTCTGCTAATAAATTGTATGTTTAGTCGGATGCACTTTCATGTGTGCTCGAACAATTTCAATTTGAATTTGTAACCCCAACCACCGATTCCTGTTATTCTATTATACATAAAGGGAAACTATTTCAAAAATATGGCAGCACATACAATTACAAAACAGTCCTTTAAATTGGACTTTAATATGTCTTAGATTATTAAGCTTAAACGCGTTAAATGAAATTTGAGTACAAATGTTGATAATAATACGATTTAAAAGTTTTCACCGTCTAAACGGTTGTACTCTGCTATTTAATAAAAGCTATTTGAGTGTACTAGTAAAGTGTTTATTCATAAATTTTCCGTTTGAGCGTTTACGACGCAAGGAAACAAGGTGTACAAACAAAAACCGCACACGGCCGAGTGACAGTGCAAGAGATAGCGATGTTTTTCTTATTCACAAAGTTTATCGCTTTAATAATAAAGTTTCATTGCACTAAAAATGATGGTAAGTTTTATTAAACACGAATAAAGACATGCAAATTAACGTGTTAATAAAATATTGACATATTAATAATAATTTACACGCTGTTGAAGGATAAAAATTATCATTACATTAACAGTATACAATTTTTTGTATAATCGAAATTTCGATTTGTGTCATAAATAATAATAAAAATACGACAACAGAGTGTCATGGTGATATATCTTCTATATTCAGAAGAAAATGTCGTTATCTCTAGAACTACACACTACATTATCTGGTTTGAGCGAATGACCCTAATGTCGGCCATTACGGGGACTAATGTAGATGTGTTTGTTCGCCATTTATTGTACCTCGCCGTGTTCATTCTGCGGCTTTTAGTGTCCTTCCTATGTCATAGGAAGCAATGGCACAGGCGTCGGTGATATGTTACAAATATTGATGGGTGAATACGAAAGTATTAGAAATACGACGACACGACTCAGATGTACGCATAAAAATAAACGATTACATTATAATGGCGCATGAGGGTAAATTGTTACGGAAACGTCACGAAGATGTGCAGCGTTTTTGTCGAAGAAAAGGAATAGAGCGATTGAGAGAGTAAGAATGGCGAATTACCTTATAGAAATTGCACTTTTAAAATTAAAATGTCGTTAATAGAATTTATTAAATATTAGTATTTTAAATTTTATGCAAAATAATTTATTGAAAACTCAAATCACGAATTGTAAATTAAAATGCCACGTGTTTTTATTATCGAAGAAATGAATAAAAAAAATTAAATTAATAATTTGTATTAATTTTGGACACTTTTAATACTTTTTTTATTTTTATTTAATGACAATTCAATTCATTAAATCCTAAAATATCTTCCTTTTCCCTTCTCTAAGTCTCGGAAATCTAATGTTTTAGATTTGTATAAATATGAACAAGACTTAAAATTAATTTGCCAAAAAGTTTCATTTCTGACATGTGTTCTTTGTACGCACGCATTTTTTCTTATTATATTACATTAAGGTGAATTCGTTATTCTAATAATTATGGCACCAAAGCTAAGACTAAGAATTTTAATTATTATTTTGAATATTGATATTATGTGTTTTCAGTGTGTCATTATTTAGATTTTTAATAACAACAATATAAGTGTAATAACTGTGGAGATAGACGTGGAATTCTAATTTTCATTATTAAAAACAAAATAAATATTTTACCACAACGGTAAACATTTCCTATAATGCTGTTTTTAAACTTTTCGTTCGTTGAATGCTCTTTTGTTTTATGAGCTTAAACGCCTGAGTTCTTCAAACAAGTCGTTATATTGCTATTAAATTTCACATATAATAGGAATTATATGTGAAAGAATTCAAATATGTTACTATGTTTTCTGTAGCCAGTCTCAACAGGTCTTAGTTGCCGTATCCTAATTGCCCTGGAGATGTTCATATGGTTTTTTTTACTACTGTATTAAGACTGCAGTAGCAGTGACATGTGCAAATATGAAGAAAATTCCAATTGGCTAGAATTTTCCTTTAAGTAGGCACGCAAGGGAGAAAAGTTTTTATGGAGCGAATAAAAGTTTTGGTTTAAGATCGGCTCGAGTGTAGCGCACTTGTGAATCGGAATCAGCTTTGATTTATGGATCTGTAAATTCATAAATCAAAAGTAAATAGGGATCGTAAGAAAAAACTTTCAAGTTTCACCTCTCGCCTTTTTAGCTTTTCAAAGTGTATACGATATTATAAATTTGTATATTCTTAATAATCCTTAAGCGATTTTTCGGGGGTTATAAATTACGATATGTCTCTGGCAATAAATCCCACCATTCACTAACATACCAATGTATTCAGATGTGGCGAACGGAAATCCGTATGTGACTTGCGTTTTTTCATTTAGACTAAGAGTGGAACACGCGTAGGCAATAAATAGTGAATGCAAAATGTTGATAAGAAATTTAAAACAAAACCACATTAATATATAGTCATTAGTAATTAACATTTCATTTCATATTAAACCTAATTAATTATTAATGAATATGAGTAGGTATTTTAATACCTAAACAAGTACTCTTTTATTTGTGTCATAAATTGGCATAAAATCTAATCAAAAATATTTAAAAAGGTCAATGTAAAAACCTATAACTAGGGAGCATTTAAGTATATCATTTTCTCGGATTTCGTATTGATAGGAATTAATACGACAAAATTTTCATAATGAATTAAGGTCGTACGTTGGTGTACGTTTTTTCAGGGGTTTAAATCTGTAAAAAATCGATACTAAATCATTTGCTCGCCAAAGGTTAATGATCAATACCATTTTTATAATGAAGAAAGTCTATAAAGCAGAGATCCAGGTATCTGCTTTATCACTGAAGGTAAATGTAAAAATTAAAAAAAAATCAATTAATTTATTTGCTCGTAGCTGTGTAAAAATAAAACAAAATAAAATGGGCAGATGTTTTACTCACTGACTTTAACCTTTACAGTTTGTTGAAGTAAGCGAATCTATGGAAAAGTAATATGGCTAATTGATGCGATTATTCGAAGTATCACTATTTTTTTTTTGTTGTTGTAAAATTTTTATTGACCTGCGAACATAATATGAATTCATATCCGAAAAAAAACATAAAATGTAAAAAATAATAATAAATAACATTCAAAAAATTCAAATGGTCTTCTTTTGGAATATCAGTGGCCTGGGTCTGCCTCATTTGTTTTTTTATAAGCAATACAAACAACAGTCAAAGGGGCAGACTCGAGGAAATGATATAGCACACTTGGTGGCGGACTATTTTTCTGCGGTCGTTCGCAGGGTTTTTAAACGAACACTGCATGTCGGCCAAGCGTGGATTTCTTATATATTTTTTAAATTATAAAAAAATCATTAAAATAGAGCAATTTTGAGTTAAAAGTACGTGATTATGGATTAGTATTGACGTTCCGTATTCAAATGTTATGGATACGAGAATAAAAATAAAACCTACAGCTTACACAATTAAGAGAATTTTGAACAATTACAGTTAGTATTACCGAGAAGCTCTTGGCCTACGAGACGCTTTCACTCAATCGATGCGTAACGTACGAGCGCATTTATCAAGGGCGATATTTGCGAAGCCGGTTTGTTTGCTTCAAGTGGTAATGTCGTAGGAATATTTATATCCGACGTAACGTCAAGCGGCGGAATTAATGTGAGCTGGGGGTGGGATAGCAGGATTATATCTTATCTTGTGGAATAATAATATACACTTATGAACGTCAACGGAAAATATGTCAAATTGATTCTAAATTTACATTTACTACAGGTTCGTGAAGGACGTAGAACAGGCAATAAGAACTGGCAAGAAACTCTCCGCCACTCTTTTCAGTCGCTAGGTTTTGAGTCATACAATTTGTTTGTACTGGAGCTAACAATCCCAAAGATTAGGATCATTGAAATAATCGTCACATTTATAAAAAGCTATATTGATTATGTACGTTTAACGAGTTCTGAATTAATTCAGTGAAAATTCTCTAATTTCGCTTGGGAGTTTGTTGTAAAAACGAATATAAGTTCCATATAAGGAGTGGTTTATCTTATGAAGCCTGGTTGTACTCTCAAATTAGTTCTGTTTTGCGTATTATACTGTTGAAAGTCACAATTTGTTTTAAAATGGGTTATTTTTTTTTCACTGTCCTGAACTTTTAGTTTACCAATATCTCACTTTACGCTAGTAGTTGTAAATCTAACTCATTTTGTTTTATTATCTTTAAGTAGTTAGTCATTTATATTAAACCAGTTAACTATACGAGCTACAGAATTGTTTACATCGCCTAATAACACGTTTTTCCTATTCGCTGTATGTATGTCTGCCTCAGACATTCACACCTAAACAACAGATTTTTTTTATATTCGAGGTGGAAATGCAAAAGTTGAAGGGGTATGTGGGACTCGATCCATACCAGAATCTCTACTATTCAGAGACTGCGAGAGCAATACCCACTAAAACCACTTTGGGTAGTTCCTACACAACCGCGTTACCGGGGCCTCAACGACATAATGGTTACACTCGAAACCCCTGGTGCAGTATACACCACATAGAGGAGGAGGTAGGAGGTGGGCATATCTTCTCCTATTTACTGCACGTCTTCTAACCCTAAGATTCTTCCTAGAGCGCCCCCTCTCTCTTTTTGCTGTCTCTGTAGAATTACTTACTCATAGAAGGATACAACTGCATTCCATACCGACTGACATAACTGATCATTGCCGACCATTTTTTGGATAACACTAGGCAGAGCAATGTTATTACCCATTACACGACTAAGATTATGACGTAGCTGAGACCACCGCGGACACTCCTTCAACGAAATAGAGTTGACCCTGGGTAAGGACATCGGTGAACTTTTATCGCGAAACAGGGGTTTTGTATTGAATAAAAATTTGTATGGACGTTCTTCATCGTCTAGATAAGTAGCTATCTTAAATATATAAAACTACTGCCCAAACTGAGTATACCATGCGGGCGAAGTCGCGGGCAAAGTCTGTTTTTTTCAACAATCACATTTAATTAATTTGGTTCGTCTAGTAAAAATCCTACAAGATAAAAAAGCTGGCGTAATCCTGAACACTTAACTGACTCAGCATTTTTACGATAAAAACTTAACCCAGATTGTCAGTGTACTCGTGAGGTGTGCACCTCGAGTCGAGTGCTTAAAGTATTCCTGAACTAAAGACCAACAATCCCCGCAGAGAGGAAGGAATGAGCTGGGGTTAATGACCTTCATTTTACATCTACGCTTCTACTATTTTTCATTATTACATTTTTTTATTTTCACTGCTCAGTATGGAATATGCCAATAGCTCATTTTGAGGCACATTCTACCCGCAATTACTGCAACTCAGAGTAAATTCATAGCTATAAATGAAATATATCTATAAATAAGTCACATTAGTACTTCAATAGCCGCGTACTGACTGAGCGAGCAGCCTCGCGAAGCAGCCTCGGACGTTTGCTTCGCAACGTTTGCCGCGCGAGGCAGCCTCGGTCTGTAAGTTTTCTAATCCGAGGCTGCCTCGCGCGGCAAGTCCGAGCCATCGTGAGCATCGACGCTCAGTTTAACTTGAAGTCGAATAGAGACCGCGCGTGCCCGTATAGTTTGCCCGAGACCACCATGAGGCCGCACATTCGGAAAGCTGTCGCTACCACTGCCTTTTTAATAATTCTAAGGCTTGCAAAAAAAAGAAAACAGAAAACTAAACGTTTTTGGATTAAACTCTTATACAAAAATAGATTACAGGCTGGGAACAGATTATTTGAAGAGTTGTGCTTCGATGACGAAGAAAAAAATTTCACTCGAATGAGTAAAATCGAATTTGACAATGTGTATTCTCTCATAAACGCCAAAATAAGCAAGAAGGACACAAATTTTCGAGAAGCAATATCCGCTAGGGAAAGATTATTAGTGACGTTGAGATTTTTGGCCACAGGAGATTCTTATACCAGTCTACAGTATCTATTTCGTATATCAAAACAAAGGATATCGGTTATAGTTCCTGAAGTCTGTGATGCTATAATTGAGGTGTTAAAGGATTATGTTAAGGTAAAATAAAATTACATATTTTTATTATTTTTTTATTAATCTGATTAGAAAATTGGACAAATAATATAAGAAAATTAAACAAACAAATATTTAATGATGAGGAGCTGGAGAAGGAGGAGGGGGAGGCATCGAAATTGGTGAGATAGGAGGCATTGGTGAGGCAGCAGGCATCGGTGAAGTAGAAGGCATCGATGAGGCAGGAGGCATCGGTGAAGTAGGAGGCATCGGTGAAGTAGGAGGCATCGGTGAAGTAGGAGGCATCGGTGAGGTAGAAGGCATTGGTGAGGCAGCAGGCATCGAATATGTAGATGGCGTCGATGAGGAAGAGGGATGAGACATATATCTTAAATTATCGTGTTCACCATATGATTGAGTATAATAACTATAACCACTGTATGCTCCCATGTCTGCATCAAAGATAATTTTATTTATTGCATTTTTTACGTATGCTAATGTAATTTTATCATACTTTCTCAACTCATTTCCTATATATTGGCCATACACATTATAGGGATCATTTTTTTCTGATATATTATCGCTTGCACACTGTTGTAAGAGTGTTAATGCTTCAGATATGGCGTTATCAGTAAGATCATCACTTTCGTTCATTTTGGATCTCTTTTTAGGTCTAGTTGACTTTTGTTTAGGTCCTTCCGTTGTCGTCGAGTTTGAAGTTTCATTTTTTTCTTCGTTATAACCGTCATCATTTCGAGTATTATCCAGACTTGCATTCTGTAAAGATAGAAATTATTACTTAATTTTATTTACAGATACCATCATCCGAAGAAGAGTGGCTTACCATTGCGAAAGAGTTTGAGAGCAAATGGAATTTCCCACATGTCATAGGAGCAATGGATGGGAAGCATGTTATATTACAGTCGCCGATAAATAGTGGCAATGATTATGACTGTTACAAAATGTTTCCAAGTATAGTGCTGTTTGCTTTAGTTGACGCTAACTATAAATTTCTGTACGTAGACGTTGGCAGCAAAGGACGTATATCAGATGGCGGTGTGTTTAAAAATACCAATTTATATAAAAAGGTCGAAAAGAAGGAATTGAACATTCCTTCACCAGAAATATTACAAATACCGTATAAAATTGCAGTGCCCTATTTTATTCTAGGCGATAAAGCTTTTGCTCTCAATGATTACACATTGAAACCTTATGAAGGTACTCCAGAAAGAGGTTCAATGGAAAGGATTTTCAATTACAGGCTGTCCAGAGCAAGAAGAGTTGTGGAGAATGCCTTTGGCATTTTAAGCTCCGTTTTTAGAGTACTGAGGAAGCCGCTACTATTAGAACCAGAAAAAGCTACGAAAGTCGTATTGACTACCATATGCTTATATAACTACTTGCGTAGAGATTTAGCTTCCTCACAAAGGTTCACTCCCCCAGGATCATTCGATGCCGAAGTTGAAGGGACAGTAATACCCGGCCGATGGCGACAGGATACAGAAATGTCATCAATGCTATCTATTCAAGCCATACCACGGCGAGGATCAACAAATATAAAAGAAATACGTTCACATTTAGGGAGACATTTCATAACAAACGGAGCAATTTCTTGGCAGAATAATTATCAGTAAATAATAGGTACTCACTTCTTCACCTAAAGTATCTTGTGTATTTCCTGGGTGATTTCTATCTCCTAGAAAACTGAAGGCTTCATAGGCATACCAATTCGAAACATATATTTCACCACGACCTGCAGTATAAAATAAAAAAAAATAATATTAGAAATAATATAAAAACCGATGTAACTTTGAATATAATAAAATGAATGTTGTTAACCCTAATCATAAACATTAAATAATAAATACCTGATCCTGTGATTCGGCTTTTTTTTTCTCTCGACTTTTCCCTCCTGTAAGACCCTAGTAAAGAGTCCATTTTTTTCTTTAATTCAGCTATTGGAAGGTTCATTTCCTGGCTTATTTTTCTCCATGCATCTTCCCTTAGTCCTCTATTTGTGTAATCAGGACATTGCGCATCCCAAAGTCGTCTATATTCACCATATAGTCGTATTAATTTAAGACACTGTTCTTTATCCATGACGCACAACTAACACGCAACGAATAAGCGAGGCAAAACACTACCGTCTTGAGTGAGCGCGGCAAACGTACTGAGGCGCCTTTGAACATCGACAAAAACCGACAACGTTCGGCTCGGGCCGCGGCACGCTCGGGCGAGGCAGCGCGTGCGTTTGCCTCGGGCGAGGCACGTCTTGACCGACCGAGGATTTGCCTCGCGAGGCAGCCTCGCGAGGCTGCTCGCTCAGTCAGTACGCGGCTAATTGGGTTTGATGATGATTTTTTTCTATTGTGTTCTGGGTGTATCTGTTTCGCGTTAAAATAAACAAAATTCTTTGACGAAACGCGAAAAGTTAGACCAATCTGAGACTAGCGTAAATTGATTTTCGTGCAAATATGTTTATCATTTTTATATGTTTTATTTCAAAATCTCACCTAAGGCGTCCGTCGACCCTCTCGTAAATAATATGCGCCGGCGTGGATTTAGCAACGTCACACTAACAAAAGGGTCGCCGCTGTAAGTTACAACCCCGCGGGCCTCCTTTTGTTTGGGCAACGTCGCTTTTATTACTTTTTCATATATTTCATAATATTTTTTCTGTTCTCCCTCGACGCGGCTAGGCAGGTGTCGGAAAACATTGCGCACTCTACGTTTTTTGTTAAAGAGTTAAGTTAGAAATGGGGATTTGTGCGTTAAGCTGTTGTTTCAGGCGGACTTTTGCGTTCACTCCTGTGATATAAATAATTTGCGGTACCTTTTTTCCAAGAGTAACTTTATGACTAGGTAATTTTCAATGTTTAAAAAGTATAAAGATAAAATTCATTAATTTATTATTTAGTAGATAAGTAGCACGTACCAGTAGATTTATGTAAGAGCGGCTGAGACGCGAGGTGGTCTTAAATCATCGCATTAGGTTTACAGCTGCCCTAAAACAGTCCCTTCGTTCTCTTTATGACCTTTGCTCCTAGATTTATTCTAGCTTATTTTCTTAAGTGCAAACATAAATCAGTATACACATGGAATATATGTATAGTTTAAAAACATTACATTACTAGTCTGTGTAAGAGTGGAGTCGTATATATAAACCATAAGTTTTTCTTCTAAAAGCAGCAAAACAATAAAATGAATATTGAACACGTTTCATTGATGACTCGCCACCGACGCATTAAGCTGTTTTATATGAATATTGAATTTAAATAAAATTTTACTACACGTCAATCTGTCCGTAACGACTGGCAGTTGAGCAAACTGCATTGATTTTAAATTAATAAATTATGTCAACTTTTTAATGATATTACAGACCGACTTTTGTTAAAGGATACATACTAATATAAATAATAGGCTTCATTAAGATTCACATAAGTACCACAGTTAGTAAATTACAAAAGTAATATTGATTTACGATCAATTTGAATTCAATAGATTTTTATTTTCTTTTTTGATTTTGAATGTGTTGAAATTGTTTTTTTCTGTATTAATATCGTGTTTACATGATAGTTGCAAAAGACTGAATAAATTAAACAATCTTTTAAATTGTAATAGTAAATTAAATTCAGCTACATGGTAAAGTTTATGTAAGTACTAACGAACATGCAATGTTGGATTGTTAAATGCCCTTGGGCAAGGTGAAGAGATAATGTATACATGTACCAATATCATTAGAATTAATTGATTATAGGGCAGACATTCCTACTTTCTTTATTGATTTTAACGCACGTAGTTTATCAGCTTTCTTCCTACCTCGTAAATTAAGCTATACAATCTAATCGTGGTTCAAGGTTCCTAATGTCATGGAGCGGTAACTTAGCGATATATAAATTGGCTATTTACTTACAAAAGCTTAACCTAATTAAATAATAAAGTACTTTATTAATATAATTATCATAAGCCGATTGTGATCAAGGTACAAGTAGACGAATAAATCAAGGATTCAATTAATATCGCTCGCCTATTGACATCCACGAAGTTCCAGCTCTCGGGTCTTATAAGACTTGCGGCGCTTACGGGGCTTTGAAGATAATTTATGGGACTATCAATATTTGTAATTTGTACAGCGTTTGCAAACACTCCGAAGATGTTGACTGAATTATGAGTTTGGGTTGCTACTGTATTATTTCGTAATTTATGATAATTAGTTTGTACTGCTGTGACAATATTGGGTGTTCCTGCTTGCGATTCAAGTGGAAATTCCATTGTCAAGGTCTAAATAACTGAATGAAAATTACGTGTTTTAATGTAGTACAAATCCCCAAAATACATTTCTGCAGTAAGTAGTCGATTGTTAGCAGTCAAATAGAATTTATAATAACCACATTACATGTTTTCGTGTAACCAAATAAAGCACATAACGTCAATCAAAAATAATATAGTTAATACTATAGCAGACAAGGCTAATGATGACAGATATAATATGATAGATGTAAATAATTTGTATCAAACTTGTTAAGTGCTTGTATTACTAGGTAACTTATGGGAATAATAAATTCAATCACCTGACGTAGAATTAGCAGGACTTATGAGAGCGTGTACGATCAAACTTTCCTAATCAACGCGAAAGTACCAAATCTTTTTGTGGACTTTTATATATAAAACTTTTCCTTATTATGTGTCAGTACGTGATCACCGCGTTATTAGTCCGACGTGAAACTTGTGTCATCCATCTACCAATGAAAGTAAAGTAATAAATTGTCACCAAAGTAATGATCATTTGGAATTCATTTTTATGGTAAAAAACATTGATAGGTACGATAACGATGTTAATATGTCTAGCTAAGCTATAAAAAGCATGTTAAATATGATGAGATTTTGAAGTCTTAAGCAAATAAGTTGTTATTTTAATTGTTGAATATAATTCGCGCAGCAGAAGTTGAAGTATCAAGTATTTGCTCACCCAATTTCGCCAAATCTATATTTTATTAGCTCAGTCTCGTCTCGCGCATTAAACTCTTAGCAGAGCAGTAAAATAAGTTTTTATACAAGGGGAAGAAGTCGGGACCCTATATGTAGGGTAACAAAGTTTCCGCTTTTAAGAACCGAGGGAGAAAGTATTATAGCTATTATAAAAGATATTCGTACATGTTTTACAAATTACTAAAAAATACAAGATTACGGGTAGGTACTTGTAAGTAGATGACATTTTTATTAAGAGTCAAAGGCATAGAATAAATTGAAAAACAATCATTGCATCAAGATCAAAATGTCATTATAACTATCTATCTATATATATATATAAAAATGAAACCCGTTTTCCGTTGTCACGACATAACATTAAAACGGCTTGACCGATTTGTCTGATTCTTTTTTTATAATATTCCTTGAAGTACGAGGGTGGTTCTTACGGAGAGAAAAATTTAAAAAATTGAGTGAAACAGTCTAAAAACAACACTTTTCTATATTCCCATACAAAATATTCGTAATAATACTTAAAAGTCAATTTGAACTTTAATACCATATCGTAAAGTTCAAGTGTTAGTGGAGGGGTTCCGGGAAGGTAAATTTATAATTTTTGACATAATGTATTTGTTGTCTTATCAACTTTCTTTTTTTTATCTTACTAGCTAGACCGGTGTCCCGAATAGCAAAATAAGTATAAAACAATAAAGAATCGTCTGTTAGGCGGTACGATGTTCGCCAGGCTAGCTGGCCTGTATTTGATAAAACTTTAAAATGGTATACATATTTTTTAATGTCTTTGCTACTCAAATAATGAATGGCTTACAGACATACAGACCTTGTCTTACACGGTCTATTTTAGCTGTGTGTTTTACGTAACCAATTTAAAATTTAAATAGGTAAATGTGTATTTAAAACCTTTTGTTGTATTCCTTGGCGGATTCTTGAACTCAACGCGGGAGTCTGAATAGAACAGTTAGTGACAAACCAAACTATGGAGGGGGGTATACATTTGAACGGCCATAAATACTTGGGTGTTGAGTGTAAAAGTTGATACGCAAAATACTTTCCACTAAATTAGCTTGGAGTTTTCCTATATAAATAATACTTTGGCCATTAGAGCGAGTCATTTATTACGTTCCGTAGCGGGCATTTCTGATTTATGCGTTGTCTAAGAGTATTTTGCGAGATGAGACGCGGTAGAGGAAATACTTTGGTGTATGGGGACTGTTTGATATTTAAATTATACTTAGGTAACGCTTTAATAATATAATAGTTTACTTTGAATTTTGCAACTTCACTTCTTAAAATTGTAATTGTCTTTGTGCTGACAATATCCAGATACATATTATGAGATGATGGGACCTAGAAAATTAAATAATAATAATAATAATCTTTATTCATTTTTCTCACAAAAACTTAGTACATAAACAAGTGTCAGTTATATATTATTCTAACAAATAATTGTCCTTCTTCTATTAAGGGAAAATGCTAGTTTGTGTGAGACTGATGCCTGCTAAAGGTAATAGTACCTGTGTTACAGGTAATCACGCCTCCCCCACTTCGGATCGACAGGTCTTAAAAAGTAGAGAAAAATTTAGTGAGAATAAACAATCATTATTACATAGGCTGCAACGATAACAAAGTTTATTTATAAGGATATACATATAAGGAAACCACATGGGGTATGTGTGTGAGTGAATTGTGTATGTGTGTATGTATCATCATAATAGATCTATAAACAGTATTTTACAATGTTAACCAAATCACCCTAAATAATATACGCATACTTCGAAAACAAATTCAAAAGTGCTTTCTTAAATATATTCTGAGTCGGAAGTCTTGCCTCATCGCATTCCCACGGGGAAACGCGTCTCGGAGAAAAGTGGCCACCATTATTCAGACCGCGATAATTTACGACTTGTGACCTCCACATCTTTCTATTCAAAAATTCTATTTAAAAGTGAATATAAACGTATGATATTGGCTTGTGCCGAACCAATTTTGGGCTTCCAGTACGCTACACTTTCTCATACCCGATTGGTTGTGTGTAATATTATGGACACTTTCTTAAAAATCTTTATTTTTTCTGCTTTAAAACAAACAGTAATACGACAATCCGCGAAGACAATTTTTTCAGCTATTTTCTATGATACGTTCAGTCACTGCAGTTGTAGGGCGTGCCGTGCGAAAGCATCGATAATAGAAGTTCTTCCTTGCTTGCTCTCTGCAAACCAAAGCGCAATCATAGAATATGGAGGAGCATGTAGCTAATGTTGCTCTCAAATCTTGATTGATCAGCTCTGTAGTAAAAAATTGAAGATATTTTATTTCCGCGCAAACTTCAATTTAAAAAAAATTAAGGACTCGTTCCGACACAACGCAAACAAATGATTTCTATTTTTAAAAACAAAATAGTCGAATGCTTTGTTTAATATTATATATAACATCTAAATTGTGGACTTGCTAACTAAATCTTTAATGTATTTATTTATTATCTTTATTAAGCCTACATTATTGCTTTTCCATAAATATATTTTTCTTGCGCCTATTTTAAAATAATGTAATGACGAAAGAATAAATACAGAGTTAAATAATGAATTAATATAAAACAACACTATGTAAATACATTCCGAGTGCCCCATTCAAAGTAAACGTTTATTGCTTCCGTTCCCTCCTGAATCAACAAAATTATTTATGTTTATTGTTAATACAAATCACAGAGCTGTACTGCGTTGCCACAGAATAAGCACAAGCAGTTGTAAATATGTATGGGTTGGGTTAGTAATATTCACAAATATTTCAGAGGTGTCAAGAATATAAAACTCAAATTACATTATGAATTTTTATATATTCAATCAAATCAAAATTTGGGTACATCTATTTTAATTCTAAGTATCTAAATGAAAAAAATTGTATCATGCATGTTGCAAGAGTAAAAAATTGCTTATTGGCGAGAGCCCATCTCTTGTTAATAACTGACAAGTTACGTACACTACACTCGAGTTTCCGGGAATACAAATCGCGATTCCCGAGCCGGTCGACTACAAGCCACTCCAGACGTCCTCTATTTTACAATCATTAAATCGTTGGAGGATTAATGAATAATTAATGACAAGTCGCAGTGTTCTCAGATGCGGTTAAATTTTCATTTGCCCGATGTCGTTCCAAGTTCAAAGGCAGTGATTTAATTTCTTGTTGGCAATATATACTAAAATAGGTTTTTTCTTTGTTTCAGGTGGATGTTATAATCTACGATATGACCTAAACTTCTACAATAAGTAAATATGCATACAATACGTTATATATAAAACGAATAGCAGTTTCTGGCGGGCGTTTCGAAATCTTCTCGACATAATTTTTACACGAATTCCGCTTCATACGAAGTGTATTTTTCTTTTGTTCCTTGAACGCCTTCAAAAAATTTGAAAAGCTTTCGACTGCTTTTAAAATGCTTTCAATGAGACGACGTTTTGACAAGTTGTAAGATCGATTTGGGACTTGTGTCGAGTTACAAGGCTGCAAGTGTTCTCCTTCACCACACCTACTTTATTTTGAAAAGCTTTTTGTTTGCATTTTATTAATAACTAGCGGACCCGACAGATGTCCTGTACATACATTTTAAATACAAAACTCTTCAAACTTGAATAAACAAACAAAAAGTATATAATTGTAAATAATCTGAACTATTCTCGAATCCACTTCATTACTTATCAACATCGGTCCAACCATTTATTGCATTACGGCTTTGTCCGGAAAGATTCGATCGTCTTGGTAGTGGCATTGTTAATGATAATATCGGCACGATAAGCTAATAGAAACTCGAATGAAACACGTCAACCGATCAACTTCAAAAGTTCTAATTGTAAAATTTTCAATCATACTTAACCATAGATAACATTACGTGTCGTTATCTGTTGCGTTTTGTTATACTATTTATAACAAATAAACGGCTAGCAACTGATGTTTTAACTTAATTTTTTAGTTTTTGTGTTTTTTGCGTTTAGTTATACCACGTTTTATGTCACGTCCCACGGAAACAGGATAAAAGTGTCCTATGTCCGTCTCTTAGTTCTAAGCTATCTCCCACCAACTTTCATACTACTACTACTACTAATTGGTTTAGCCGTTCTTGAGTTATTAATAGTGTAACTAATACGACTTTCTTTTATATATATAGATGTATAGTAAGCTGAAATATTAATTTTCAATATATAATGACAGTTGGTATTTGGAATCATACCTATACACCAGTTTAGTTATTTTTTTTTGTTTTGTAGTAAATATAATAGAGATTTTCCTGATAAAAATGAAAGGTCATTGTCCTCGGCATGCAAACATTCTTTTGAAGTAAATAAGTAACAAATTAAAAGGTGCGCCGTAACCGAACAAAAGAAGTCTTATTAATCAAACGAGTACGGGTCTCGGGAGCAAGCGGCAGTAATAATGTGTCTGTCCTGCTTATGTTCCGTGTAATAATATGTCCGTCTCGCTCGTCAAGATATAATGCTGGTAGGGACAGGGTAAGAGGACTGCATAACATTTTAAATGTAATGATTTTTTTTTTACTTTTTACTATTATTGATTCCACCACAACGATGGTGCTAACTGATGCATGCTACGGTAAGTAATTGTGATCGTAATGTTAGTTATTGAAACTATACGAAACAGTTTAAAAATTGGCATATACTTTCAGTCATATAAATGTAAAATGTAAAATCCTTTTTGCCAAGATAGTGGTACAAAATAAAAAATCGAACAACAAGAAAAGTCCGCACAATCAGCCATATTTAAATAGACATGAAAATGTCATAATAAGAAGTCAAGTCAGTAATTTTTCAAGGTAAATAAAATAGGCGTTCATTGTCACGTTTGTTAGTAAATAATCTAAAAAGGGACACGGCGTCACGAAATAATTGATTTAAAGTCTCATAAAATATTCAAGAGAGAAATCAAATTAATTATTCACTGTGAACCCCTAATCTGGCCGCACACTTGGTCTCGGTACACGTCTAAATGCTCTAACGAATCACTACGATTAGCTACAACCCTCTTGCCCGTCCGAACCCCTCCCTGGAGAATAATTTGTGCATTCGGACCCCTGTGAAAAGTAACACCGCGGGAGGTTGATATATTTTAGCTATAAAGTGTGATCGGATATTTTATCAAAAAGTAAGTATTGAAAAAATCTAAAATCCGTTTTTACTTCAAAATACGCCGAGTCGTATATATATATATGGCGTTAATACCACGCAAATAAGATGTGATTGATTGATTTGCTCCAGTTTAAACAATATATATACCTATAACTCAAAACCTGCCGATTAAAAATAGTAACGGAGTGTTTCTTGCCAGTTCTTCTTGCCCTTTCCACGCCCTTGTCTTGCAAACTGGTAGTAAATATAAATTTAGAATCAATTGAACATCTTTTCTGTTCATGTTTATAAGTGTACTTGGTTACCTATATGAATAAAGTTATTTTGAGTTTGATTTTAGCTTATTGCTATTGTTATTTACTTGTGTGACGGATATAGACGGATTCTAGACGCTTAATTGAAATAAATAAATATCTCTCCTGAGTAAATGTTAATGAAATCATGGTTATTCAGCAGGTGCTCGTGTGTAAGAGGCATATGAAGTATTAAATAAGGTATATATCTTCTCGTTTGAAATATATATATTTATTTAACTACAACGAAACAACCACGTTCCTTAATGAATGCTATAAATATAGCTTGTGATATTGTAAGATAAGCATTCGGCGTTTTCTCAGAGCTTAAGCCATATTGTATACAATATGCCGAAGTCCCCCGAAGCCCCAAGAACTGATTAACGTAATGTGACCCCGGGAGAGGGCGCTATGAGCACCGCGAAATTTCATCTGCAAGTCGCTTGTATCATTAACTTACGATGCGGTGTACGGGTGGGGCGCCTAAAGGCTGCTTGGCTAGTGTAGTGCTTATATCGATAGAAATTATAAGTTGAAAAAAACATTAATGTTTGTAAATATGGCTACTTTTATTTGTTAACAAATAATAAAAATAAATCAGTGGCGCCTCTTCAAGTCTTGGCCTCAGATTTCTGAATCTCTTTCATGATCATTTTTAAATCTAATAGGCAAGTGATCAGCCTCCAGTGCCTGACACACGCCGTCGACTTTTTGTGTCTAAGACATGTCGGTTTCCTCACGATGTTTTCCTTCACTGTTCGAGCAAATGTTAAATGCGCACATAGAAAGAAAGACCATTGGTTCACAGCCGGGGATCGAACCTACGACCTCAGGTATGAGAGTCGCACGCTGAAGCCACTAAGCTAACACTGCACAATCTTGGTTAACAAGATATGTGAAATATAAGTTTGGCCTTGCACAAGACCGTTTGTTATTTGGGATCCACTTACCATATTCGGTGATAGTAAAACAAAAGTACATAAACTAAAACTGTTGCTTATTAATCTACAAATTGTGAAGAGAAATGAAATAGCAAGCCAGTCCAATACCAACTAAGAGTTTGTCCAGTGCAACACGTAGCAGGGCAACTCTATGTACTATTAGCGCGCAACGTCGACAACAGGGTCTCATATTTCTTACATCATTAAACTGGAGCATACACAACGAAGTCACAAGGCATCTCAAGACGCCTGAATAAATTGTTGTAAAACGACAACGGGTAATGACTGGAACCACCCAACTTATTATGGAAAATTATTTTTGCTCTGTTAGAGAGGAACATATATTTTGTAGAATATCGACTGTACGATACGATAATCGGATATACATGATATAGATTTTTTGAGAGAGATTAAAAAATATTATATATCTATCTTATTGCTATCTTTATTCCTTTTCTTTATGTTAAGACAAGGATACATGGTTTGAAACGTACGGCGTGTTACTGTTTAACACACTTCATATTTTCTAAGAAGTTAAGTTTCGATGCGCTTTAATAGTTTAAAACATGAGCTTATAACTAACACAAAATTAGGAAAAGTGAGGTTGCGACGCTAGACTAACAAAGAACTAACTTGGCTTATTTAAGGGTTCTTAAATCTAAGTGTGACATCTGTTACCTATAAAGGATATAAGCGTAGACGGCCTTTTGGACATTATCGGAAACGAGAATGTTATGGTACAATTTATGAGTGTATGAAAATCTAAAGGACTCGTTTATTACTACCAAAACTGACGTTTTACGAATTGTATACGTAGGCTATAAATGTAAGATTGTTAATATTTGGTTTGCGCTTCTAAGGCTTGCGTGGCTAAGGTTTTTGTTATATTACATAGTAGCAAACTATTCAAGGGCAACGATAGGAGAACAGTCATGGGGACCACCATGCTTTTTTGGTGGTTATGCCATTAAATTGTAGCTTTTGTGAAACGTTGGTACTTTCAACACAACGCCATATGTTAGAATTGTGACTATCAAATAATTAACAAATATTTTGCAATAAAATAATATTGCGGGTATAAATTGAGATGTAAGCTATCCTATCTTTTAAGTTGGATCGAACAACACGGTGTGCAAATTGATATCGGTTCGGTAGTTTAGGAGTCCATAGCGGTCAAACAATATGACACGTAATTTATATATATTAAGATGTAACCTAATTTATGTTAGGTTACATAACTCGCCACCACACACCACTGGATTATTATTTTTATGTTTTTATTATTTAACTTTAATGTGTTTATTTTAATGTATCAAAAACATTAAACACACCATAGGCCGTAACAGTTATTTATTACATATATCGAAGTATTTTATGGATATTTTAAAACGAGCCAAGGCTTTGCATTTTCTCTTTTAACAAACTTTAAGTAAAAATTCCACATTCTGTAAAAATTTTCATTTACTGTTGTATAATATTCATTAGTTGTGTTGCCCTTGTGCCTTGAGAACATCGTGAGAAAACTGGTTTAACTTATTAGACCTTAAAAATCAAAATGTGCCACACCTACTTGCCTATTAGAAAATGAAATATCTCGAGTTCTGAACTCAGATTTTTTTCAATGAATTAGGACATCGTTTAGGCCGCTAGTTAATCGGCTAGGCTGTAAATTGCGAGAGTACTCGTCAGTCTAGTTCGGTAGAACGTAGAAAATCGACGTGGAATAGGCTATTATTTTGTGGTTATATTATAAAGAAAAATATAGAAAAAGAAAACGTACACATTGGGTTCATCCAATTTTGAAAAAAAATACAAATTATATTATATTTTTATACAAATTTGCTATATTCCAACTTGCTGACCTTTTTTCTACCTCATCGATGTCAATATCTTCAATTTCACTCATTTTAAATGCGAGAACAAAATATAATTACGAAAAATAACAAATTACATGCGATCGCGATGAAAGCGCGCGCTCATCTGAACAGCAAACGCACATTACATTAATATCAAAGCGCGCGTCAACGCGCGATCTTGCGTCTAGAGACTTTTTCTCAGTGACAGTAGTATGAAAATACCACAATGTCTAGTCGCGCGATTTGAAAACGCGCGTCAAGTTTTTGCCATCTGAAAATAGCCTAAAGATGTATTATTGTTGTTTGCATGAAATATTGTTGATGTGTTTTCAAACTATCTTTCTATTTTCTACTTAAAACATTTCCTTTGGGGACTTGTTGGTTTCGATTAATTTATGAACTTACTCCGTTTAACTCCTAGAATATGACGGTTTTACATAACAATAAAACCGATATTATGTGCCGAGAAGGAAAACATACAGCATTGTATAATGAAGAAGCAATGTATACTTAGCCATGAAGTGCGATACATACCGAGTGAAATAGTTCCGCTTAGATAGAATAGATGGCGCTGTAATCGCCTCAACTTCATACTTATCTTAACCAGCTAGGACGTTGTCATTTCCGCAGTCATAGTGTCTTCACCAGGAAGAGCTTCCTATAATGCTGTATGTTTTCCTTCTCGGCACATAATATCGGTTTTATTGTTATGTAAAACCGTCATATTGATGTGCCTCCGGAAAACATACAGCATTGTATAATGAAGACGTGTTTGTTATCTGCTGGTGGATGTATAAAGTACAGTATAAAACACAACGCTATGATGATTATGAAGAATTAAAGGCTTTAGCTAAAGCCGTTATTGTTTATATAACTATTTTATTCACTTGCCAATATTCTTAATCAAAGCATTAATTATTATTAGTATTTAGCAATAATTATTATTCTTAGTTACGGTATAAATATAACTATATTCATTGAGATGTACAATTAACATAATAACATAAACTTCCTATCATCACAACAAGGTATTTATATAATTACGATGGTGCAAATGTATTAAAGAAAGAGTGATGAGTTTTCTCTACGAGAGTCTATCTCGCGGCAGTAATGATTAAAGAATGTATGTACTCGTATTTGAAGATTTCCAATTACCCCGTGTAATAAAAAATTTCATCTAGTGGTTGAATTTTGACCAAATTATTTTGCTGTTGATGGATATAAAAATATTGTTTAAATTTTTTACTTGAGATCTTCTTGTACCTATTACTCAAAGCTATTTTTTTTTAAAGACAGTTCACACCAATTGACCTAGTCCCATGCTAAGCTGGTGAAGCTTGTGTTATGGGTACTAGGCAACAGATATACATACATATTATAGAAAGATAGACATATAATTACATATTTAAACACCCAAGACCCAAGCACAACACCAAATGCTCATCACATCAATGTTCGTCCCAGCCGGGAATCGAACCTGGGACCCATGGATTCGCAGTCAGGGGTACTAACCACTAGACCAATGAGTCGTCAGGACTAACTGAAGTCTCACTAAAGCGATAGGGCACATGTTTTATCGTGGTGTTCAGAAAGTTTCCATGTTGACTGGCGTCTTGAGTGTCTGTCTTAGATTCGAATACCGGTGTTAAATAAATGTTACCACCATCATCCACGAATTGCTCGTCAGTAATTTCTAATAAAGTGAACCCTGCGGCCCAATGCTAAATGCAATACTGTGGCTGTTCTGCGAGCCGTATCGAATAAAGTGTCCCTAGGAGGGTTGGAAGAAAGCCAGTCTAGTACTATTCGCGGCTCCCACGTGACGGATGATTTCACGACTTTTGGTTTAGCTACTCCTAATACCCTGAGGGTGTGTTTAGTAATAAAATTTGAAAATGTTTGTTTTTCTACATGGGGACCGCAAAAAGTTAAAATTGCCGATTTGTGAACAAGGATGGTTGATACTGATAGGATAAATTTCTGTTTTGGCTTTCTGTACTGTCTAAGTGTTTGTTTTGTAATATTATGTATGTTAGCTGTAAGATTACTTATAAATAAAGAAATAAATAAATTTTCTTTTAGAAAAAGTGATATTATTTTTTTTGCAATATCGGCTGTTTGAGGGGATTTTGGGTTCACTTGAGAGTTGTCACACCATGACAGCCCTCTTTTGATTGCGGGTAAATAAGTGGACAGGTGGAGTGACCAACTCTTCAAAAGTAGATCTTTTTCCAGTGTGGACCAGTCTTTTATTTGGGCACCCCACCCCCAATTTCCCAAACTTTTAGGGTCAATGCTTGTATTTGTGGAGGAGACAGTGCAATTGTCGTATCAAGGAGTGTCTGCGATAGGTGTTGAATTTCGTGGGGGTGATCTAGAGACCTGGATTTCAGGTCCTACAGCCAGAAACCTCGCGGCCAATCTGAAGCAACTATCAGATAGGTTCCCGTCGCCCGGTTTAGGTGTGCTAAAACTCAGGGATTTGGAGGGGGAAACACCCATGCTAGAGGAAGAAGGTGCCACTACGCAGCCTTTTTTCCCCTTTATAATCTGTCTGCTATGATCACCCTGGTAGGTAATGTACCGACAGAGTTATGTTGAATTTGTCCGTCAGGTGCAATAGTTTGAAGGTTAGCGTAAGTAACCCTATCGATTTCGTTCCACCTTCTGTTTGAATGTAAGCAATCAGAGTTTCATTTGTCCGATTGTATTAACACGTGTGTGTTTTGTAATATTTTTACATTTATTTTTATTGCGGCTATCACTGCATATAAGTCCTTTTTGTTGCAGTGCCACGTTTTCTGTTGGTATGACCATTTTCCTGACAAGGTTCCCGTCAAGGAGATGTGGCCCCCCCCAACCCCAATCTGAGGCGTCCGTCGCTAGCAAGTGGGTTGCAGGTTCTTTGTGTATAGGCGTCGTCTGATGAGCAGCTCCGAGCCACCACATCAGTTCCTGTCCTACAATCTGAGGCAGCAGTTGACCTTGACGGGGTCGGATGTTGTTGAATTGTCGCAGAAAGATTTGTACCTGGCGACCGTGAAGCCGACGGGGCACGAAAAAGTTTGCGAAGTTTATTTGCCCTAGCAAATTCTTTGTAACTCGCGAATACAACGCATAACTATGGTTTTTGCGCTGTATTTGTACCTTGGGTAGCGACATCACATTGACCATAGTATTCCAGCGAATTCCAAGGTATTCTAAATTTTGGGTTGGTACCAATACGGATTTTTTGGTAAGTAATTGATTTTCCATCCTAGGTGTTCCAAGTGTCTCACGGCCTCCGCGGCCTGAGAATCTAACTTGGAAGGTGTTCCAAGTGTCTCCCGGCCTCCGCGGCCTGATAATTTAACTTGGAGGGTGTTCCAAGTGTCTCACGGCCTCCGCGGCCTGAGATTTAACTTGGAGTGGTCTTGGTTGACCAGAAGGTAGTCGTCTAGGAATACTAGCACTCGACATCCCTTCGCACGTAAGGTCTCCGCGACCCAACATGATACTGCAGAGGAAAGGTGTGGTACTGACGCTTGCCCAAAAGGAAGGCAAGTCATATTTTCGTATAACTGCCCTTTTTAGCTGAGCCTTAAGAAAGGTCGGTGTAATCTCGCTGCCGGTACATGAAAATAGGCTTGTGATAAATTTATTTATCATCCAGTCCCCTGGTTGAAGAAAGTCTGGGACTAAGCCGTGGGAGATCAACCGAAAATGTTTTGTCTTCACGAATCGGTTTAGTTCTCGCAAATCTACAATAGGACGCATCGCGCCGTCGCTTTTCCTGCGAAGAACCATTATGGATATAAAACTGAGGGTTTTGTTGAGAACTGTTTGTAGGATATCTTGCCTGATTCAGGAGTTCTTTGATTATCTGCGATATAGCAGGTGACAGTTCGGTTGCGTATTCACTTACTATTCGATTTGTTGGCATTAACAAAGGCGGTTCCTTGTACAGAGGTATGTGGAATCCTTGAATTGTGTTAGATAGTAATTTTTTTCCGTCATTGTTAGACAACGGGTAGTTTGATTTTCGTGTTAAACGTTCGCATCGTTTCTTGTTTTATGTAGGTATTACAAAAATAATTTTTTCCATTTTGTGCCTGGACTGGCTGACGATTCTTTGTATTTAGGTTTAAAAAGCTCTCTTACTCTTGAAGGTTGCGGCGAAGATAACCAGAATTGCGGCCCACCAAGGGATCGTATGAGGGACGCGAGCTTATTTTTGTCAAATAAAAATTCCTCGCTATAGGAGGTATATTACTAAGCGCAATTTGAATACTTTTGTCCGAAATCTCACTTATAAATTTTTTACGCGTAGTTTCTATAGATTCCGCTCGTTTTCCGCATACAATTTGCAGGGTTTGTTCAAGCAATTTGTGAGAAGGTGATTTATTACCAAAAATATAGGATATTTTTGTGAAAAGATTTGCGGGTTTTAATTTCGTTGGGTTATTACGAGTCCAGTTTACGATTTTTTGTAACCCAGATTGTAGTAATTCACTTTGACATAAGACAACGTATTTCGTCTTTAATTTTAGGGTTACAAAAGCCTGGAGACGTCAGTATGTCTATCAGGGCTTTTTTGGATCTAATGTGTTACCACGTGGGAGTATTAAAATGTTCGAGTTTTATAAGCTCAATATATTATTATATTTTATAATTTTTATATATTTATTTTGTAATCGTTTTCCCGGTCGACGGATTAATAAAAAATCGCTATAGTAGTTGGTCGGGCGGTGGTTACCCTCGTCATTGGACGCACTGGCGTTGACATTTGGTACATATTGTTGATGCACTATAAAATTTGTGAGGAAACTCACCTGATTATATAACGCGTCGATCGTGGGATCGACCGTTACCTGTGCTACTCGTTTCCCTTTCTTTTGTGGCGGTCCCTCGCGCTCCGAGTCGCTATCAGACGCGCTGCTGGTGCACGTGGAGTCCTCTTTGTCTTGTTTGTGACCTTGCTCGACACTTTTTTAGACTACCTGCCTGCTCGGCCCCGGCGCCGGCCTTATCGGCATCGTGAGTCTATTGCGCACTTGTAATGTATAAATAATACGTTTTGCTAATAATTAACACTAAGAAAGACTATAAGGTTTTAAGTCGTTATTGAGTCGTTTCGGTTTCGACCGCACGCGGCGAAAGTACACAACGCTATGACTGCGGAAATGACAACGTCCTAGCTGGTTAAGATAAGTATGAAGTTGAGGCGATTACAGCGCCATCTATTCTATCTAAGCGGAACTATTTCACTCGGTATGTATCGCACTTCATGGCTAAGTATACATTGCTTCTTCATTATACAATGCTGTATGTTTTCCGGAGGCACATCAATATAAACATTAATACAAGACTTTCGATTTGAATTACGATATTTTATTGTCTGAATTAGTTGTTTAAAACTGATATGAATTGATAACATTCCGTTTATTTAATTGATTTTTACCACTACACGCAGGGCAAGTTGCTTAGGTGAACATGGTAAAACTAGACTTTTATTAACTTGAGTGGAACTCGAAAGGAAATATGCATTTATGATATCAATCGATCATATTGTTATTCGTTCATTATAAATAAGTTATTTGGGTTTGGTTTACTTCTTGGTTGATTATTTTTACCGGCTGTAGGTACGGATTCTTAAATTGAGTATTCATTTGATTCCTTTTAAAATAAAGTTTCATCTTTTATAAAAAATAAATCGCTACCACCTGTCGTTCAAATGTTAAAATAAAATAAAAAGCTCGTATCAACGGCACGGTATCGCCCGCATTATATTTAAGTGGGTATTTTACGCGAAAAACAGCGTATTGTTACCGGAATTGAATGTAAACTCCCCCTCGCAGATATATCTACGTGAAATAGAGCTCGTTTCAAAACTGTAGGGTCGTATTGTGTTCAGGTAAATTATGTTACAAGTGACAATAGAAAAAAATATAAGTGCAAATTAGACGGGTCAATGTCCCAAACAATAGTACAATAGTTTTTATTAAGTTTCAAAAGGAGATTTTATATCAAAGGTGAAATAAAATTTAGGATTATAGTTGTGAATAAAATGCTTTAAATGTTTCGTTAGTCTGGAATTCGTGGTATTTTTGAAAACGTTGTCAACAACGAAATCTATTGAAAAAAAAATATCACACTACATTTTCGTAACAAAATTGCTGAAAATACCGGAATTTTGAATAATACTTCTTATTTATGATCCAAGCAGAACGAAAGAAATGTTTATTTTACAACATTATTCAAACTATACATTTACATATTTATTTTTTAAGTGACTTTAATGACCTTCTCTGATAAATATCAGTCAATTACAATTTATTGAAGAACTTATATATATAATTCTCAATTAAATCAGTCCTTATTAAAAGGATTGGAGCTTAGTAAGGCGATACCTCAAGCTTGCGCGAGTGCCTTTTCACTCGACATGTCAATTAGTGGACCCGACTGCTGCTTATTCGCTTTTATTTCCGCTTGCAATGGTAAATGCTGAAAGCACTAATGCATCGTGTGATTGGCGTATTTTGAGCTGTCTACGATTTTTGGTATGCGTGAGTTCTTGGTATAATTGTTGTGGGCCTAATCCCTAAACATTAGGGAATGTGCGGCTATATTATGGTGCTTTTTGGGGTAGCTGTCTTACATAATATAAGAAATATTGAATAAATTTATTAAATACTGTGCGGAAAGAGAACGGCGTATCGGTTATGCGAACTAATTTTATTCTTAAAGGTGAAATTTCATTTATTCACAATAAATACTTAAAACGTATATATAATATTCCAATCATTTAAAGTAGGTACTCAAATATACAGTATTTACATTTTACCTACATAATAATAATAACAATAACTAAAAATTAATAAATAGAATATTAGAATAAATTTACAAAGTTCTGTGGCAGTGTACCTTTAACGCTGGCAGCATTTCCTCGCTGTATTGCGATATTTGTTGAGCGAGGAAAGCACCAGCTCAGGGGGTTACCGGTACTAAAATATATTTTTCTCAATAAATATAATATATAAATGAAGACTATAATGACGTAACTGTGTTATCAGAATAACAAGAGAACGTAATTTAGCACTGCTGTGAGCTCAAATCCCACGACGGGTTTCTTTCCGCTCAGACTCTGTTCAAATTATAAAGGTGTTCATCATCACGTTTCTGTATAAATTACAATGCCTAGTCGCGTTGAAGTTTACATCCGATGTTTTTGGAAATTGATGAAAAAGTCCACCCGCAGTCATCACTAGCACGGCCTAACGACCATCGGTCACTGACTGTTTTTTGCCGAAATCCGACAAATCACTGAAACTAACTCTACTAATATCGCACCCAACGTTTCAAGCCGCGGGTTTGCTATAAAATGTTAGTTTTTCACCATTTTTCGTGAACTGTAGTCGAGTGAATAGATCAATTTACGGCTGTTCCTATTGTGTGTTTTATTCACTTAAGTCTACTTATTTTGTCTATGTAATAATATTGTTATTGTGTCTTGACCCAGAATTCATGACGCTGGTAAAGTGCAAGAAACGGCAGTTATTCACGATGTTTTACCTTCAATCTTACCACATCAATATTACTTGTATCATTATATTTTGATAAATACATTATTCGAATAACTCTTTGTTACCCGCTTAAATCGCAGCTTTTTAATGGATGAGTCGGTAGCACGGGCTAATAGTCTCTCGTGTACTATTTTCCAATAATGTGTCACTAACAACAAATTAGGATAATTTTGTACTCGTCAATTTAGATAAAAGCAGTTAATTTATTTCAATACCTTAATACCTACAAATGTGCGACCGTTTAGCTATCAATTATTCTGTTTACAATAAACCGTTATTTTGTGTCTTAACTACTTAAATTTAGTATATTCATAAAATTCTACAAAGTCTACATTTTTCATTTTACATTATAAAAACATTATATCTATTTTACCCAGAAATATATTATTTTCGGACCGTTGGCTATAATCCGATTAACGTGTATTGTAGACATCAATGTCCTAATTTTTCGCAAAATTTAAATACAATAATAATATTTAAGTTTAGCCAACTTGATGTTTGAAATATATTTGGTTATCTTTGCTTTACCAAAATTTGATAAAGTGCACGTTGAGATATACTAACTCAGTCATTATCGAGTGAACGGTCGACTGACTTTGTCGGAAGTAACGCTGAAGCCAGCGCTTCCACACCTCATTAATGACTCTATAGTTAAAGCGTGATACTGAATTATATTATTTAACGTAAAATTGTGCAATTTTTATGAAAAACAAGTATTTCAAATTCTCAAATTTTATGCAAATATTAAGTACTTCCGTAAAAATCACAACGTAGCAGCGTAGCTCAGCGTATTTCAATACCTTATTTTTTGGTATCCTCCTTATATTTTAATCAGACACGGGGTTTACAATTTGTTTAGTTAATAATACGCTATCATGATTCATTTTTTAACTATATATAATTTAACTCATATTTTTAACTATTGTAAGATTAAAAACAATTAAGTAAACTTTAAAAACACAGTAGCACTATATCAATCTACGTTCACAGAGTACAGGAGCGCTGGCATTGTACACTTGATTTATATCAACCGCCGCCGACGCTAGGTTACTCTTGCTTCGTATCTTACGAGCCACTGTTTTGTTTATCGTAAATTAGGACCGTGTGAGACGGCTCTGTTTAATTTATTACTAAGGTCTTTGTATTGTCCTTTTTAGTTATTCTTGTTTATAGTCCTCGCTCAATTCAGATGAGCTTGCCTTAGAAGGTTTCGTAATGGCCCTTTGGTATAGGTAGGTTTGTGTTTAATTAGTCAAATACGTCGCTACATTAAATATTAGGTCTTTGCGAAACTAAATCGAATTCTGCGATTACTATTTCAGTTATTTGCAATTGACTTTGTATGGATACTGCATTCTATGTTCAGACTAATCAGGTGTAATTTGTGCGTAAAAATTAGCTACCAGATTTCAAGATAAAAATTTCACAAATGTAGCTTATTATCTATTTAGTAATGAAAGCCTATGTAAAGCTATTGAGTAGGAATAAATCGTAGGTACAATACTTAAACGCTTCGACTAATAAATCACAGTTTGAATAACAACATCGTACCTCTTTGAACAACTATCGTCTTGCTTATGACAAAAGGAAGGAGGAACACTCGATATTTCTCCCTAGCATTGTTTGCATACTCTGTATTTTTCCTTAATTTCCTCGCCGAGGCAGACTGTGTTTTAACGAGAGATCGAAGCGATCTCAGTCAGGAGAGGGCTAGACGCTCTTTGTTCCGACAGTTCTTGTGCTTGATTTTCTATTATTTCAGAAAAACTATTTTTTGTTTATGAATAGATTATAATATAAAAGTTGCTTGCTTATCTATAATGTTGCCTTTGATTGTTTACAGTTCTTACCATAAATAAATTTTCTTCTTTCATGTAAACTAGTGCGAAATAGCGAGCATAGCTACCAACGATCCCAACTTCCGCTCATTACAATAGTTCGACAAAACATTTAGTTGTAGCTATAAATCGCACAAACGCTGGCGGCGAGCGTACAATGGTGATTAATGCAGTCGTTGGGCTAACTGTGGCTCGTTTGTCTGAGAGATATTACGACATTTTGGTTGCATATAAAAGCCTTAGATTGATATCGTCGCTGTAGAAGGATTACCTCGTATGTCTAGAGATTCAAACATTACAGGAAACGAAAAAAATGTTTTATTTCGTCAAAGTTCGTTAAAACATTATTATGTGTTTTTGTCTATAGTTTTAGATTGTAAAAAGGACTTATTTATCAATAACATAAATAAGTCCTTACTTCATGACTGTACCAGTTAAATGACATAAGAGTCTAAGAATAAAAAATAAATGGTTTTTTGACATACGAGGTTTGACATACTGTAGAATGCTACAGTGACGATATAGAGCCTCAGATTAAGTGTATATTTATATGTGAGGTTCTAAGTTATATATGTACGTCGAAGTATGTCATTTTTAATTCACTTCCCGTTGTCATAAAATATTCACATTTTTATAGAGAAAGGGGCAGCAGAAAACAGTTGGATATTTAATGTCTAACGTTTTTTTTCATTGTTTATTGCATCACATATATTACAACTATTTTTTTTTTAAATTAGTGAATAGAATCACTTTACGTTAGATCAAAAAATTAATAATAAAAATCGAACTAATATGTTGAGTACTACATAATACAGTTACTAACCACTCAATATACAATTGAGTTGGTTCCCATTAATCATATAAATAAAGAAATATAAAAAATATTTCTATCATATTACATTTATAGTAGTAAAATATTATTTTAATTGCTGGGCGTTATGAGTATGTCACATGACATCAACAATGTATTACTAAACAATTGTATTTCTTACTAAGATTTTCATGTTACAAAATGACCTATAAATTTTTGTTGAAAATAGTTAATACATAATTTATCCATGTCCATAATTTACTATCCTTTTAATAAGAGTTAATATTTGTCATCTTAGAAGCTGAATAATTTAAAAAATTGATGATTGATAGTTTAGAACTTTTTCTGAGAATCTTGAAGTTTACATTGCTTGTTTCATTGTGTGGTATTTAGTTATTCTCTTTGGAACTGTACTAATGTGTTATTAATTATATACCTTGAATACTAGTCTACTAGTTAGTCTCGTTGGATTAATTTAAAATCAGTTTTACACGTATTGTTTGGTCCATATGGTTTAGTTATAACTTAATTATGTGTATATGTAAATGGTGACTGATAACCTTTCTTATATTTTCAGAATAGCCTAAAGAATAATAAGAATAATAAAATAATTTAAATTACGTACAGTTTTTACAAACATAATTTCTTATCAGTGGCACTAATGTAACTTTAAGCTTCAGTAGGCGGGGCGCGTTAATAAATGGTTTTAATGTGAGTAATTTGATTTTCAGTCACGTGAGCACAAACACGGTAGCGCTGTTTAATCCTTAGTCGTATATACAATTTTTATTTAAGTGTTATTGTTAATCGTGGTATTCTACGTGTTTAGCTCAGATGTCATAAAACACGATAAACTATGATGATCACATATTTGTTGACAAGTAGTGAGTGACAAACTTTTGATTTCATAAAAGTGCAGTCCATTTTAAAATAATATTATGTACGATATAACTTTCCAAAATAAAATATACTTGCTTAAAATGAGTTTGAATTTTCTTTCTGTTCGCGTGAACAGTCTCGAAGTTAACATTGTTGCACAATTTTCAGACCTCAAAAGGAAAGTTGAAAACTTGACTCGCCAGTCGCCACACCTTCTGTCGCCTCTCGTTTAATTTATTTCTGGCCTCGCCGCTAAAGTTAGTTGTTTAAACAGTATCTTTATTGTTATAAATTAATTTGCATGAAAGCTTTGAATATCGCATCGCTGGCGTACTCTTATATTACTTACGTGCAGTATTTTTATATTACTTGCGTGCACAGTATTACGCTGTCTAGCAGAGTTCATATTTTCGAGTTTTAAGCATTATTTCGCTTTAAGTTTTATAATAAAAGACTTAATAATTTATATTTGTGGTAGCGTAATTATGCGCTGACAACGTTATGGTTAGGCGAAACATTTTTGATTAATTGTATAAATTAATTGATTTCTGCTTCCTCGCGGTTGTTGGAAATGTCATGTCGTAAATTCCACAGATCCAATGATATTTGCGACATTGAATGTTCAAGCATCACTTGAATCTAGCGATTGACGTTTTTCACAGTATCACGGCTAACAATTATTCCGTATCGACGCATGTAGTCAATTTGTCCTGTACGTGAGGGATCTAATTCCATTCGGCTCACGTTTGAATAGCCCCCGTCTATTCGAAGTGGACCCTATAAATTGGCTGAACGTAGGCGTCGTTATGTAGAATGATAGCAGTGAAATCACTGTTACATCGCAGCTCTTGTGTCGTGTTTCATTGTCATATCAAGTTTATAACATCTTGGGTAAAATGGATTCACTTGAAGTAGCTTTACATGGCCTATTGCATGAAGAGTAAAACAATTTTAAAACATCACATTTACATTACTCATCCTAGGGCTTGTCATTGATCAATTTTCTCCAATCTATTACTGCTTGATTTTTTTTGTATAAGATTGCGTCACTATAATTTTTTTACAAAGTGTACTGTGGAGAATGTTCTGAAGAACTGCTTGAGCTGATCTCTGCTGCTTGTTACATTACATGACGAATCGCAAAGATTCCAAGTTTCATATGCACCATCTCTATGGCCTTAAGTCTTCCACATTCCGCTTCACTGGGCATTTACTTTTGTTAACTCCAGCTTCCAGTGGAGATGTTTTCTGGGTGATACGACCTCCAAACTTTAAAAATAGGAGCATACTCCCTTCTTTAAAACATCGTAACGTAAAACAACTAACATGGGCGTCCATGGGCTGCAGCATGAAAGAAAAAATATATATGTGTATATATATATTACTCTTTATTATAGGCAATAATATGCATTCTATATTAGAGTAAGTAAAAGTATTCATAAAACGGACATCGTTGGAACTATTAAATGTGTAATATTTAATTCAACAGGCGCGATTTATGTAAAACCATGAGTGCTATATCAGTATACGTACGTCTATAAAACGGTTAGGTGCCGTTAATTATTCATTTATCGCGAGCAAGGCTTATTTATGAGGGTCTGTTTAACGCCTGACCGCCTACGCGCCACGTAACGTGCTACGACCTACGGGCTACGGGCTACGAGTACGGGATACGATCTGATGTAATGTTCATATCGTATAATTATTTATGTTACCTAGTAGATACCACGAATACTTAAATAATAATTTATTAATCAACATGATTTAATATATAAAGAAAAATTGCATATTATTGTTACTAAAATTGCTATAAAGTGTCGAGTACACATTTACATCGTCTGGAATGAGAGTAATATTGGACTAGCTACAACAGCACAGCTATATTTTTGACTATAAATCATCACCAAATTATGATGCATGTCACCTATAAAAGTTTGTAAATGGGAGTATGACAAAATATTCATTTTCAGAAATATTTAAATATCAATGTTATTTTCCCGTATATCTTTAAAACAGTTGATTCGCACCAGCTGCGGCCGAATGGTAACGGCGATAATGGTTATGACGAAAGTTTTCTTTTTAACTGCCCCATTCCAACGCGGGCTCGCCGGAGAGACGACAATTTGTTTACAACGACTGTTTGACGGCGACGCAATGCTGTATTATTAACTTTGAAAAGAACTGTTTATGAAGAGATTAAACGTGGAAAAAATATAAATTAGGTGAATTTTGTCTAATAGAATTTATTTTTTCAAACCACGTATAAATAGCTGATGTGCAGGAAAGAAGATTATTTGGGTGAAGATTGTATCTCTTTCTCTGATTGATGAGATTTAGCTCTGTCAAATGCAATGATTCGAAAAATGAAATCAATTTAAATGTGAAATAAACCCTGAATTATATAATTGATTATGGAACAAAAAAAAAGTATTTTTATTTGTTTTTTCATTGTATGAACCACAACTGTATAAAGCTGTCTTCGGAAAAATAACGCTAAACATTTTCTATGAAGCTTTTTATGCGACTTTCGGGTCCATTTATTGCCAAAAAAGTAATTCGACAGAACGCATCTACATAATGTGAACGAACAGAAAAAACAAGTTGTCCTTTCGCCAGTTCGGGCCGAATCGTGTTTATTGTGTAAACAAGAGTTCGGGAAAAGGCGTTGAGTGTTCGCTTTTTGTTAAGTATTTTTCACAAACTTTGGCGTTTTAACTTGTAGTATTTTTAGCTAAGACAAGGATTTATGCTGGATTTTCTAGTGCTGCTAAACTTGGCAATATCAGTAATATAGAGGTTATGTACTACATTTATTAAAGCTACTTAAAATTATAAAACTATGCTACAATGGTAATTTTAATTTGCTTTTGACGTTAAACAAGTTTTAGTATTACAAAAACAGAAACATCGCCCCATTCCCAGCTACGGTTTGAAATTTAACTGTTTTTCACCTCACTGTACTAATAATCGCCAGATACCTATCATTACGTCTGAAGATAGCAAACAGCGAAGTTGCAATTAATGCCAGCATTATTCTAATGACTGCTCTTAGTTAAGGATTATATAACGGCAGAATAGATGACCAACGTTTTAAATAAACGCTCCGAGCTCTTGGTTCTAATTGCGCCGAGAAAATGCAAGTGCATCTACATTTTTGTTTTCAAGGAAAAATAAAATTTTCCTTATATTTTTAATCAAGAAATGCTGATTATAACTTTATCTGTAATGATCTTTTACTAGTTATTGGAATCGATACCTTGAGTGGTTTTCTCTTAAAATAATTACAGGTTACAGTATTATTGAGTATTTTAAATATGAATTTTTACCTATTAAGTTTCTTAGTTTATCACAATTTAGGTAAACTCAATTCAGCTGTAATAAATAAAATTAAATGTTTAAGGGCGGCTATTTTAATTACAAAATTAACTTCCGGCCCCGTATTCAAATTAAACAGCGGATAAAAAAATGACCATTGAATACGGCTTGAGCTGCGCATCCTTTAGCTACCTTAATTAACAACTCTCTAATTAAAATTCCATTTATTTGACTGGAAAAAACTCGACGAGTGAACCGTTTTCCGCTACATCTAAAAATTTACATTTAGATCCTTAGAATATTAGGAGAACTGAAGAGTTAGCGAAAATAGAAAATAATTCTATGTTAACTAGACTTTTCACTTTTTTTTTAAAATCTGATTTTAAATGACTATTTCAATGAAGAAACTAATTAAATCTGCTTAGAACATTTTTACCAGAGAATTGTGTCTTGTTGTGAAATTGTACATACGGAGGCATTCCCCAAATGCAACGCGTCGTCTATAAAACCTGTGGCAGCGAGTCGCTGACGAAATTTTTCATCTGAATATCCAATTTAGTAGAATAATACATAAAATATCCTATATTATTCCAATTAATTAAAAGATTGACTGTTTTGTTTTACATACAGTCTATTAGTATGGATTTTATACTTAATTATATGTACGCCAAAGTTAACCTTCAATTCCACTAATACGAATTTCAAATGAAAATTTGACTTTCTGAACTTTTGAATACTTTGTAAATAAACTTGGAATTGATTTCGCAGTTTGGAAGGAGAAGTTTGCGAATAGAATCGAAACTCTATCAATTTACAGTATTCGTGACCTCCGGCGATTTCCTTAGACGTCGATTATCTGAGTTTTGAAGGACCAGACAAATTATTTATTTAAATTGAAACATAATGGATTCATCTCCAGTAATTTTAAAATATAACTATTATTAATAACGGACACCAAAATTAAAGGGTGTGAATTGTTTATGATACGCGAATCGGTGTTGACGTTTGCTATTGCCAACGTATAAACGATATTTTACCATAAAAGGATTCCCATTTATAACAACAATATCAAAACAACCAGCAATTTTGTAGTACAGCTATATAATATATAAGTTAATTCGGACCGAGGCCAGTAGTGCCACGTTTTCAAATCTTTTGCGAGATTTGGACAGTTTTCCCGGCACGATCCCGAGGTACGAGTGTGTACTGGTCAAGAGACAAAGTTAACATGCCTCGTGGGATAACTTTTAATAAGATTGTTGGCGCTGGCGAATTCCGCTTCCCACTTTTGCGGCCTCCGTTGACCGTTGTAGAGTCTGTTTTGTTTAATGAAATAAAAACTCTTTTGTTGTATGGAAAATTGAGATTGCGAAAGTTCGTAATAAGTTTACAATTGGCTTCCGCCAGGTAATTGCTTTCGGTAACAGCTATTTGACTCTACATTTGGATTAATTTTTTATAGAACCAACGAGCCTGGAGCGAAATTTGTGGTTGATAATTTATCTGAGAGATTATTTACGACGCGCTTAGTTGAAGTTGAACTTCTTTTTAATTAAGTGAATAGAGAAAAGATAATAAAGTTTTTTAAAAGATATAATTCATTGTTATGTTAATTTACAGTCTCAGCACGATTAATGTCATGTGACACAGTGACGGTAGTTGAATCTCTAAATATGTGACTGCATACGCTTGAACCTTAGTTCCTATCTTCCTTATGTAAAACTAAATTGTTTATTAAAATAAAATGTCAACCCTAACTAATTACTACACAGAGCATGTACGATTGCTTTATCCATACATATTAACGTACCTACTTAAATATTTAAATAAAATATAAGCTATATTAATAAAAATATGTATTTTATAATACAAATCATTCAACATTTGCCATATTACATCTCTAATGAGTAAAACGGGCATTAATTTAAAGTACTTTGGAAGTTTTGCCAGTCATGCGTAACTACTTCCAACTTGTTATAAAATGAAATATGTTCCGCGAATTCTCTGCAAAACCCACAAAGGATTAAACTATTATGTTGGAGGAGATCATCAAACGAGTATTGTAGTTTTTGTGACACAGCCTGCGTCAGCGAATTGTGGAGATACTTAATCCTGAGAGTTTGCAGAAAAAATAGATCGCGTCATAGGGCTAGCACCCAAGCTTATAATATATTATTTGCTAGGTTTTATTACCTAATAGCAACGAATAGCTTTACTGAATAGAGAAATAACTTGTTCGATAGTTTTTAAGTAATTACAGATGCATGTCAACTTTGCCTCATTTCCCGGAAAATGCTCCTGTGGCCCATGTCAGAATGTGTGGTGTAAACTTTTGGTGCATCGAATACAATTCATGAATATCATTTAATATTATGATAACCCAAAGGCAGCCCTACTAACCTACTCGACAACCTGCGAACAATGTCCATGGACGAGATGATTTCAAGGGGGCCGATTCTCTGAACTCGGTTTTTGCGTCGTTTGATTGAGTTCAAGTGTCAAGCAACCGAGTTACGGACTTACTTGTCCTCTCAGTCCTTCCCCTTGTTAACGTTTGACTCTATATTTATTTTTTGATATCTATGAAATTAATAAAAGTATTTGCGTGATAGTTCTAAATAATATGTGAAATAAATCGTTTTTTTTTAACTTCTTTATTTAATTAGGCGCAGTTGTTCTATATTACGTAATGCATAATAAATTTCTTGTCAATCCTTCACGCTTACATCCTCGTTACGTTACCAAAAATCGATAAATTGATTTAGGAAAATAATGATTTGCTTTCCAACATGAGAAGTGTGCGGTGGAAAGTGGAGAGCGCTTGAATTAAAGCATGGAAATGTGTCACGTAAACACTGACGGTACACTTTACGCTCGAACTAGACTAACAAAAGAAAAATGAGAGAACGTGTTTTTATACAATGTGTATGATGGTTTCAACATGAAGCATTACAATTAAAAATAAAAATAACATTTTTAGTACAGTAAATTATAACAAAGTTGTCAACATTAAGACATAGGTACATAAATTTTCTAGTTTTACCAAAAAACAGAAAATAAAAAATACTTAATAGTTTGTGGTCTTTTCGTTAAAAGCTTTGTTTATCATAATATATTATAGATGGTTAACCACATTTTATTAGTGTGGACAGTTTAAAATTAATATCAAATAATAATGCTTATACCAATATTACATCGTGCAATTGCACTTTTTATAAAATCTAAAAAATAATTATAATCTAATAAATGAGCAAACTCCCGTAACCCGCTCATGGGGCTTGGGTGGACACATGTCTTGTCATAGTATATTCCTTCACCATATGAGAAAGTATACGAAATAGTTTGTCTAAGCTAAATTATATAAATTCGTGTACACCAAAATAATCTTTTGCAATTTTTCACTACAAATGACTCGGTTTTAATTATTAAAAACTTCACAGTCTGTTACTTAATAAGGGGAAACTTCTTACGTTAAGTTTAAAATTTAATTATCTTTTTAATAAGGTCGTATGATAAATAAGACATCTGTTGTGCTAACCCACGATATTAAAAAACTTACAGATTACCTGCTTCATGCAGAAAATGCACTCGCAGCACGTTTTTTAAATTGCAAAAGAACGACCCGAATGAGCATTCGAAACGAACAATAGACACAAGCTAACTCTAAACGACAATTTAAGACACTTTATTGCCAAGTATTGCTTTTCTAAATCTCGCTACTAAAGAAACTTTAGAAAAAAACTGGCGGTGTAATCTTTTCACAAAATTCTAATTTTAATTTTAAATTGACTTTTTGAATTTCTGGATTTCAAGTAAGACATGAGTTTTTATCATATATCGTGTTATGACTAGTATGCATCGGGCATTGCAAATATTTTTGAAGCGAATTTGAATTTAATTTACAACTTCAATGTTGTATTATTATTGTAATTTTATCGTACTCTTATTATTCATCGCATATGAATGTTTTTATTGGTGATTATAGTATAATACGTTAATGTGTCAAGGTGTTACCTCGTACTTTTTGAAAGGTTTCGAGCTCATTAAACAATCTAAAACAAAATGGGAATAACAAACGGTAAAGTCAACTTGAAATGTTGTTCCCATCTAAATTGGATTCGCGGCGACATTATCAACGATACTGCTCGATGGCAGGTGTGGATGTACTTCAGAGTTGGAATCGTTTCGTCCAATGTAAATATTAGTTAATTAAGTGTAAACCGGCGAAAGCTCTGAACCCACCCCGAGGTGTGTTTGACTTGGGATGGAGTTTAAAAACCACTGCCGACGTTTTGCTTCAAGTATAACTTTCTTGAATAATACTGTAACCTCATTTTACAGAGGAACATTTAAACTTGTTATTTGAAAGTCGTATCAAAATATAATAATTTAACTACACAGAAGAGCAGTGTTGGCCTAGTGGCTTCAGCGTGCGACTCTCATCCCTGAGGTCGTAGGTTCGATCCCCGGCTGTGCACCAATGGACTTTCTTTCTATATGCGCAATTAACATTCGCTCGAACGGTGAAGGAAAACATCGTAAGGAAACCGACATGTCTTAGACCCAAAAAGTCGACGGCGTGTGTCAGGCACTGGAGGCTGATCACCTACTTTATTACATTGTAAAATGATCATAAAACAGATTCGGAAATCTGAGGCCCAGACCTAAAGAGGTCGGAGCGCCACTGATTTATATATTTAGCTATTTATATAGGTAGTTTTTTTTCGGTAGTACCCAGGCAATAAGACGAAATATTATATAATTAAAATTTGTATATTTCCATGTTTCAAACTTAATTCTTCTGTAATTTGGTAATTCGTGCAAGATAAGTTAGATTATAAAGTATTATGAATATTTTTTTATAAAGATTGTTACTTTAAACTTAACTGTATTGGAGAAGCATGTAGCTGTAGCATGCTACGCCAACCGTAGCTCCGTAGAAGGCGCGCTTCTAAACTAAATTTTTATGACCAATAAGTGAGTAACGAAGTTATGTACCAATAAATGGGTTTTAATTAACTTTATAACAAATATAAGAATAGGCATATATACAAAGTTTATATTAGTTCACCCCAACTCGCCCGCAGCGTATTGGCAATCAAACGGTTGGCAACGCCCTATCGAGCCTTTGGTTTTGACTATAATTCACACGTAGTGTAATAAGCGTGGCGTACTCTATAAACTACAAATATTTCGTATGAGGGGGGAAAATAATTAAGCTGATGGTGTTTTAATGATTCTAATATCATAAATTCAGAATGTTGTGGATAATGCTTAAACATACCATCACTCGCTTTGAATCTAACATTTAGAAACTCAGTTATAGAGTTTATATTTTACAAAATTAAAAAAAATGTTGGTCTTGAAACTACAACGGTTCGATGCTATTATTATACTTTGATATAAATACAATATCGTTTCATATTCTAATTTTTTTTTTTTTTAGTAATAACAGGTCATCATTCTGTGTAAAATTCAAACTTCGAAAGCATCGGCAGTCACAAATTAATACGAAAGCTCCTGATCATAGTCATCAAACGATCCGAATCATCGAAAGGCGCCATCATTCGCTTACCAATTAATTTCTCAAAGTCTTATACAAGGATTCGCGAGCTAGCTTATATTCTATTTTATGGTTGCTGTATTGAATATCAATGCTTATTGGTTGATTACGGAGCATATATACTCCTCGCATATTTAAATATTGAGACTTGTGGTTTCTGTATTTAAATAATTAGTACAATACAAATGTGTGCCAACTGTGATGGCACACCAACAAAGACGTTATCACTCGTATCTTTATAAATATACTGAAAAGCTTAACATGCTGGATCTATGACGATGAAGGTTGATGAACGTTAATTTTGATGAGCCATAATGGCCTCTGAAATAAACGTAAAAACTATTACAACAGTGGAAGGCGCGTGAACCCCAAATAAAGCTTCAGTAATAATAGCATTAGAAATAAATTACACAGAAAAATAGAAGTAAAACGAGACAATTACCACAACAATCGGGTTTTGGAACGCTTCAAAACTACAAATCAATTAAATTCTAGGATGAAAGACGTTGTCTTCGATGAATATCATGAAAGGTTTTGCAATTTTAGCTTGACAGCATGAGCGAGGGCGTCTATATTCATCTTTTCCCTTATCCTGGTGCGACGAACCTGCCGCATTCTAACTCCATACTTCGTTGACAAGTTCCAATTGTGCTTCTCACTTGATTTGTAAACGTCCTGGTCTGGCACGCATATGAAGTTGATGGAAATAAATTGTACTCCATGACTTTCGTTTTTATTTTAATTTGTGAACTTTTGAAGTCTTTCTTCTTTCTTTCAAATACTTCTTTTTCTGTGCTTCAGATAAACAATTTTGAGTTACCTAACACATCTCAATAAAAAATATAACCTGTAACTGTGAATCTCAAACTAAAACGAGACATCCTCCCGAAAAATTCACTATGATATGAAAATGAAGGAAGGGAAATTATTAAATATTGAGAAATCCTGTCCATATCAGAAAAAAATGAATCTTTTAGTCGAGCACTTTTTCGAGTTGATATTAAAAAACTAATTGAGCATGAAGTACCGACCCGAGCTGTGACGCAAGCGCTCTCTCAGGTCCGTACATCGCGAGCAAACAACGTCTATGGTGAGAGAACGTTGAAGTATTTACTACCGCGACTAATAACTGAACTACCACTATACACAAATGTCAGTTATTAAACAGTTTAACGTTGACTTACTTTTGACTTAATGTCCCCCTAGATGGGGCAGTGGGCGTCCATAGTGAGTCTCCATCGCGTTCGGTCTTGAGCCTCGTATTTCACCTCGCTCCAAGTCCTTCCAGCTCTCCTTGTCTCGTCTGCGACTGTACGGCGCCAGGTTTGCATAGGACGGCGACGCTTCCGCTTTCTTTGCAGGTTCCAATCAAGCGCTTCCAAGTGTAAGACCTATCCAATTCCACTTGCGTCGCTTAATCTGCTGACTGATCGGGGTTTCTCGGCAGCGCTCCCAAAGTTGCTCGTTAGAGATTTTTTCAGGCCAGATGCTCAGAATACGGCGAAGATATTTGCTGACGAAAACTTGGAGTCGGTGGGAGATGTGTTTAGTGACTTTCCACGTTTCACACCCATAGAGCAGCACAGACTCGACGTTGGATCCGAATATTTTAACCTTGATTCGACGCGTCAACACCCGTGACTGTCATACAGGTCGAAGGTCAAGAACAACCAGGAAAAGTAGTGGTGAGAGTAAGCAGCCTTGTCGGACGCCCGCGTGCCCTTGAATCTCGTCTGAGACGAGGCCATCGTTAGTCACTCTACAAGAATAGTTCTGATAGCTGAATCTAAATCTCCCTCTGCTATTCTGATGCCCGTTTGAGAATGATACGAAGAGTATTAATTTGGTTTAAAGTTAACCAACATAACAAAAGAAGTAAAAAAAAATATTTTCACATTCATTTGTTGCGCTCCAGGCAAGACGTCTACTACCGTTACGTTACTGCAAACCACATTCCCAATGTAATATCTTATAATTATTGTACTATTCTGTAAAATAAGGACATATAAAAAAGTCAAAGAAAAGGAAAAGTGAATTAGACTAACCGTACAAGAGACCTTAGATGTGAATTTCACAACGTATCTCATTGGACCGCAGCAGAAAGTTGGTCGAATGAAAATTAATGAAATTCCGCATCGTTCAGCATTTGCGGCGTTTCCACAAAGAGCTCAGCGAACGAACGAACGGCTGGTTTTCTGTTGTGAAGGAAAACAGTGCAAATTAATACGAAAAGGCAATAGGGAGCGAATCCGCCAAATTGCTTCTAACACTTGGATGTCGGAATGAGTGCTTTTTGATTTTTGAATACTCACTACAATTTGAGTCTATTGGAGTTGTAACAGTGTTCACTTCTTGCGCTAAATATTTCTATAAATTATTCGTTATTCGGATATTTTTATTGCTAGCTAGAAGTGCCATTAAAAGTGTTAATTTACTACAATTTAATTGTTTTTTTAAACAATCGGTACCCATTAACATAGAAATGAAGAATATACTTCGAAACTTATTTGATGAGTGAAACGACTTGTATTTAAGATAATTATATTATTGAAAGTTTTGAAATTCTCTTATAACCCAAATGTACCCCATACTTTCATATCAAGGAGGAAAGGTAATTTTTTAAAGGTATATTTAATCTTTACCTCTTCACCATAATATACTCAAGGCCTAAATGAATCCTTTAAACTTCTCACCCAACTGACCTACTGTTCAAGCTTAAACAAATAATTACAGTTGACTGCCTCGGGAGTCCGACATTGCAGTGCTATTTTAATTTTAAAACTTGCTCTCAAACCGTCTTGGGAACTTTGCTAAATTTTAAATACTTTGTCGGAAGAAAAAGGACTTTGTTCCATATTTAAAGAGACGGATTTAATTAGTATTGTAATTGGACTTTATACGATTTGTGATTGTCATTACACGGCGATGGTTAATTAAAAATAATATTACTATGCTTTTTGTTAAATTCACTAACTTTTAACTTACTACTTATTTGCTAGTCCTACTAAAGCTGTCAGTAATTATCGACTCGACATTTATATGATGGTCTAGTCTGAAATTTATCTCAAATAACTAAATAACACCAAGAAATTTGACAAGCGTTAACTAGAAAAATATTTTTTTTTAATTGAAGTCTTATATTTGACTGATTCATACATTGATTGCAATTAATAATGCATAATTAATGGCATAAAACTCGCTCTATAAACTTGAAATGATTTCAAAAAGTAAGTAACTTTAGTTCGGAATTGTGAAGACAAAGTTATTTAACGAAATTAGTGTGCTCTTGAAAATCCTAATTGAATTATTGTGATCCGGGCACCGGTGTCGTAATTCGATACCACAAGTCAGGTCCGCAGCTGCAATTAACTTGTTTTAAAGTTTTTCAAGCGGCTAACTTTGATACCCTAAGTGATGTCGTAGTTTAACTTAAGATTATACACAGTGGTTTAACTATTTTATTTGCCACATTAAGGATTTATTCAGAAATTACGAGCTTGGTGATCCTGGATTACAATTAGCAAGGTGAATAATTATGGAACATTTTGTGTGTGTTTCTATCAATAAGTAAAATAGTAAATACCGTCAATTTGATCCATATTTCAATACAGTGGCGTGCTGCACTCATTACGCCGGCTTCTTTCACTCTCGATAGCGGAAATCGTTTTTGAAATTCACCTTAAAAGCTCTCGTAAATGCCGGCTCATAATTAGTGCAACACTAATGAATCGCACTCGCTGTGTGAAACACTATGCCTTGACCTATTTAACGACATTAAACTACAACGATTTATAAGCATGAAGAATTTTTAGGTCGAAAATTGGTAATTTCAATTAAAACATGCCATGTTACATATACTACATCCCTAAATTTCGGCCGATTTTATACGTAATAACAATTAATACTTAAAAAAAATTATTGTCATAATAAATATATGATGTAAGAGTGTAAATATATGTGATGACCGTATTTATTACACGTCTTAAATAAATTATTTATTAGTTATTACCTGAGTTTTAATTCGCATATTTTTTTGGTTGATAAGGTTCTTGTAACGGAAATACCCTGAATGCTCTTCAACCCTACACGTTGCTTGATGTCTCAATTGGCCAGTAATTACACAATCTAAAGCGCCCTTTGAACTAAGCATAGTGCAACCACTTTACTTTGTTAAGATTTTTCAGTAGACCCTACTCGCAAGGGCTCGCCGTAAACCTATCCTACTATAGGCAGTGCATAGGTTTTTTAACAGAAAAACTAAACAAATTACTTATTTGTATGACTATGTTTTACCACTAATCATTTTATCATAAAAAGGCGTTGAAGCCATAGATAGAAAACAAATACACCAGTATTTGTATTACAGAACAGTCACACAGCTTAATCCTTCTAAACATTTTAATTAAACTTGCTAAGAACTTAGATTGAATACTAAGAAAGGGCTGACTATGTCTTGTTCTGCCCCACGGCCCACTTGATTCACAACAACATGGCTAACCGTCGTATTAATATGATAAACATTAACAATGTTTAAGATTCGATTGTTTAAATTCCTCTTTCATTTACTTGACAATAAAAAACTCTAACAATAAAGATAGTGACCATAATAATAGATTAATTGTAATAGAAGATATTATAGATTTTTAATCTAGATAGACAAAGTTGCAGTTGAATGGTTATTTCTAAAAAAAATATATAGTTTCATACAGAGTTAAAGCGAGGTCAACGCCCCTTGTTCCGTGACATTGGAGTGTAGAATTCGCGTGTTCAATAAAAAAATTGTCAATTTATGTTCATGAAAAAGGCGGTGCGGATAATTCGCGAAGCGAGGCACTGTGACCCCTTCGGTATTTCGTTTGAATGTTCAATTTAAATTAGAAACGAACGTAGGGTCGGATTTTTGACGTTCTTTTTTATTTGCTAATGTGATTTTGATTGCGTGGCTTTTGGAAAATACCATTTGATACAGTTGAATCTAATTTGGATAATATTAATTCAAATTTTATCCGTTTTTTATAAAGACAATAACATATATTTCTTCAATACGGTAAAAGTATTACAAATTTATTAGTAATTCTTTGTATAAAAATATGAATTAAAAAGCGATTAACACTCAAATGCATTAACATGTAAATTAATAATGTAATGCAGTTTTATAAAAACTCGTAACATCTACGCAATGAATGTGTAGTGACACAGAAACTGGTGCCGTTGGCAACCACGCAACACCACTCAGCTGTTGGCACCGCTGCTTGCCCATTATCTGTTGAATTTCTGTTTAATGGAATTAAAGCACGAAACTCGGACGTTTTTCTGATAAACAACATCTTGATGCGCCAAATTAAAAGGCCTAATGCCAAATTATAATAATGTCTCAGGGCCTCGTGAATATGCCTTGTAAAATGGGTGCACATATCTTTAATACTAAGTAAACTTACATCCACATTTAATTTAAGTATTGCTATGATTTTTTGTCAGGCGTTATACGGGAATATCGCAACAGCCATTTTGAAATAATTCGTTTACAGATAGAAAGACAATGTGCATATAAAGTGTTTCTTAAGCAAGAGTCCATAAGTGATAGTGTGTGACAAAAATGTGTCCGTGTAATCGGACAGGACACTGACCCGTGCGAAGTTTGGTTACCGGGGACGCGTCTGTCAGGTGGCAATGACGCGGGTAGCGGGTGTGCCCCCGCGCTTATCAGGAGATAAGGCGGTGGCTGATAAGATCGGCCTAGTGGCAAACGTGGCCAAGTCTTCACCGTGACCAGGCTGCTTGCTAGACAGCGGCCGCCGCCCGTCATGCTTCATTCGCTCAACGCACTCGCCGGCAAGATATCGCCGGGCGGCGGCCTCGACAACAACGCAAACAAACACACGCATCCGAACAGGAACCACAAGGCGTATGCGCCGTCATCGCCCTACTCCAAAACTAAGTAAGTCTTAGATCTCACATATTAATTAGACTATGAAGAAAAGCGACTGCGTCACCTCAATCGATCGATAAGAGCAAGATACTGAATATAAAGTTCAATAAAAAACTACAGCCAATATCTATAACTTAACATACATATTGTAAGATAACTTAAGCACTAATCTGATGATATCAACTATATCAGCTTTTACAGTATATAAAATTCAGTTACTATTTTAAATGCTTCATAATATGTATTGTAGAAAAAATTTTTATTGAATGTAACATTATCGACATTTTTAGAATGAGAAAAAAATGTGGATGTTTTGTGCTAAGGTTTATTTGTTAGTTATTTTCGTAGCCAAAAATATAAGCACCTGTGAACAAATATTGTGTTACTTCATTTCAGATTAATACAAAAAATGTGTAAATATCTAGTAATGCACTCTAAAATAGCGAATGGATTAGTATCTAAATGGTTTATGTTCTTACAGAACTTGTAAATATTGTTCTGTAAGAACAAAAACCAATCCAATGTACTGGTACTTCTTACAAGCTTAAACATTTAGTTTAGAAATAATTTCTTTAAAAGGAGTTGTAGTTATAAAAATAGTGTTTCTAAATTAATGTACAATCATATGCAATTACTGGTATATACAAGTACTTTCATAACCTGCGATAAGATAGGCTGTTAAAATAACATAATCTTGTGACGGGTTGAGTCAATGAGGTGATGTCACGATACCTCATGGAGCCGAAACTCTTTAAGAACAGGAATTATGAAAACTATGGAAAAAAAATTAAATTTAAAAAAAGGAAAAGCTATTTTATTACACTGTACCTAAAGTAAATTGAAATCTTCATAGTTGGTTCACCTGGACTTAACGCAACCCTAGACAGCTGCTCTGGTAGGGTCCTGCAACATGTTAGCATACACATAAATATGATAAATTTACCCTTATAAACTGATTGTATAGTCATTCACAGTGTGTTACACTATCAGAAACCTTAATTTTGGTCTCAAATTTCTTGCTGCTTTTTATTCAATACAATATTTCTAAACAATATATCTAGTTATATCGCATATTTTTTAACTCTGTATTATTATAAACAATCTGAAAGAACAAGAATCAAAGGTATATTTTCTCAAATAACGTTCTATTTTACTTTACTAATTCACTATTGTGGCCTAATTTAATATTAAAATTTCCATAAAATGGTAAACTACTGTACAAGTGTTTTCGTCGATTGCAAGATAAGTAGCTCACGTGGATTGCACTTGTATTAATAGACATACCCAATAGCATAAAAATATACTATAATATATTTCGTTTCTTTCAATTTTCAATCAGTGCCTGTCCTAAGTGCCAGGGTAATAGGTACCAAAAGATAGTACTATAATATCATCCCAAGTAAGAATTTCATTAAGTGAGTTATTCTGATATCGAAACATTTTGTGCTGTACCATTAATTTATGAATTGTAACAAAAAATTCCGATGTTCCAAAATCTAATAATAATTTAAATTTGGTCAGTAATAATGATTAAATTAACTAATAGGTATTCAAAACACAAACATCACCCCTAAATCCCTGGGGTGTGATAATTTTGTTGCGAACTATTTAGCGTAGATTAATATTCAAACATACATTGCAGATTGTAGATAATAATAACAGTAGTTATCATAATATGAAAACAACATTTTATCAAGCTTCATATGGTCGTATTTTAATAGTATATCTTACAACAAATGTTGCATGTTCTACAGGGTTATAAGCAATCATACACCATTAAAGAAAACTTTGTGCACATTATGAGACAATTTATAATGTGTGTCAAATATGACATCAAATTCAGGAATCGATTTACGAAAATGTTATGCCTACTTCTACATCAAATTCTTACAATATATATATTTAATAGTAGATACGATTGAAAATATTTTATATATTTGTGAAAATAACAAAAATATATTAATTGTTAGCATTATGTTAATAATTTTTTTTTTTGGATATTTACAATGTTTGTTAATATTGCAAATTTTATTTACTCAATTATATTTATAAAATGTTGTAGGTTGGTCATCACTTAAAAATAAACTATTGAAATGTAGACATTCAAACTAAGTACTTAAAGTATAAAATCGCTTGAGATCTGCATAAATTTTATTTCTACCGTAATAATGACAGTAAAAATGCAATAATGTTAGGTAAGTGTGTTCGGTTTGGAACGAGACGCGTTGATCGTGTTATAAAGTGATAATGTTATCAGGAGATATATTCCCTCTTATCAGTGATAACGTGAACGCAAATATGTACTATGGGTACAAGCCAGGCTCGGCAAGATATACTAAACGTTTCAGGTAATAATGTGACAGAGTATGTACATTTTTGAGGTTAGGTTTAATGTTTACGTTGTTAAGAAATTTACTTTCTGTCTTTTCAATATCTTATTTTCGTTATTTCATCTATAACTTGTTATTATTTTTATTTGGTTGGTTACAGGCATACAAAATGTTATTACATATATTAAAATATGGTACTAGTAAAATACGACAGGGCGGTGATGCTAAATTGGTTGTAGTAAAACAAACCAAAATAGTTAGAACTACCTGGTTTGCTAACAATATGTTTATATATTCATCCTATCCCATGATATTTTTAAAAGAATTATCAATTTTTCAAGACAAGTTTTTTCATGATTTCGTCGAATTCTTGAGAGTAAGCTTTTGTCGTCTTACATGAATGAATCGTGAAAAGAGACACAATGTTGATCTCTTTTTAACTGTAATGATAACCCACTACCTAAATTTTGAAACCAAATTAAGAAGCAGACATAAAAATAAGTTTATCAAATAAAAGACCTATAGCGCAATATTTAAAATCAAATAGTTGCGTAACAGAATAACCTGATAACTTTTGTATCGATATCGCTTGAGAAGCAATCTGCGGGCATGTTTAGGAGTAAACGGCACCAACGTTCTTCAATATTTTTTTTTGATGTGAAACATCTATAGCCGCACGTAGAACCGATTTCTGGCGTGGCGACGCATGCCGTGGCGACGCCACGCTATATGATGGTATATATTATGCAGTCTATATGCAGTAGTGTGTACGGTGTGTGTATTTCTAAGTCACTGATTAAACGAATTAAGTAGGCAGGATTTGAAATAAATTTTGTAAATTTTTCTATTTAATGAAAATAAATGTTTATTCAATAAATAGTCATCGTTATCTGGAAAAAAATGGTAATATTTTATTTTATCATTATGACATATTTAGTTCCTATCACAATCTGTTCTTTTCTGCATATTAGTTTTACAAAAGAATGTCGATGTTTCACATCTGCCAGGCGTCCCGTGACGGTTCACATTCTTTTATGGGACAGGAGACAGATGCAGATGAGAGCAGGCGGTTCACTGAGAGTTTAGTACTTACTGCCCCCATATACACCTTTAAGACCAGCCCTGCGATTCTGTAACTCACTTTTCAAACTCACACAGCGGTTAAACTCACACTCACAAAGGGAGGAACTTGTTGTTTATTGTTTATCAGAATGCCAAATCATAAAATGACTGCTTCACGACTGATTTGAGAGCGACCGCCGATGCGAAAACCGCTGCGTGAATTCGAAAAGTGAGTTACAGAATCGCAGGGCTGGAGGCTCGCAAATGCGTTGCCGGCGTTTGAGTTAGTGGAGTTGAGGTATGCTGTTCTCTTTAACGCCACTAAGTCGTTATGATTCGAAAATATATGGAAAGGGAGTTGGTTCCATTAAACAGTGCTGCGCGACAAGAAGTGTCTTCAAAATATGTGTAGTAAGCTATCAGGTAGATTGAATATAATTCTAACAGGCTGTTTCTGTTTGTTTCAGTGGGATAAATAATATGAATATAAATAATAACAACAACTGTACGAGTATCAATAACAACAACAATGACGACACATCGGAGATGCCAGATCCTGACTATATTAAGGTAATTTTTAATCTATTTTAATTTTAATACAAGTACATTACAATTGTTTTAGTAAATTACATGCTTCATTATAATTACAAATTAAGTAAGTTACAATATTATTTATACGTCAAACATAGAATTTAGTTGCTTATGAACCAATTTTGATGATACCCCTAGAAATTAAAAACCGCTTGGCGCCACTAAGGTGATTTACTAAGCGTCTACTTAGTGGCTAGCAACCTCTCAGAGGTTAGATACGGTACTATCTTCCCACTAAGTATCTTGATTCAGGTTGCACTATCTTATATACAGGGATTAAGGAAGTGATTAGGTCATGTTATGTATATAGTTGTTTTTAGAAATATTAATCAAATTGATTACTTATAGTAGCTTGTAAATTTATTAATTGTATTAATTAAACATTTTAATAATTCAAAGATAAATTCAATCAGAAGATATATTTTGCTGTCTGATACTTCCTTAAATAAGTCTTTAACTAATAGGGCATTAATTGCTTATGTACAGGCGATAAAATCTGAAAACGCCTATTAGTGTTTCTAAGTGCGTTCTACTCAAGGTAAATATTTGGCCCAAACCAATGATTAGTACATTATCGAAATGCTAACCGACTAAGCATTAAAGAGGTTGAAAATCTCGTTATATACTACAAATCTCTGAAAAGCCTCAAGTGTAAACACATCCCGATTCCTTACGCCGCGCTCATAAATCCTGCCGCATTAGCCGAGTCTCCGTGTGTTTGTATCGCATATACAAATGCTAATGGTGCTATAATCTACTTTAGTGTCCGTAACATATTTGACTTGAAAACTGCAAAATTTAATTGTTCCATTTTTATTACTATTATTAATTATGTTATTTTATTCTAATCGTATATAAAGTAATTTTACTTTACAATAATTAATGCCATATAGGAATTAATTCATGATAGTTAAAATATTTTTTTAATTTTTCAGTGTATCACTAATCATGGTAACAACACGTAATGTCGAAATTAAACGGTGAATGATTAGATACGCTTTAGTAAAACAAATTATTTCTTAATTAAAATGTTAAAACTACATTACTCACTTTAAGAATAGTTTTATTTATAATTGAAAAGAAGGTGGAATTCCTTGAAACAGAAGTTTGAAATTGTTACTTAAGTAAAGAATTGTTAAGCAATTGATGTTAATAATTAAACGTTTCACTTTCTCTGAAACTAAAATGAAAAGTTAAATCCCTCCAGACAGCTGTTATGATATTGTCTCATTTTAAACTTGAAAATGTCATTTAATCTTGTGGAATTTTGTAGATGAATTACAAGTTTTGAAAGCTTTTTAAGTATTTAAATTAGTAAAGCGGCCCAAAAAAAATATGAAGTATTATACAGCTGTTAATAGATTTGCTACCAACGCCGACTTTGTTTATTATAATGATTATTCTTATATAGATGTTAGAAGATGTTTATCGTAATAACCAATACTTAAGTCTATATACAAATTGCAATAGAAATACATAACATGCCTTTGTATATCGTAAATCGTATAAACAAAGTTTGACCCTCTGTAAATAGTTATATTTTCGTGGTAGCGAATATACCTGTACGTATAATCTGTGTAAAGGTTGTTATCACGAAACTCGAGGGATCAGCGATGCGATACTTCAGGTGACCTACATTGTGCGATAACTTATCAAGGGAATGCGATTCTCACATCGCTTGGTATAACCAAATATGCCTACACAAACACACCAATATACACATGTGTTGTGAAAGCGTTTTGAATTGGGCCCTAAATAACTAGAAATAATGCTGCTAAAATTTTCGATACGGTTACATTTTTCATACAATTTGTATATTTAATACTGGAATTGTATTCAAATGATATAAATTCATGGGTTCGTTTAGATCATAATACTAATAATCTATAAATAGTATTACTTGTCTACAAAATCAATTATTCGATTTTACATGTCGACCTTATCGTGTCGTCGTAAGGTTACAGTTTTAAGTATCGTAGGTAGATGTATATAATATGATCAAATATGTCCAGACGATATAAGAGGAGTGGTAGATGTTTATTATTTAGTTCACCAGAAGACGGTTTAATATTTCAGATGTTCGTTGGTCAAGTACCCCGAAGTATGGACGAAAATGACTTACGGCTGATGTTTGAGGAGTTTGGTCGGGTGCATCAGATTAACGTGCTGAGGGATAAGATCACTGGTGCTAGTAAAGGTTTGTACTTATTTCTTTAATATCTATGGCTTCAAACTTAGACTATACAATGTGTTCGAAATTTAGAAATTCGTTAGAAATCTATAGACTAAACCAATAGTGCTTTCGTTGATATTTTCATATTATATATGTTATAATCTACTTCCAAAAGTATAATATGTGAGTAAAAGAAATCTTCATAAACCTAGATAGTACGGACTAAAATTCAAACACATAGTGTTTATTAAATTTATAAGGGTTTGTTTGCCTAAACTCTCCTGTACACTCGTTATTATTTATATTAAATTCCTTATGAAGTATAGGTCGTTCTTAAGTGTAATAAGATAGAAGAAGATAGAAGAGAAGCTGTATAAATATTTACTAGACGAGATTTTATCGCATTTAGATAAAATATATATTGAGAATGCGCATAGTTTTTAAGGTATTTTAAAATAAATTCATCCCATTCAGTGTGTGGAAGCAATTTTACCCACCTGAAGCACTCGTATACGCAAATAATATAGTGCCATTTCTTTCTGCGAAACTGGAGGCGGGACATTCTCGCTTGTGTATCACTTTTGACATTTTTCTTTGGAAATATCTGAAGTATAAAATATTTTGTTGAAATGGGCTATCACTTTACTTGCGCCTACAGTTTAGATTTGTTCAATTTAAGATAAAGAAGTACTTTTACTAAATTAATCTTTGTAATTTTATCTAGTTATTACTTCCAAAAATAGAAAAAGGTACTGCAACAAAACAGTCTCATAACATATAAGATGTACGTGTTGTCATTTAGCAATTTGTTCATGGCCTAGTTAAGGCCCTGTAATAGTTTGTAATACGAGCAACGTGGAGTAGATTTTAAACGTAGATTTTAAACAAAGCGGCTTATAACGTAACCTAACGCTTAATCATTACCTCGCTCGCGAATTCAGTCTTATTAACCAAAGTCGGTTAATTAACGTGTCGCGAGCACCTACAACCGTAGACTGAGGCGCAGACGAGTGTACAATTATTACTCACTTCAAAAGCCTACGTGATTAAAAACGTACCCTTTTCTTTGAAGTCGAGTTCAAGCCTCGGTTCTTCGTGTAGGATACGATCCGCAAATATGTTACGAATTATTAAACTTTGTAACATATATAGGAAAGCTTTTTAAAATTGACATCGCTATTTAATTTATTTTCACTTGGGAAGCGTCGTTACTGCTCTGTAACACGACTGGAATCAAGTCCGAAGAGAAATAAAAATTTGTATTGCATGGTGCTGGATTTTGTTTTGAAGAATATCTACAAACAAATGTACTAATAAAATTCCATACAGAACTTATCTTTACAAACCTATTCAGGTGTTATCTTATCTATGATATTGATATAATTGAAGCTGTACCTTCAATTTACATATTACAAAATCGTAAACGGGGTTCATATTTACACGAGTTTATTTCGCTATAAACAATCTAAACAAATATTCAAATATCAAATATCTTAAATAATACGCGCCCACTTTAGTAATTTTATTAAAACCCACTGAGTTAACAAAATTCCCGTTTAATTAAACGAGCGATGGACGAGAATAGAAATGATATAACAGAGTGTCAATTAGTTTTTTTTGTTGAAGAAACTTCAGAAATTTTCCTGAAGTTCGTAGGCTCGATTAATTCAAATTCAGTTCGAATGCTTTCGTTTTCATTCGAGTGTATTAGAGCAGCATAATTGTAATTTGTCTATTCACCTTTTTTTAATGAACATTTTATAATTTGCGCAACTTTTTTCCTTACTTATATCTTAATATAATATTATACTAAGTTATATTTTAGGCATTTTTAAAACTTTATTGACAAATTTTGGCAATAGTAACCTTTAGTAATGTAATATTAAGGTTTAATTTTATTAGTAAGATAGATATCAGATTGTATGATACTACAGATTCCTTATTATTTCTCATAGTGTTTCTCTTTAAGAAAGCGTTTCTAATAAACTAATCGGCACCAACTATGCCATCGTCACCCGTCACGGCAGTTGTCACCCAAGTTAGCTAACACTCGTCTCAAACATCATAAATGTTACGATGAAATGTTATTGGTACAACTCGCAATATACGTCGAAGTACGTACCTAAGTTTCTACTCCAGTCTTAATACTTTCATGAGTGAAACGGTTCTCTCGGACTTGTTTCTTTAAATTACGGCTCAATTTAGACCCTCTAAGACTCGCCTGATATTGTTTCTTCCGACAATGCCGCGCATGTTACATGTTGACGTTTTTGCTGCTTTGTTGAAACTCTTTTGTATGGGTTTCCTTTTGTAAGTCGCATACAAATAGCATATCTTTTGTTTAATTCTTTGTAGCCTTAAACTTGGTTCTATGAAATTCAGCTATATTTTTCATCTTTTAAAGGTGGTTAAATAGTGAAATTGTAATCTGAGGTCTTTTGAAATACTTACAAATAATAAAGAAAATCCAAATTAATTATTTTCTACACATAGTTACTAAATCTATACATTTTACGAGTTTAACAACAGATGTTCAATTCGTAAAATGTATTTAGAATATTGTCGTGTTATGTCAATGCCACTGTTTTGTAAAAAATTCTAATAATATCATGTTATTGTTGCTTTTTGTATTTATCGCTTTCTATTTTTATAATTTGTAGCTATAAAAGTGTTTTAAGAGTCTGTTAATCACAATATTACTAATCGTCTACATTGATTTTAGCGCCATCTTTGGGTAATTTTGTAAAACTCTAATTTCCTTTTTAATAAAATCTTGTACGTTTAGATACAGTAAAACTTAAAATGTAAGTACCACCACTTATTTCTTATAAATGGACCAAGCAATTATCACGCTTTTTACGGTAGGCATTCAAGGGACAATTTCAACTGTGAAGCATATAATTATCGCTGAAGCTACCTAAGTATTTAACGTACTTATGTTCCGACTTTTAACAGCTTATTGCACTTGATTTTATTTCGCCTATCCTTACTACTATATAAAGGTGGGATAAAAATATGTTTAAGTATTTTTAAACAATATTATATAGTATCTCTTAAATACTTAAGAAGTCGAACGTTAGAGTTATCTATAATCTATATAGAATATTTTTTTGTCATTTGATTCGATCACGTTTGTAAAATTGAATGTAACAGTCTAAAGGGTGTATGTTCAGTGTTTTTTTTTAAATAGATGTCTATACATTATAAGTAAGTCATATCTAGTAAGTGTAGTCATTAATTTTAATTATCCAATGATGTAATAGAAATATTAATTGACGTGTGGACCGTCCCATGTAATATATTTGTATGTACGTTCGCTCGGTGTGCTGTTATGTCATGTAAGCGTTCGCTTTTGTTCCAGGATGCTGTTTTGTGACGTTTTTCACACGAAAAGCAGCCCTGAAAGCGCAAGACGCTTTGCACAATATCAAAACTTTGTCAGGGGTAAGTGCGTTTTATGTTCATTGTTTTTGGGGTCACCGATATGCTCAGAGTGGTGTTTATGTGAACTCCAGATTTGATAAAGTAGATATTTACGTGTGAAAAATATTGGTGGCCCTTTTTTGTAATGCTAATAATCCTATACCGCGTAATTCTAATATTTTTAACAACGGATGATGTTTTGTGTGTTATAAATTGTAAACGCCATCCCCGATAGCTCTGTTACCAAATAGTGCTGTTGCTCCAATTTGTAATTTAAATTAATTTTTTTTTATTACTATGTTAATCATATAACATCATTTAACAAACGAGGTAAACCTAAACTTTTAACAATACGCAAATGAAACAGTCGGTAAATGAAAATTTAAATTTAATTTTTGTTTTTTGTTCCAAAAGCATTGTTTTGATAACCCCATATAATTTCAACTCTTAAATCGATGTTAAACGCGTTTTTTGTCAATTCTGAGACATGAGATATCATAAGCTTTTAAAATAAATTTTACGATTACGTAAAAAACAAATTACCAACAATTAATTTGGGAGTAAATTAAACGATTTTATATCATACTGAGACAATTTAATTGACAATTTTATAACAAATTAAGTACATTGATGAAATCGAATGTTATAACGTACGGGATCCACAGTAAGGAGTTTAACGCAATGAGGGACGTGAAAATAGCTGCGATGCCATTTCAGACGCGAATAACCGTGACAGTATATCCTTTCTCGTTTCACTTCTCATCGGAACCTGTTGCAATATCGAAACATAACAATTTTCATTATTACATTACACGATCGTGGCACAAACATCGTCCTATCGATTGTTAGCGAGCACAATCGAATTACCGATTCTTTTATTCTGAATTTCCTCGGTCTTCCCACTCGAAGTCTTCGTTCGGCGATAATTCAATTCTATTATATTATCGGGGTGGTTTTTTCTCTCTCGATTGATTCCATCTCTTTGATCGGGAGCGGCGGGCAGGTACGTCGAACGATTTTCACCGAATTGGAGGAAAATATTTGCTGATTGTGGGAATTGTTGGCGTCTTATTTATGCCCTCTCGAAGCGATTACGTGGATGTCTAATTGTATGAGCTTTTGTTCGTCGATCTTTGTTCGTCGAGTGTTTTCGTAGCTATGTTTACGATGCGTAATTATTGTTTTCCAACCCTCCATCCTAAGACAACAATTTAATTTCCTTGAATTTCTGTATACCTTAGTACCTCGCCACCTTTAATTGTCGTCGTTGTTCCTAAATATAAAATATTGAAGGATAAGTTTTATATTATGTAAAAACCTGATAGCAGAAATGATCTGTAGGCAGAATCGACCAGTCACCACTGTACGGCGTGACGTCAGTCCCTCGGTTAGACAAAGAGAATACATAACTTAGAACACAAACATGGCACCAAACGCCTATAATAAACTACCTTTTATTAAAACCTTTAGTTCGTGACTCTCCTGAGATAAGTCCTTTACAGTCCATCAGAAACCCCAAAATATATAATATTTACATATGTCAGCCTCCTTTAACAAGTGTACCTTTAGTAATATGGTAATTACTGGGGTAGGTTGAAACTTAAGTAAATGTTTTAGCTAGAATAATCTTATCAATTTTACGCAGGAATTCCCAAAAACCCCTTTCCCTTGTAACTTGCAACTGTTGTTGTTTAAACACCTTAAAATATTAAGTTGTGAGATAATTAACTTTGAATTCTAAAGATAACTTTTAACATTAAATAAAAGCATTAAACGAAAGCGCTCACTTGTTGAAGTCCACTAATAGCTCGGACTATTTGTAAAGTATAAAGACGTTACTTGAAGTTTTTAGTGGTTCCGTTTCTTCTTTACGGAAAATACAGAATATCTTGTTTTTCATCATTATGGTATATTTTGTCTTAAGTTCGACATTGATATATTTTTTTTTGTGTAAATTATTGATAATTTTATCCTGGCACTGAAGCAGCAATAGAAATCAGAAGAATCAGAAATAGTTAATTCGTTCGAAAGCGTTTAATCTGTGGTTATATTTGCCTATAAATCATTTCTACTAATATTGCTACTCTGAAAATACTCTAACATATCATATAGGCACTAATAAACATTTTACTAAATTTAAAGAAAGAATTAACCGGTTTTTACCTGATAAAATAGACACAATTGGAGCTATTATTTTCTATTTTATCGTAACTAATTTATTTTATATAAGGTTTTAATTGTAGGAAGATTAACAAAAATGTTATCTATTTGTGTTCTACATTAAAGCAAGTATAATACATAGTTTGAAAATAAAATATGTTATATTTTGAAGTCTGCAAGGTTTTTTAAACGAGTATATAAAATCAGTGAGCTTTACAAATTTTCCAATATCGTCTCATGAAGTTGTCAGTGTAAGAGGCGACGTGAAATCTTTAGCCGTTTGTCGACCGCTCCTCGAGTTATAATAAATCAATCTATCGGGCAACGGTGAGCGTTCTGAAAACGGAAAGAACTATATATCACCCGGATACCCGGGCACCGGCGGTCACGGGCGGACCCTGATCGATATACCCGGATTTTATGATCGAGTTTCCCCCGGTCTTAAGTAATTGACTCGCTCCATTAGTGAGGGAAGCCTTCCCAACTACTTTATAGATTTGTATTGATCGCTTTAACGTTTGGCTTTTGTTTGTAATAGTTTATGGGGGCTTTTCACTTAATGCCCTCTAGCCTTTGACCTTTACTCTAATCACGTGGAATATTAAAGCGTTTATCTATTACGAGTAACAGACTAACTAACTACCTAAACAAGAAATCTTTGGCTGTCCTAGCCATTATTTTCTTGATAAAAATCTTTCTTTCGTTTCCTTAATATGTTTAATGTATTCATTTAAATATATATATCATAATTAGTATTTTTTTGTATAAGAGCCCTTAAATCTTACCAACCACGCGATCGGGTAGATTCATGGCCCAGAAGATAAGCTGCAATGGTATCTATTATCCCCTTTCCTAGGAAGGGACCTCATTATCTTAAGCTAGGTCTCCTATTGGGCCCGTGCGATGACAACTCCGGGCAATATCCTCATGATATTATGGATGAGCCCTGTGGCTAGTCAGGATCTGCGCCTAGTATGCCGCTTTAGCAACTTTGTAAATTATTTTTGAGACTTCGGCTGTTTCAAAACACACGTGTGCCAACGTGCGCCTCCATCCAGAATATTTCAATTTTAATGTCATTTTCATGGCTCTATTCTCGGATACGGCAGGCCTCGGAAACTTGATGAAGTCCAAGCAGAATACAAAATTCCACACCTATCACCGCGACTGCATTTTTTGCCGCGCCATAACCACTATGTGGATCCAACGCCTACTGAAGTATTTCCAAACTAGATCAACCTAGGGTCACTCAAGAAAAGAGCGTACCAATTCTTAAAAGGCCAACAACGCACTTGCGAGCCCTCTGGCATTGAGTGTCCATGGGCGGCGGGGCAGTGTCACTTAACATCATGAGCCTCCTGCCCGTGTGTTCTATAAAAAAATGAGATACCACATACTCTCGCTGTCCTCCTTACTGCTATTAGTATGTTACACTTTCACCAGTTTCAACAATCAATAATTTTAACGAAGAATGCTTGTATTAATTGCGCTATGAATTTATTCCTGAAGAGTGGCAGCCCTGAATGACGTCGACTGAAGTTAGATTTATGACGGTGCCTCTTATAACTTTATCCCGTGTATTCAATCACAGCCCTAATGCGAGTTTGACTAGACATTAGTCAATCAATTTCTGATTTTTGTGAGTATGAGGAAGTATGTATGGCCAGAATTAAAAAGTGAGTGCAATGAATCATGTTCTACATAAAACTTTAGTATATAAACATGTAAAACTATGAAATTAATCATAATTCAATCGCAATCACCGATTCTGGAAGCACAACATTTTATCTTTTTTCTTTGACATAAAATTCTAAATTATATCTGTATAAGTATATATCCCGTTTATTCAGTTTTGAATGAATCTGATTGAAAGAAAAAACTTTTTAACCGGATTAAAGTTTTGTATTACATTACATTATAAATTTACAATTATTTAACATAATTTAAAATTTATCCGACGTTTCGCGTGCTTTTTACAGCGTGCGTGGTTACGGTGACTGAAGACAAAAGGTGTTGGATGTCAAAAAGTTTCACAACTGTAGAGAAAGTTGCATTATCTGTATTTATTTCCCCGGAGTTGGTATCGACTATAAGATGGAGGGTTTTTGGCAAAAATGGCTCACGGTGTCCTCTGTTTTCGCGGATTGTTTTTTCTTTAAATGTGTAAAGGTTATGTTAATCAAAGACAATACTATGAATCTGATTGATTTTATGCATCTTATTATAAAGTTTAGGTAGTTCTAAAATAATTTACTGAAAAACATTTATACTCTTTTAGATTTTAGATAAACATACTAAAAGCTAATTGACGTGATTTGTGAAATAAAACATTGAATGAAACGGAAAATTTACTGCCACGAAAAACGCTACCCGGTTGTAAAAAACATTATTTTCAAAAGAAAAACGTCGAAAATTCATTTATCGCTATTGACTTTTCGCATGCGATTTTTCCTAATATTTGATGGTTGCCAAAAGATAGGAATAATATTCGTTTTCACGAATACCTTTTTATACTTTTTCACTTCCTTTTTATTTAATTACTGATTGAACTTGATACAATAATTTTTACTGTTACATTTTCAGTTAGATAGTTCGGGCTACTACACAGGCAATTTTTAATCTGATTCATATAATATCACAGTTGTTAAAAACTTAATCTAAGCCCCTATAAACCAATCTATAGGTCCATACAAAATTATCATACAGACCACCCGCTCGCATGCATCCAGCTAATTACATTTCTAGTCGTTAGCTGGAGCTTGCGAGGGGGAAAGTTGGAATCCCATGTCAATAAGTTTAATAGCTTCCAATATACAAAGGCTTTCGATACGAAGGTGGAGCACTTATGGCTCCCAACGGTGATTTTATAATGTAAGTTTGCGCTGAGTAGAGGACACCTTGTAGCTAAGCTACGAGCTTACCTATTTGACCTAATTACTCAAGACTAAAACTGTCTTCCTGTAACGTTTCAACGGTGGAGTCGTCGAAAGAATTTAAATATAGATTTACATTGAGGAAATGCTTTATATCGCTAAAACCGAATAGTCTTCGTTTCTATCCTACTTTTCATCTTACCTTAACGAAAAGGTTAGGTTAGGTTAGTTTATCAAAAACAGAGTTTTGAAAATGTTTAATTATAATTAATTTAATATAATATATTTTGAAAAATTATTTAATATGTAAAAGTAAGTGGTGTTATTTAGCTTACTTCCTTCCACTACTCTGCTTGTTATTACCCTATTGTGAAGTTGAGTTTACGTAGACTTTGAACAGCTGATAATAAAACCCGACATGTTCAATATTTCGTCTTTATTAGACTTCTGTAAAGTTTAGTAATTATTAATACTTGATCAGAAGATACTCTTGAGAAGTGATTTTGAAGGCTATTTATTAATGGAATAAGTATTTCTATGTACCAATAAGTATAAAGGCTTGAGAAATGTAAAAATTGCAAAGGCTTTTTTAGTATGGTGGTAGCAAAATATAGCCTACAATATAGCGGCATATATTAATTACATATTTAATTTACATTCAAAACTCTCGTTAAACGTATATTAATCAAGAAAGCTTTTTACGATTTAAATGATCGTAATCCTTGAGATTGACGACTTTGATTGACTCAAAACTTGGTGAATAAAAGAAACAGTCGCGGTTTCTTGTCAGTTCTTCTTGCCTGCTCTACGCCCTAGTCTTGCGAACTGGTAGTAAATGTAATTTTAAGATCAATTAACATATTTTCTATTGACGTTCATAAGTCTACTTAAGTTACCTATATGAATAAATTATTTTGAGTTTGAGTTTTAAAAGGCATATTTAAGCATCGAAAACTAATGGTTAATTTAGTAGAATCTCTTAAAATGCAGATTTGTACAATTTAATGGCTATATGTAATTTAGATATCAATATGTCTAGATTAAGATAATAAAAGTACGCAAGTGGTAAAATTTTAAAAGTTTGCTCCTAGGTTATTAATTTAAATAACATGTTTCTTATAGAACATTCACAACCCGCTATTAAACGCTGTTAAATTGTGGAATGTCTTCAATTTTAAATATAAATTCTGAATAGATTAAACTTGTAAGAAATATGTGTTGAAAATTCCGGAGAATGTGGATAAAATTTGGGATGGAATTTTAATAAGAGTGGCACAGAGTAGCATTTTATATTATAATTTAGTTATTATTCACAAAGTACGCACGTTTAAAAATATATCCGCTTTGCGTAAAGGTGGAATAGTAGCGTAAAAGATATATTAGCGTTGTAAAAAAATTATCAAAGGGAATTTGATAAATGTTTTACTTCATAAAACATGAATTTATAGTAAGATTTATTATTAGTATAAAAATGGTTTCGCTATCACGGTTAAAGTCGTGTTTAGGAAATAATGATAAATAATGTAACATTGTATGGTCAGTCGACAAGTTTTCCAATTTTTTTTGCCAAGCGTCAAAAGACACCCTCCCTCAATAGTGTTTGATTGAAATTCCCGCTGTGTTTATTAAATGTATGGAATTTTGAATGTAACAGCAATAGGGCCGCGGGCCCTTAACATATTTCAAATTGTTTATACACTAATAAAGTATCTGCCTTATTAGAAAGCAAAGTCCATTAAATGTAAGCAAAACTTTTGCCAAAAAATTACGAGGGTCGACTGCACTCTGTGGAAATTCTTGTTATAACAATAATTATGATTAAATTTTCCTTAGGTCTTCCTTTTAGGATTTGACAGCTTTCGTCATTATAAAATTAAGGTTAGCTAAAAAGTTAGGTACCTACATAACTTTTTATTTTCTGGTATAATAATCTCATTACATGCCCGCTTTTGCGTAATTTGATAAATAAAATCCTAACACACTTTTATTTATTAAACAATAGTTCAAGAACTATTTTGAAATAGTGACAACACTACGCTAACAAATGAGACACGCACAAGGAAGTGCAAGTACTTTAAATGCGTGTTTGTATGTATAACTTAGGTGTATGGTATATGGTGATCCCTTTCGAAACCTACTCGTGGCGCCTACTAATTGACTAATTGAGAGGACCTGACGCGCTTCTAATCACTCGAATAATTACGGCTTTAGGGACTATGTGCCGTGTAACCTTAGAACTGATGATGAGCCTACTTCGTAAAATATTCGGTTAACGTTAACTAAAATGTGTAAAAAATATAGTTTAATCTTTTATTCACCAAGCCATCAGTAATAGAAAAATTTAATAAAATAATATTCTTTGTTAAAATCTACAATTTTTTACATGTTTTGTGCATGGATGAATATTTTTTTAATGATTATATGTCCGAGAAAACCAAAAATATTATTTCCATATTACCAATACGGTCGTATGTAATATGTATTAGATATTGCTATTATAGTAAAACCATAGCCCAAATAATATATTATACCATTAAAGAATAATTACTAAATAATCTAAAGAAATAACATAGGTACTGTTTCGCTGCACCAAATACTTCCTTGGTAGTCACGTAACCTGTCATATATATAATAAACATTTTCCTATTTGTAATATTAGTAACTGATGAGTTTACAATGTTTGACGTTGGTAAATTACTGGCAAGGTGATTACTTGACAATGTCTGTTGTGTATGAAACTTGATAATATCGTGTATATTATTGAGATTGCGTGGGCGGTGAAACTCGGCGCAATTAAGATATCCCCCGGATCCCTCCGAAGTAATCGCCTATTGATTTTAGATTTATGTCGAGACAGCTAGTCAGTCATCGGCTTAATGCCTGCGTAACTCCATCCAATGTAATGAACTCTGAAGGGTTAATATCTGGCATTGTTAGTGCCCGCGTCTATCTGCGCGATTTATTATTATGTAACACTACTTGTACTAATTTCCTGTTTTTCACATATGAAGTGGTTAATGATTATATGTCTATCTTTAATATGCTCTACAATTACAACCATAGATGATTTATTTAAAATTTTAATGTACGAAAAATTTAACCCTAACATTTGAATAAAGTTTCAATAGATTTTTAAAATCATAATTTGTACTTGTTACTGACGAAATGTTCCATGTTTATTTTTTCAACTTATTCTGATCCAATTTATTCTGATTCAATAGTTAGCACTAATCGACTAGTATTAAATAACTCTCATAGTCACGTGCAAATTGAAGACCAACAATTCAATTACATAACCTTATTGGACTTAGTATTTCAAATCTTGATAATTTAATAAGTCGTATCATAAAAACTATCCTTCAGTAACAAGTTTCATAATATTGAGAACATCTCATAACAAAAGTTTACATTGTCTGCCGTGTAATAGTTTAGTTTCTTAGCATTGTCTCGTTTGTAGCCTCTTGAGAACAAAACTGGATATCCGTTTTGCCCGGAAGATATAATCGGAGTATTAAATTAGTACGGACCAGTTAATCCGGTAAGACTTTTACCGATTCCACCTTTGTTACACCTGCCCGGTAAAATTGTTATTTGTAATAACATGGACTTATCTGAAGGGATGATTGCTGGTTGGTTAAGCCTTTTAGTAATCATTTTTGTTAAGTCTATATTAAGAATTGAAAATAAATCGTTGGTGCTACACCCTTTTTTAAGTCTCAGATTTCTGTATCAGTTTAATGATCGTTTGTTAATCCAATAGGCAAGTAGGTGATCAGCCTTCTGTGGTTGACGCACGCCATGGACGGTCTAAGGCAAGCCGGTTTTCTCACGATGTTTTCCTTCACCGTTCGAGCGAATGTTAAATGCTCACATAGAAAGAAATTCCATTGGTGCACAGCCGGGAATCGAACCTACGACCTCAGCACGCTGAAGCCACTAGGCCAACACTGCTTATGGCGCGTCTAAACGGGCCATGTTTTGCTGCAATTGATGGCTGCACTGTTGGCCACTAATTGCCCGGCCATTACAAAAATATTTTAATGCAGCTTATGGCCGAACAATCTATGGCTGGGCAATGTGTTGCAATATGTCTGCAATAGTATGGCCCATGATGCAGACTCCTAAACGGGCTACACAAACCGGCCACAATGGCTGACGAAATCACACTTGTCGCAGCAGCTTATATTGTTTTAAAAAAGAAAAAGAAGAGATTGTGGATTCGACCTTACTTAAACAGGCTTGAAACTGTAGCGAATTTGAGTCTAGAAATAAGTCTTGATAATAAATTATTCAAGAACTAGAATGTCAAAAGCAGTCATTTTTACGTAGTAATCTAACGTCAAATACAGCTGATCGCAAACACAGAATATAGCAACAGGCACACTTCACTCATAGCAAACGTCATGTCGCGTAGAAAAGGATACACTGTGCCATAACAGAGAGAGTGACTAAAACAACAAGAGAACTGGCTGTGCAATATTGCAGTTGAATTCGATAGCCTAGCGATCGTCCGGCCACCCATCGGGGCAACATCGGCCATATGTGGCTATACAAAAAATGTTTGGCTATATGGCCTTGACATTACTGAAATATTACATAGTGTGGCTGCTATTGTTTGCAATGTTGCCGGCCACAGTGTTGCAGCCATCAATTGCAGCAAAACATGGCCCGTTTAGAAGCGCCATTACACAAACACTGGATATATTGGCACACATACTATATTGATTAATTAGCAAATTAAATATTATAACAAATTGTTCTACGTCACCGCCGCGGTGCGCTAACGCCTGTGTCATATCCCAAGACATCTCGCTCCCACTTGCACTGGGGCGAAGCTTCTTTATATAGCCACAGAATAAATATGTAAGATTTTTGTTGGCAAAGCAGCGATCTATAATATACCTTTAAAAATAAGTAAATCCGTAAAAATATAATTAAACTATTATTGGGTTGTACTGCTACATCCACTGCGTTCAACTAATGTTTTATTCAAATGTGATTGTGTTTAAAATTTTAAAAGCATACAGGACCAAAAGCCATAGTGACAAATATCGATCTTAAAGACAATAAAGGAAATCGAAAGGTTGCCCGGCTGCACCTTTCCGCTACATTGTCTTATCCGGCCGTATATCATTTTGACCGCTTCACCCGGACGGGGATAACCGATGGCCCGGGTATATTTTATAGGACCGTTTGGGATGGGAATGTTATTATATTCCCATTACATAAGTTGGTTTAAACGAGTATTTAGTTTATTTGGGAAAAGGTATATGATAGAAAGGATAAAAGCTGCTTTAAGTATAAAACTTTGAAAAAACAGCACCAAAATTGAAAAGTACTGTGTAAAGTACGCAGGTCACTCAATAATAATAGATTGTTAATTCCCTATATTTAAAATTTAGAGTTACATTCTCCTATTTTAAAATGAATTGTATGTATACTTGAAAATGCGTATATATTTGTAAATAAAAAATAACATACTATCATGCGCATTCGTGAGTCCATTATATAATAATCAGCTGAGCCCGGTGTGCTCTCAGCTAAAGAGTAAATCTCAAAGCTCCACCTCTCACAAAGTGACACAGAATGGAACTGTTAATGCGGTCCTTTTTGTCAGTAATATTATGCTCTTTGATAGTAATCTCGAGTCTTTGACTGAAGCAGTTTGCATCATGAAAATTATTAGCCATTCCTGAAGCACTAATACAACTACGGTTATACTGAACGAATAGCAAGAAATAGGAATGATATTACATAGATTGAATGAAACAATTATTATTATCGTGTTTCATGTAGATATCTATATAATAAAAAATATATAAATAATAATTTAGTGTAAGTATAGTGTGACATATGTCTCTTCTATGCTTAAATAGGTCAGGGACCTTTACATTCAATATGTTAATAGCGATTCAGACAAAATACGTTTAATGAAAACGTAGTCTGCAAAAGGGCTGTAAAATTCATTTATTCTCGTTCCGTAGCTACCTAGATTATGCGGCTAAAATTATTAGGGTGTAAATCCGTTACGAATTGCTACGGCGTAGCCGGAACACGCTACACCGTAGTCACAACGTCAATGCTTGCTTTGCAAACAGCTTACAAGGATTTCGCGTGACGGTACGATCTACGAATTGTAATGCTTAGACTACTAAACAACTATTAATTACTAATATTTCTGTGAAATATCTTACAACTTCTCAGAACTTAACCAATATGACAATCACCGCGCTTGCTGACTACTGTATTGATACGTTTGAGAAAAAAAATTAATAGGTTTTTTTTTATTATTTTGTTCTTGTTATTCCTACATCTAATTATGTTCGAAGAATTTTCACATTTTTAATTTCTAGTTAACTCGAATATATATTTGAGAAATGTTGCTGATATGCGATGTAATCTAAAAGCATGTGGTCCATGCCTCCGAGATTGTTATGTTTTCAAACTCAAACTCAAAATATCTTTATTCAAGTGGGTAACCAAATACACTTTTGAATCGTCAAGTTAAATTAATCGTTAATTTACATTTACTACCAGTTCGCAAGTCAAGGGCTAGAGCGGGTAAGAAGAACTGGCAAGAAACTTTCCGCCACTCTTTTTAATCGCCAAGTATTGTCATACAAATTGTTTGAACTGGAGCAAATCAATTTAATCATTTGTATCGGGAGATTTAACAATAATACTGAATCTTGCTTATTATTAATTGTGTGTTAGCTAGCACCGTTCGCACGAAATTATTAAGAAGCAAGCTATTCTTTTTTTTTCGGAATAATATAATAGCGATAGAAATTTAAAGGAGGTTACACTGAGCAAATTTATTGTATAAATGATTTTTATAATAAATTTGTTTAGTATAATAATGATAAGCTACTAGTTAATAATGCTTAATACGTAGCTGGGCTAACATGAGGTGCTTAATTCAAATGTATTAATTCGCTAAGCCTCCAGTAACTATCCTACGGTTGAATAATCTGATCGTAATATGCGAGCTTAATAAAAGCTCAATACAATTATTAACTCTAATGTTCCAACCAACTTTAGTATTGATAATTAAACTTAAAAATAATTTGTAATCAAATAAAAAACGCAAATATTTTTGTATATATGTCAAATGTCACACAAAAATATACATGTCAAACGTCAAAAATCATCGTCATCATTTGTTCATATAGGTAATACAATGTACACTTATGAACGTCAAAAAAGAAATATACATTAAATGCTTCTAATTTTACATTAACTGCCGGTTCTCAAATCAAGGGCCGTAGAACGGAAGAGAAAAACTTGCAAGAAACTCTGTAATACGTATAACGTAGCTGCTGATATTTTCACATTTCAGATTTTTACTTTTAAGTAAAGAAAGTTAATGATCGTTTATATCAGATTCCTTATATTACAATATTAAAAAATAAAATTGCATATTTATTATTCCGTGTATATATTATATTGTCGTGTATATGTATTGTCAAAGCCAGTATAATTCCTTGCAAAAAATATCGTTCTCACAATGAATATATTGTTAACATTATCTGTTGTGCTTTTCGTTTTAACTAAGAGTTTAAACGCTTTTAACCGCTAAAGTGTTTTTTATACTTGTTTCTGCTATTGTATATTAATTCTTTGTCAAACGTTATACATCACGCGCTTATTTAAATAAACATTAAAATATGTGAAATTCGTAAAAACAACTACTAGGAATCTCAGTACTTCACGCGAAAAGCTTTTAATATGAATAGTTAGACAAATCATACGCCTTGAATACATTTTACGTAGACAACTTAGCGTTCATCGACAGCCCGCCATTATCCTAACTACTCTTACTAGTTACGCCGCGGCAATTTTGTCTAGAACCGGAATTATCAGCAGACTTCGTACTAGGAATAGGTCACGTTATGCTAGATGGTTTGCCGGAACACGTATGAGAGAGATATCGCTTCCAATTGCACGCGATTCACATATTATACATATTGAAATCGTGTTCTATCAGCTCATGACTAGTTCCATCTGAGAATATATTACGATTCGCTAGGTATTTCGTATACTATACTATATGTATCGTATTACCGATCCAGGGATCCAATATTGTTGATGCAACAGATTGCCTAATGCTATAATCAATTTTAAAACAATATAATTTTACCATTAAGATTGTTCTGTGTTGCTGTGTCGTATTTAAAATTATTCAGTGCTTGGCAATTTTTATCTGTCTAATAGATTATTACATTATTTATTTACTAGTACATAAATACAATTTTTTAAATAAAATATCTATACCTATAAAAATAAATAAATAAATACTAAATAACTTTCTTTTATGTATTTTAAAAAGACCTTATTTATGACAAGGTATGTTTTTTTAAAGTATAGACCATTATTGTACATTTATGTTAAAAAAATAGACTTTAATTAACAATCAACGATTACCTATTATATAGGAGTTACTTTTTGTATTTATCATATTACTATCTAAAGCTTTTGTAAGCGAGAGTTCAATCTTTGAAAATGTGTATCATAACCTGCTTATGATACACATTATACTGATTTTATATAATTTTATTTTCTAAATATATATTATAGGATGGACGACTCGGTTGCAATATTGAGCTCGCTGGAGTCTTAGTCTTGAGGTTGTGGTTATAATTCTAGTGTTTGTAAAATTGCTATTATCTCAAATAGAAAATTTCTTTTCCGAAAGGATTCAACATTACATTTGTTACAGATTTTACTAAAATCAAAATCAATTTCAATAATTAATTTACAGTTGGAAGGCAAAATATCCAGAAATGTTTAAAAAAACTTGCAGAACGCGTAAAAAGTATTGATCTAGATTCACGACGGGTTATCAGTAAAATAACTCGCTTTTACTTGCGGTTACATCCATCGCAGCCACGGAAACACATTTCTTCAAGTTTGAATGGATTTCCAAACATAGCTGAAGCTTACTGTGATATCTTTTGTCCTCGGTATCGTAGTGTGCTCTTATACTATAATAAAATATACAAGATCCGGTATTATTTCTGAGGGCCCGATACAAGAACAGTGTCTCAAGTAGGGAATATATTGAGCAATAAGTTATAATACAATGGACGACGCAACATTCTGTTTGACAATACTTTTTGTTTTGTCTGGACATTGTCAGATAATACCCACTACTCGGAGCTTTATTGGCTGCGCCTATAGTACTGAGCAAGCATATTTTATTTTTAATATTTAATATACACAAAAGCAACTTATTTTTTTCTGATTTTTAAGTTATATAGGGTGTCTCAAAAGGAAGTTAATATTTAGTTGATCGATTAAAAAGAAAGTCGTGTATCAAAAAAGTGTTTATTAATTATTAAAGTACTTATTTTGGGAATTTATTTATTTAAAATAATAACGTCGAAATGTAGACCGTCGCGTTCGCAACACTCATTTAATCAAACAATAAAATTACTTATGACGGCTCGACAGGTGGACTCAGAGATGGCTGCCATTTCGTGACGGATATTTTCTTTCAATTGTGCCAAAGAAGTCGGCTTATTGGCGTAGATTTAAGATTAAAGATAGCCACATAAGAAAAAATCCATATGGCTTAAATCAGGACTGCATGGAGGCCAATTTATGTCACCTCCCCTGGAGATCAATTTGCCTAAGAAATTTTTACGAACTCGTGGCAGAGACGTATTGGACATGTGTGACGTTGCTCCGTCCTGCTGAAACCATGTTCTTTGGTTATAGCCAGGAAAGTTTTGAAGTTTAGGCACCAAGAAGTCGTCTAATATTTTAACATAACGCTAAATAAATAGATGTAAACTTTCTTTTGAGACACCTGTTATTTCGTTCCCTTTACAATTACAGTTTTAGTAGCGGACATTCTACGACAATTTTTAGGTGCTTATGTTTGTTTTACGTATTGAAATATAATAAGAAATAATTTGACAGAAACATCTGAATAGCATTATTAATTAAAAAATGATAGAACACATTAAACGGAATATGTAAAAAGTGGAATAACCGAGATATTATCCCTTACCCGAAACGAGGGCAAGCTCCACTGGCTTTCACGCTTGGAAAACTAATGTAATAAGGACGTACCGATCCTATACGCCCAATACCATTTTGCGGCCATGGGAATACAGCATTACTTCTGTATTCCCAGAGCTCAATATAAGGGGTAATGATGATTCTAATTCTATACTTGGAATTAGAATAATCATGGAACTTTTGTAGGTTATCTTGATGTTCATCCTTTCTTAACGAGCATTTAAGGCAACTTTTCCTACCTATATATAATATATTTATTTACTGTCTGACATTTGAGGTAACTATGGACAGTAATTTGCACCAAGAGAAGCCACCTGAGAGGAGGAGTAACGTCGATAAAATAAATAAATAAATCAGTGGCGCTACAGCGTTTTTAGGTCTTGGCCTCAGATTCTGAATCTCTTTCATGATCATTTTTAAATCTAATAGGCAAGTAGGTGATCAGCCTTCAGTGCCTGTTGGTTTCCTCACGATGTTTTCCTTCACCGTTCGAGCAAATGTTAAACGCGCACATAGAAAGAAAGTCCATTGGTGCACAGCCGGTATCGAACCTACGACATCAGGTATGCGAGTCGCACGCACTAGGCCAACACTGCACTGCATACCCCTTTTATCCAATAATGAAGTAAGCAAACAACTTTTCGTCCACTGAAACACTTAAAAAATATTTTTTCTCTACATTTCCTCAAACTTATAACCACCATCCAAACTGATAAACAACATATATTAATTTTGTATAAGTTATTTTGTTACTTGTAATTCTGCTGCTATGGTAAATGTAAATATTTGCCGTGGGGACATCTTCTTGACGCATTAATGACTTAACCATTTTACTTGGAGACTCGATTGTATTGACTGATAACCTGGATTTTATGTGTTCCGCTTTGATTCAAATTGTACACAGTATAGCGAGCTGGTGTATGATAAACTACATATTCCCATGGCACTCTAGATTGATTGAAATATTCGCCAGATGATTTATGTGTCATTGAATGTGAAATTAATCGTTAATAGATAATTCATGGACGAATTTCCATATTTCAATTTAGATAACAAAAATGAGGTATCGATTACAAATCTGAATAGGTGTTTAACGACTTATAGGTATTAATAATGTCAGCAATAAATGATAAGTGATATTCATTGTTGCTGAAATGGAATCATAACTATGAATTCCCAGTTAATTTCTGACTTTGTCTTCACTAAGAACGGGACATGGGTTCTAGTTTACTTTTATCCTTTTCTCTATGCCTAATGACAATATAGAATACAAATATTCAAATAATTCGATACAGGGCGATGATTCGAGTTTCGAATTGGTTTCGGAAAATACTTCCGATATCATTACTTCAAATCCTCTTCGACCCTTGTAGAATCCAAATGTTTTCCATACAATAGTTGGGGGTGCAATAAAATCTATTTACATTCAAGGAAGCACTGCCTTGGCGGCCGTCGTCAAATAGTTAATAAAAGTAAACCCCGGATTCGCGTACGATGTATTCCCGTTACAGCTTTTACTGTAATGCCGTTGTCGTTTGCCCGAAATGCGTTCTAAACGCTCAAGTAATGTTTGCAAGTGATTCTTTATCTACGTTTTATGACTTAAGTAGATATTATCCTATTATTATTTAAACTGTGTTTTAGAATTGAAAGACGAATGTTTATTACTCCTGCTCGTTTTTACCGAATTCCCACTATTCAACACATTCGTAAGCGTAAATCAATTAAGAATAAAATCTCGTTTTATTTGGCCTCTGCTTGTGCACGCATTTAGTTTAAAGAAAGGCGTTTCGCATCGTCTGTTAGATTCGATCTTAAGAGATCCTTTGGTAACTGGCTCACTCAAACGTCACCTGGTCAAGTTTATAATGTTTGTTTTTCTGTTTTGCTATATAAGTTATTATTAAATATATTTTTACATTTGCATGCTGATTTGACGTAGCTAATACTTCGGACACCACCCCTTTCATTAGGATAAAACCACATATTACACTCATATCGTGACGCTTGTCTCCTTCATCTTCTATGCTCAATTTCAAAACTCTCTCTTATTTTAAAATATGAATTCAAATTCTTAGGTCCTTATATTATGTTATGCACCTCTGATTTTGAGTATTTGGAAATTTCATCTCTCACCTTTTGTAGGCAAGGCCACTTTGGTAATTATATAATTTTGCAGTGTTACTTATAATTTTATTTTTGCTAATTTAGTTATATAATATCTCACTTCTTGCACTTTACCCTTAGTATTTCTTTATTTTTCCTCACTACGGTTGCCTGGAACAGATCGCTTGTTAGCGATTAGGCCACCCGAAGCATGTCTTACTTGATTTTATTTTATTTGTAACGTAAGGAATTTTTAATAAATAAACCTATCTTGTAAGGGTAGACTTATGAAATGATTACGGCGTGGCTAACTCCGTGCGTTCTTTGTCCCATTTAGGAAACTCATAGTTTATTTAAATAGGGCTGGCACAAGCGATGGTGGACATTTAAGTTGGGGATATTGTAGGAATCATTTTTACGGTAAGTTTCGGTACGCGACTCACGGATTTGGATTACGGAAGATTTTACAGAATAAAAACTTTGAGGTAGCGCAAACTTTTAAATCTCAATTCTACTTTATACGTGAGTTGGGATATTGCGTTGCTATATAGTGGAAACTGTTTAAGAAACTAACTGAAATTAATCCCTTTTATAGTTTTAACATTAGTCACTGCCTGTCAATGAGTTGGAAAAAGAAAATACTTATTTAAAAAAACATGGCGGAGAGCATGTTACAAATGGAATAAAAGAAAACTTAAGATTGAGTGTAATAGAGAAAAATCATATTAATATAACATCATTGTATATATATTTTAACCAACGCTTCTCCATAAAGCACGGACGAGATGGACACGAAAATATACTCCCTTGTGTGCAGTCAGTCGAGTAAAAGAGTTCACGTCAAACTTTTGAAGTTGATTCGGGACATGCTCTATTAGTTTGCCGAGTTTCTCCCGCTTCTCCTCAGTTCGGAGGTCGTCGGCAGTCCCTCGAAAATAAACAGGGATCACGGGGATTTTCGCAATTACACTCGGAGTGCTATGTGAACGAATCATCTAGTTTACAGTGTGTTTGCTAATGAAAGCATGTGCTTTTGTGCATTTTCCATCCCAGTTTTATTTCATTGCCAAAATGTTTGTTATTTAAATATAACGTTTTTAACGGAGATAAACAAATTCAGACGAATTTTTTTATGTTTTTTTCTTGATGCATAAACCAAACAAAAGTACAACACTACTGGTGTATTTACACACCCAAAATGTATTTTATCAGCTTGTCCGAAAGATGCGGAGTATTGGGTCGCTTACACAATGCTACTATGTTAGCCACTTTTGGGCGAGAGCGTGCCAAAAAATTTTTGCGTGCGGAATATGTAGGTACAAAAATAAACTGTAGATATACGCCGTTACTTTTTGGCGAATAACATCAAGATTTGAGTGCTTGCGGTTTGCTTACGACGCGATAAAATGTTATGTTACTCGTACTTACTGTTTTCAGTGGGTTTCCGAGGTATTCTTTGAAAGTACCCAATGTATTACCGCTACTTACGTAAAGTAGACTAAAGGTTCTTGAAATAAAATTAAGCTTCAATAAACTAAATATTATGTCGTTTGGTCTAACGTCAATAATGGTAGCGGTACATTTTTATTATCTTAAATAGCATTTTGTACAATTACGAACTCGAACAAAGAGAATTCAAAATATAATTTTTAAAGTTTCGTGTTATATGAATTCTTTGATTAAAATACACATAAAATATACACAAAGTCGCAAAGAAAATCCCATTAGCCCAAAAAGCAGGAACAGTAAAAAGTGTAAAATGTCGAGGGAAATCATTGAAGTCGCTGTTTCCCGTTTTATTTGCCCCGGCAAGGAATGAGGCCGTGATCAAGTATTCTCACTCTGGCTATAGTCTAGTGTTTCAGTGGCGAATTTTTTTTTTATGTAACAGGAGGCAAACGGGCATGAGACTCATCTGATGTTAAGTGATACCGCCGCCCATGGACACCCAGAAAGCTCGCAAGTGCGTTGCCGGCCTTTAAATAAAAATTGTTAAATATCATTTGGTAATGAGTCATTGGACCTGCTCAAGTGCGGTAAAAGCTATCAGGGAAATTTTAGACATTGATTGATGAAACATTTGTTTTTTTTACTCACGGAAAATTTGCAATAAATTTCCTCTAATTCTTTTAAACTATTTAAAAATAAATCATTGGCACTACAACCTTTATAAGTCTGGGCCTCAGATTTTTGTATCTGTTTCATGATCATATTTTGTCAATCTAGATGGCTAGTAGGTGTTCAGCCTCCTGTGCCTGACGCACGCTGTCGACTTTTTGGGTCTAAGGCGAGTCGGTTTCCTCACGATGTTTTCCTTTACCGTTCGAGCGAATGCTAAATGCGCACATATAAAAAAAAGTCCATTGGTGCACAGCCGGGATCGAACCTACGGCCTGTACGAGTGGCACGCTGAAGCCACTAGGCAAACACTGCTTTTAATTATTTAGAACAAGAAAAAGGGGAGGTGGAACTTAAAGCTCTATTTATAGCATTTCACTGTAAATTCAATAGACTATAGAGTAACTGAATAATAGGAGAGGTGAATCTCGTTGAAACAATCATTTGGCCGCTGAAGCCGGGTCAAGAGTCATTATGTCACCTGTGTGACACTCTTGCTGTTTTTTATTCAAATAAATGAGTATTAGCTATGTTATATACATATACCTATATAATACCAGTGTAGTATCAACAGATATGTGCTGCCTCGACATACGAGTTTAATTCGTTTCGTAATCTTGATTGAAAATAGCTTCCATTACACCACCTCGGCGGCTTTTGTTAAGTGCTTGAATAATATTTTTTTTTTCTACGCTTTAATTTAATAGATATCAACTTATTCTTCGGACCCATGATTAAAAATAAATGTGATAATGCATTAAAATGTACAAAAAGCAAAAAACGCGATCAAAAATGCTTAGAGACTGTAGTGTGTTGTGTGCGATTTCTCGTATGTAAAATTTTGCTGTCTTTTGTTGGCTGCTTGTATCACAAAACACTCGAATATCGAGGTACCACTGTATTTATATAAATGTTAATAACTGAAAATCCTGTTATTTCCCAAGCAGATTAAGGGTCAGATCAAACGGCTGAATAAAGGCAAAAATGTTGGATTTATAAACCGCTGACGATGGAGAATAAAGGTGGACATCGATTTAACAACCAATCTTTGAAGGGTTCATTTAAAAGACCTTTTAGGCTTATTTCACGGTTGAGTAGATGTAAAAGTGGTATTAATTTTTCTGTGAAAAACCGTTAATACAAAGGAGATGCTGGGAAATTAGATTTTTCGGCTCTTTATTTGAACTCACTGTTACTGAAATTTAATATTTTTTGACTGATCGACATAATGCCGCAAATTTGTAAACAAGTGTTTTGTAGATTTGAAGCGATTTGACGAACTATAAATAAGAAGGAAAAACCAGAAGATACGTTCACTTTCTTTTTACCTATTATATTGTAATTATTTCTGTTAACATTACAGTAACTACTATGATACAAGACGTTTCATTAATTGAAATGCGTCCATAATTACCTATAACCAAAGGGTCACTCGACATTGATCCGTATTTGTACGCGGAATTAACATTCCCGTACATGTCCGACGTTCATAGTTCCGTTCGCTCGTGACAGTTTTACTAATCACGCGTCGCCTTTGTTCGAATCGACAGTCGTCTATTGAGCTTAATATCGATTGTTACTGTTGCAAGTGCCAACTGTTTCATCTTTGGGACTCTATACATTTATTCTTACTTAATTTATATTGATTTGCATAATGCCTATATTATGACAGCGTTACTTTAATTATGCATTTTTCAGTGTACAATGTTATCACGAATAAATTGAATGATAACAGTTATATAGCGGGCTATTCGGGGTATTTGTTGTGTTTCCCCAAGGGAGTCGGTACGGAATAAGTTTAAAAAAATAAATATTATGACACTATCTGATCAATATATTCTTGAAGCCTTGTTGTGTGTACAAAAAAATATAAACGATTTTAAAACAAATGGTAATTTCACCAGTATAATACTCGAAACAGAAGTAATCTAAGCTTACGACCAACCAGGCTGCAGAAGATAAACCACTCCTTATATGGAAATTGTATTCGTTTTTACAACACACTCAATTCAATTAATCAATAAAGCTTTTTTTATAAATTTGATGAATATTTTAGTGATCCTAATCCTTGGTATTGATTTGCTCCAGTTCAAACAATTTGTACGAGTCAAAACTTAGCGATTTAAAAGATTGGCGGAGAGTTTCTTGCCAGTTCTTGTTAAAGGTATTTTGAGTTTGAGTATATATGATAAAACATAATATTTTCGCCTTTTTGTAATCTCTTATACTGAAAGTACTACTAAAGATATTTAACCTTTGTAAGAGACCCACCTCACATTAATCGTGATAATGAGTGTGTAGAGTCCCAGGTTCATTTATCGCACACGCAGCGCTCTCAATCTCGCCTTCAGTAATGGCGCATCCAAGGCGACTCTGATTAGAGCGTGACGTGACAAATTGTACACTTTGTACAGTGTTTGTCCACGCCGGCCCAGTGATTGATGATCATCTGGTCCCTAATTAGATAAGGAATACGCTTTATGAGATTCGGGCGATTCGCGCGAGATTCATGAATCAACTTATCCGGTAATGATCTGAAAGTATTTCGGGTCATGACGTCGTTTACAAACATTACTAGTTTATTATTTGCTGAGTTTGATGTTAATCACTCTTGTTATCTAGATAGTCTGTTAAATAGCTTTTCGACTTTAAAAAACAATTTCTGAGTCGCTTGATCCATCGGCGTTTAGTAAAGATGTGGGGTCTTGCATCTTCTATCGGAACAGTGTTCAGAAGAGTTGTTCGGACACCTGCAGCTGTGTTTAACCATCGGATGTCGAGGCAGAATATGAAATTCCACCCGTATCACCTCAACGTCCGTCGTTTCACAACTGAGCGTTTTTTAAGGCAGTTTTTGCCGCGCACCACCACTATATGAAAAAAAACCTTGTCTGCTTAGCACTAAGAAACAAACTTGACTGCACGTAATCAACCAAGCGGCGAATTCTCTTTGTGACATAAGCGCTGTTCTGATATGGACTATATACTACCCATTTAAATCGGGAAAGAATATGGCTACATGTGTATATAGCACTACAAATTCATATTCGCCTAAACCTCTCGTGTAATGAAGTGAAACTAAGTTGAAAGTTGTCGGCATCAAATTTAAAGGGGTTTGTTTATAAGGGCTCGAGTGTTGAGCGTTGAGAGCCGCGATAGTTGTGATGATTAGATTTTGTTGTTAAGCAGACTATCACGTTACGCGATAACTTTGTGTATTATCTAGCCTGCTCTGTGGATTTTAATTAGTGAAGAGTATAATATGATGAAACATGAGTACGCGTGAGTGTGCGGTTTAACGTGGCAAACTCGAGTTTTCTATCTAAATTAACACAAGTGTATTTTACACTATATAAACAGTTTTAACAATAAACAACGTTGGTATACAAATTTAAACCATATTGTGCAATAGTTTGTGGTAAATTGTACAAATATTGTAATTTTTGCATTATAACTGCCATCTATAAGCCAAAACATGACAATGCAAACCTCATTACACATTACATTATATATTGAAGGTTGCTTTGTGTAATAGCTTTTTTTAAATATATATGGAAAAAATAAATTGGGCTACTTATCATAATTCTACATAGATACCGATATATTTAATTTAATGTAAAAGTAATAAACAGTTCTCTTAACTGTAGAGTGTACCGTTGTAGTGACCGGCATATGACAAGGGATCACTCAACGCGCCTATGAAAATAACCACGTCACGATTGACACGCCTTGGAGTTGGGTCACTGCATCTATAAGCGTTGACTGACTCAAGCTGAAAATATACGTAGGAACAATAGTTGCACGCCTCTACTTATTTAACGGAAACGTTCATTATACAAGCGCTTGCTTCGTTTGTGTTATGCCTTCCGAAATAAGAAGAAATCATTACATTATACAGCAAAATCTCAAAAAAAAATTAGACAGTCGGTATAAAAATTAAATTCAATATAGTTAAATATATATTATGTTTACCTTACTGCTGCTGAAATATCTATTTTTTATTCAGTTTTCATTCGATCTTCCATTTATTTTACAATCCATATTACGTTCCTGGAACAGATATCGGTTCTGGCAGATATTGCAATGATTTTAGAGATAAAAGTGTTGTTTTTGTTCTGCGGAACTATAAATCCAGGCTACATCGAAAAATCGCAAAACGAAAACCAGCTCTGTTAAAAATTATATTTTATTATTTGTTGTGATTTATCTCTTATTGATTGTTATAAAACTGTTTTGACAGCTTTTAGTCATATTTAATGGTTGGATACAGAAATGGTAGATAAAAAATGGTTGTAAAATATAGTATAAGAGCCATAATATTAATTGAGAAAGAGTTCATACGTCTTACAACAAGTACTTAAGCAAATAATAATACCCTTGTTTCGTTAAGTGTCGATCGAGTCGATGACAAACGAGACATTAAATTATTTAGTAATTTATTCCTCTGTAAATATGCTGATAATAGGCCAGACCACATAAAGAAATTAATAAATAAAAATTTAAAGAGCTAAAAAGCTTTATGTACTGTTACAGCTAAGACTCCACAATATTTGTCTATGCAATAGATAGTCTCACAGTGTTTACAAATAATTAAAATAGTTTCAACTGTTTGTCCGTGCACCGAACGCATTGTGTAAATAATTATTATTGAGAGCATTAATTAAACTGACGCGACGCGCCGATCGATATGTTTTGTTTGTGTTGGCTATAGGCGGTAATCATTTGATAGAAAATATGGATTTTAGAATTTGATGTTATTCAATGTAATTCATAGTTTGATAAGAGTGATTTTAATACTACACTAATACAGTTACTTTGGCATTATAATCTTTGTTAAAAAATCGATGAAACCATAAAGATGCAAATGCATACTATAACAAAACTATTCAATGCAAATAGATTTATTGAGTCACTAATACCTAGTAGTTTTTTTAAAAAACCAGATCTAATTAGATTGTAGTTCGCATGTTTACTGTACTTGATTGGTGTATTTTTTATTTACCCGTACCTTGAGCATTATTTCTTACATTTAAATCTATGTTACCATTGTGAATAGCCTTTAACGCACAAATTTATATGATTTTCATTTCCCTTTCAGATGCATCATCCGATTCAAATGAAGCCGGCTGACAGTGAAAATAGAAATGGTGAGTGAAATCTTTTATTATTTTTGTTTAGTATTTAAGATTCCACTGCCATAAAAAAATCATAAACAGAGATTTTAAGTAGTTTAAAATCGAAATGAAATATCATTTATTCAAGTAGATAGTGACTAGCAGTAAATGTACATTTAGATATGTCTCTGAATGTACTTTACTAACAAGAAACTCTTGGCCACTTCTTTTAATGTTTTATCTTTTGAATGATTGAGTTTAATTTACAATGGTTTGTTTATGCCACGCCACGTATTATAATATTGAGTTATAATTAATTTGATTCAATTTAAAATCACTTACGATAGGCTAGTTGTCATTATCAGAGGTCGTTAATAACTAATTTGACTAATTGAGCAATCGAACGCTCATTATGAGCAATATAGTCAGTAGTTATAAGTATCTGATTGTGCAGTTTGAAAATGATCATTTAATTTGCAGTAAAATAAAATAAAAACGATAACTTAACCAAAGAAAATGGACGGCGGTTTGCGCATGAAGTTTAGGGAAATAAATAGTTATCATTTCGATACCTCCTAAGTATACTGAGTCAACTGACATTTTAGTAATTTTATAGGAGAGCCATTTTAAGGCAAATTCTTTATATTTTAATGAAATCAAACTAATTCGGAATAAGTTAAATGTTTTTTTAATAAAGATTGAAAGCTCTTCCTTTGGTATAACATGATTTTGCTGAATTTTGTTTTTAAATGATATTTTATGTACATGACTCATTATACACGGGCGGGACTCAATAGTAAAATGGTTTAACTACCAGTTATATTCATGTACGTTGTACATGAAAATCCATGGCTTACTCGAAAGTATTTAGAAATATGATAATCATTTTATTAATATCATACTACTTTTGGTTATTTTAGATTTTTTTTGTCCCACTTAATATTAAAATGTTGAAATTACATCACTTGACTCATTATACTAGGAAAGTACTTACCTATGTTAGTAGTTAAAACCTCAACGTATACTGGACTAATATAATTAATCGAGGCTTTTTAATTACTCATTTTAGGTATTTCGAATACCTCACGAAATTAATAAAGGTTAGGAAGAAGTAGTCTCATTAACAAAACAACACATTTAAAGAATCACGATGTATTTTTCGTTTATACTAAGTAGGACCCTTTTTTGTAGCATGTAGTATCATTAAAGTTTCTTGAAAAGTAACAAACATCAATAAAAATAATACAAAACTAAAAATGGTAACTTACGTTAAACAATATTAATAAAAATAATAGATATGAATAATATAAATATCTAAAAATCTAGGAAATTCTAACGCTCAAAAAAATGCTATAAGGTTAAACAAAATAAATAAAAATATTAAAGGTTGAACGAATCAAAAATCAGTCTGAATTACTATCTTCTGCTTCATTAGAGTTATTAAGATAGATAGATAGATCCATCATTAGTAGTTGTCCAGTTGTTTATAAGTTTTGACTTTGATTTGAAGTCCTTTATTAAATCCTGAGACACTTCAATAACTGTGTATGTATCTTAAAGCTGTATATCATTGATCAGGCATATAAAGCTTTTTATCTTTGTCTGTCTTTCAATTAAAGCGTGCATACTGTCGCCTTCACTTTGTGAATGACCCACTATTAGAAAGCGATGGCTAATAGCTATACACTTTAAACTACCTAACATATACATTAAGAAATAAATCCTATTTCTATTTTGGCCTCCACAGTTGTCTGACTAAAACCGGTAATCATTGACACCTTCACCACCCGTAACTTCTATAAACTTAAAATGATAGCTGGAAATTTCAATTGCACCTCTCTTTGCTGTCTGTTGATACCATCAAAAGCAATCACCTTGGCGAGATCCCAGAATTAATATTGTGAAATTATACAAATAATGTTTCCGTTTATAATAAAAAATACTCACGCTTCCGTGAGGTACATACATTAAGACACTTTTGAAGATCAGATGCTGATATAAGGATTTCATTATTTTGTAACGCTGATTTTTTATCTTTTGTTTTCATTTTTCTAGCATTCTCTTTTTTTTAAATGCTCTTCATGCTTTTCTTTATCTGCCTGTAGAACTTGCTTGTTATTTTTATAAATGTGACATTGTTCACAAATATATTTTTTGAGTTTATAAAACCTATATATAGATATTGTCTCACGGTAGTCCATAAACCATTCGATTCATGAACAGTTTTGGGAAGGATAAAAAGCCTTCCAGATAATTTTTACTTGATTTTTGGCGAGTGTAATGCGACTCTACAGGAGAAAATGCTTCAACGTGATCTATAGCACTGTGAACGTTATCGGATGGATTATATGTTCATCCAAAGACCACGCTGATCTGATTTAATAAATCCATTACCTTTATCGGACTTTTCTAAATCTGTATAAGCAAAATCAAAACTAATAGAAAGGGTTCTCAAAAACATAGTTTTGTAAACCGATATTTTTGTGGTCTCAATATTATCTCCTTCACTCCTTTTTTTTATCGACGATATTTTTTTCTCTTTTTTTCCAGCTTCTACAACATATCTTGCCAAAAAACCCATTGTCTTCGGAGGTCCAATAATCCAAAACATTCTGTTAATTTCTCACTGCATTTTTTCCGACAGGTTGAGGGGCAAGAAGTTTTCATAATTCTCGTAGCATGTACTCTTCCGTTTCTACTGACATATTCCAATCCTCTATTAAGCTTATATTTCCTCTCCTTATCCTTACATTTTTTATGAAAACTCTTAGCCTTTCTTTTTCTTTTTTCGCAATGGAAATGGGCTTTTGGCGTTATTGGACGATGAGTATGTGATAACATTAATGTCAGAAATTAACAGGAGATGAGAAAAAGAATTATACGGCGATGGTACTGGAGTAATATCACAATAATTTTCTATAATGCTATTCTGGATGGGCGAATTACCTGGAGTGTTCTCTATGACTGATGGCTATCGATCTCCTTTTTGAGTTCAGTTATCAACATTCGATACCCAAGGCGAAGAGCAAAGAATATAATCTAGGAATAATATGTAAGCATTAGAAGGGATATTCTGCGATACTTCCTTGCTATCATTCTAATCAATATCATCAAGTATTGATAGCTCCTCTTCCATAAAATTTGCATCCGGTGGCAATGGAGACTCTAAAATAAACAACAATTAAAAACACAAGAATTCATATTTTTATATTTAACGAGCCAATATCAAGTTATAAAATTTACACATAAAAAAATATATTATACCACAATTAAAACAAATATATCAAAAATTGAATTAGTACATTATTATAGCCAGATAAATCAAGTGTCTTCTTTATAAAGTTTGTTCGTTGTAAACAGGTGTAAATATAGTTGTATCAGTATACGGCGTACTAAGCAACGTGTAACAATTATCAAACAAAAATGGCAAAATCACACTATATGTGACATAAATAAAGTATATCAATGTAACTTACCATATTCATCCCTGTTTTGCATTATATCACCGATTCCTGAGATATTGCTAATTGTATCATTAGTATTATTCACCTTATTATTGAGAAAATTAAAAAAAATTCGCGCCCTCGCCGTCATTTATCGTATACTGAGCCATAATATACTTGTATCAATGCGTCCCTCCTCACGCCCCGCGAATACTGATACAATTTTATTTGGATCAGTATACAATGTACGATTTTAACTGATGTTGAAATTGATTTAGTATACGTGAAATTATCTCGGTAATTATAGGTCTTTTTTTTAAAAAAATAACACTAACATTAAGATCATGGTTTATTATGTACTTTTGTATAAAAAAAACAAAATACCTAAATTTGTTAGTTGACTTAGTATACTTAGGAGGTATCGATTTGCTTAACACACTGTTGGCACACCAATTCTATTTGCGTATGAGTTAAAACAATTGACGCAAAATATATATTAACTAAACCAAACGATCTATATAAAACATGGTAAACGGCTAAGTAATCTTAGGTGACAGAGTTTATCGAGGTCAAAGAGTATAAACGTGTACAATAAACACCATAGATCTCAAACAAGTCTGTTACACTTAAGTCAGCTCTGTCCTACAGTAGTCTATGTCTAAACGGCATGAGCAATCGATTGTCCGCCGCGTCCGCGTCATATAGGCTCACAGCGAGTGCGGCGCACGTGTGTGAATACAACTAGACAATCTTTGCATTCCGTTTATAAAGGCCACCATACATAATGCATTAATAACTAATGTAAAAGCAAAACGTATAACAATTTATAAGTAGCATCTTTTTTCAAAAACAGCTGAATGTATGCCTAAAAAAATAATAATCTCACGTTCGTTATAAATAATTAATTATACGCCTTGGCTATTAATATGTTTAGATTCTTACTAATTAGACTTTTTAACAAGGTTAGGTAGTAAGTGTTATAGATATCTACTATATAAAAATAAGTCGGGTTTTCCTTCCTGACGCTATAACTCCAGAACGCACGAACCGATTTCCACGGTTTTGCATTCGTTGGAAAGGTCTCGGGCTCCGTGAGGTTTATAGCAAAAAACAACAAAAACAAAATTTAGGAAAAATTTCAACAGAAAAGCAGGATCACCAAACGAAATGTTACATAAAACGAAGCCATCTGGTGGCGAAACGGAGTTCGCCGAGTTTGCTAGTACTATATAGATACAATATTGTTAAAAGAGTCATTGATTAGGACTTAATTAGTAAATGGTAATATTAAATTATTCAATATTATTAAATTTGATAAAACTAATTACAATTCCTGCTTAAGGTTAATTTAACAGTGATTTTGTGTGATATTAGTTTTACTATATGTGTATGTGTGATCTCCACACGTTCTTCCGGCCTTAAACAAACAAACGTCGGCTCTTCTCAGCGCGGCACGTTTTTATGCAATTACTTAACGTTTGAAGTAATTAATTATGATAACGAGTGTGTGACTCTAGCGAGGTCTCTTTACGTTCTCGAGGTGCAATTTTTATGACTATGATAATTGGTTCATTTGGAAATTTAAATATTTTGGCCTTATGTGGAGCGTTACGAAATTATTCTTGATTTGTATTTCTATTGTTTGTGGGTTGGCTTTATTCTTTGTGCGGGTTTATTTATTTGATTTAGTGGTTGTGGCTGAACCATTGTTCCCCACACTTCCCCACACTTGATTAGCTTGACATTAAAATATGACTTTTGTTGTCTCTTTAATACACGTTTATTGCACTGGTACTTTACATTATACGCAAGTAATAAATCTATAAAATCTCATATCTTCTGACATATTTCTGAAAAAATTCGAAGTTTAATTTTGTTCCTTTTTAAAAATGGTGTTGCGACCATTTCTGAATCTACTGTTGCCTTAAAGCCACATAAGCGATTCGTCTGTCGTATAAACAATATTAAAGACACATTGTCTTCTGTATGTGGAAAACGGTAACGTGACGTGCACAGGACGGAGTTCATTAGTGGGAGGTGTGGGGGGAGCAGCAGAGTGACACGGGCCCACGAATAATGACTGATCGTCCGTCAACGCACGCGCACCTATAGTCTTTTATACACGTCTTTAGTAGTGTCGCGTCCGCGGTTCAATGCAGACGTGCAATGTGGCTGTGAGTGCTTGTGAGGTTGTGTTGTGAAGTGAAGGATGCGTGGAGAGGCAGCCGGGGCCCGCGGCAAGGGAGCCAAGTCGGGCTCCAACTATCCGGCCATCAGCGCTGCCTATTGGCTGCCGCCATCTAACCCCACCCCCTACCATGTACCAGGTTCGATGTTCGCTTATCACTCTACTAAATACGAAACCCAGTCCCTTATCACCAAAATGGTACAAGTCGGCAATAGCCTTCATTTTCATTGAATTTTCATGTCTTTCAGGATTATAATTGAAGTGATACAACTCCAAGAGGACGAATTACAAACATAATGTTATTGTAAATCAATGTCGTTTCATATTACCCTTGTTTGTTTGCGATTGTTTCCGATTGATCGTTACATAGAGGCTGACGCATCGGTTTTTCGTTTCAATAATACATCACGATGCGTTAACCTAAATATATTTATGTAAATTTAAGATATCTACATTGTCAATGTGCTAATGAGACCTCACGAACTTGGCAAACGTTGTATTGCGCAAGGTTTTCTTAATTTTCAGCTGAATTATCCTTGTTATAACCGCAACGAATGGCGCTACCTTTTTTTTAATAAATTCTTGAGCGACATTGACCGACATTTATACTGAAAAACAATAGACTTCACCGGTGTCGTAACAAACTTGGCTAAAGATTATTTCACAGGTCGATGTGAAATTTGAACAGTGCATTTGCAGATATTATACAGTATTTTATGGCATATTAAATTGGAACTTTATTGCGGCACATTAAGGAGTATTTTGTGTGAATTATGAATAGCATATGTGCCTTATCGCGGGGCAACAACACGAGTAAAGCTAGGTATGCTAAGTGGGACGATAGAGGCGTTTTATAGGTCAATTTTGCAGGTGAGAGTTATTTGCACCGAGTTAAATTAACATAACAAACATTTTATTGTACAAAACATATCATTTTTGTGTCAAAGATATCTAGAAGATTTTTAAAATTTGATGAAAATTCATCATGTTGACTACATATAAAAAACACATAAAAACTAAACATAACTTATACATACAGTCGTAAAAAACTATTATTAATAACTGCAAAAATATGTGCCTATAGATACATGATTCACTACGAAATAGAAAATTAAGTAAACTTGTTGTTCATAAATAACCCTCAATATTTGGATTGATAGTATGAACCATCTCAAATGTTTATTTGTTCTGTTCCTCACATAAACACTTCTAGTATCATCTATGCAACAAACTAACAAATAAATTGACTGGACGATAATAGATTATATTACTCGTATTTATGTAACAATAGGTATGTATTTAGTTCTTGATTACCTATAACCATAGAACTCGTAAGACGTAGATGTTCCGATTAATTAATTATATTTTTTTTAAAACGACAAACCTAAATATTTGAAATAATTTATATCTGGCCAATGCTCATGACTTCAAAAGTCAAATCATTTATTTTTATTAGGCCAATTAAAAAGGCACGTTTGAAAGTTAAAATTACAAGTAAAAAATATATGAAAAAATGACTCTAGTTGCCCTAAAAGGTCCCAAGGATGGACAACAAACACCATACTCACTCTTTTAAATAGTTTTTACAATATTTTGTATACATTGATATGATAATTATATGTGAAGACCATGTACCTAGAACAAAAAAACTACTATACTAAAATAAAATAGGCGCATGGTGTTATAAAAAACAATGCCGCAGATAACTATATTATTATATGTCGATATATAGTGCTCACAGCAACTATAGATTTTACTTTATAAAAAAAGAATAATTAACATACTTAACTTGTTACAGGAGGAAACTTTACCAATCTGAGTTTTGCAATTAGAAAAGCATATCTAATAATTACATTTATGAAATTCATTAGGATTTAAAAACAATCATTGTTGTAATAGTTCTGTTGAATATGTTTTAAACTGATGAAAATATATTTTTTTCTCTGTTCTATTATTTATGAAAAAGTAAAAGTTTATAAATATTACAAGAGCGTGTAATTAAACCATTTTATTATACTTAACTGAATAAATATTATATTATTGAATAAAGTGAAATAGTACTATCAATTAACAGACACAATATTGGCAAGTGGAGTAGGATAACATAATATCAAATTTATCTTATCCGGGTCTATAAATTTGTCGTTCTGTGGAAGACTGCGACCAATGACTAAAATACATTCTATTTTGTTTCCTCGTTTTGCATTATCCTCTTGTTAAATGTAGTCGACTAACGAATAGTAAGGCGAAGTGTTACGTACTTCAACTTTATTTATTAACAGATCTAATTAACAACCTAGAAAAGTGATGATTTTCCTTTTAATACCAGCGGCGCGGCGTTTTTATTCACTGTTCGAGCGAATGTTTAATGTGCACATAAGCAAAGTCCATTAGTGCACAGCCAGGGATCTAACCTACGACCTCTGTATGAAAGTCGCACGCTGAAGCCACTAAAAATAAAAATACTTTAAAGAGTCAAATCACCTCTCCGAAGTTCGTTTGTTCTTTACGTCAAGGCAGAATATAAAATACCATCCGTATCACCTTGACGTCCGTCGTTCCACAACTGAGCGTTTCTTAAAGCAATTTCTGCCGCGCACCACTACTATGTGAAACCGAACCAATTCGACTTAGATTCCTTCAAGAAAAGAGCGCACCAATTCCTAAAAGCTCAGCAGCACGCTTGTGAACCATCTGGCAGTGCGAGTGTCCATGGGCGGCGGTATCACTTAACATCAGGTGAGCCTCGTGCCCGGTTGCCTCCTGTAACATAAAAAAAACAAGAAACGTTGCATTCGAATTAGTTTCACTTATATTTTATTGGACTAGTTTTCCGTAACTATCACCACAACCGAAATATATATTTTTGATTATCCGAGTGACAAAGTGAGGACCGCGCTTATCGTATTGAATAAACAGTGCGCACACAACTGAGTTACGCAGGCGGTTTATTATTACGAAGAAGGAACGTAATTTAATCTGTTGTATAATAGAGTAGATACTGGAGTGCACCTGTGTCATCAAAAGCCTCAAAGGCTGTTGTCTTATCGTCGCTGGGCCTCACCCCACCCCTTATGCACTCCATTTTATGAGATAAAATGTTGATACCAATAAGATGACGCCGTGTTGACAGCTCGTGTTTTGTATGGTTAGGGAAATTTCAATTAAACTTTTTTAACGGATATAAATGAGAATTTACATAACATATATAGACGTTTCGAATGCTATAGGTATATATCAGTCGAGGTCTGTGACAGAGGAGTATTATAGCAAACTGTCTGCCTGGTTCTTGTGCGCGCACTTCCTAACTCTGAGATCGTATAACTTTTGTTTTTATATGTATAATCAATAAAGGACTGGGAAAGTAAAATATCTTAGGGTAATCACCGTGTCTTATGACGTTTATCCCATGCTCCCATTACCCCATATCGGGACCTGATCATCAGTCATTTGTTTATTGAAATTTACTTTACTGGAGAGTTAACTATCGATTTAATACTAAATAGTAGTAATTGAAACATGTTCAATAATAATTAACCACGAATAATAAAATCCTATAAGCTCAATGTAATAAACTCCTAAATACGTTAAAAATGTACGTGATACATTCTCAATATGGGATGTCCGTTAGTGACAATAACTCGCGTTGTCAATAATATTATGAATCAAAGAGTATTTGTTTATAAATCTTGTAAACAAACAGTGCTCTGTTTCAAATACCAACTTCAAATTTTATTGCCTAACATTAGCTATTTATTGTAACAGTTAAATGTGATAAGAAATTAGTATTTAAAGACATCAGGAAATAGATATACAGTCAAACCTGAGAAAGTGACAACTGGGTAAGCGAGAAAACTCTTTTAATGAGAGTATTTACGGAGTCCCGTGATTTTGCCCTCCTAACCCTTTATAAGTCAGTCAACATGTAGTAGGTAAGTGTCAGTCATTTTTCACGCGTGAACCTCTATAAGTGAGATTGATACTTATGCTATTTATAACTTATTAAATTTCGAGGGACTCTTATTTATTTCAAACCAAATGTCTCTCTGTTATTGTTTTCCATAGTTTTGTAGACCTCTATATGTGGGACAGATCCCTTCTGTAGCTCTGTAAGCTAGAAACTCGGGTTGGTGAGAGACCTCTATCAAAGAAAATGAATTCACGGTCTCTTAAGCTCCAGGTTTGACTGTATTACGATATTTTATGTAAATATGGCCATGTCTTTTACTAGTTATCGCAAGTGGTATATTGGCAGATATCCTAGGTTCGATTCTCGCCTACAATTATGCACCAGCAAAACTTGAAACAGATATTCTTTGTTCAAATCATTTAAGTGCCAACCAATGGAGTGAACTGACAAAAGTGTAGTATAGTATAGTAGTTAGTTAATTTTTGGTATTTTTATTACGTCATTTTGTTTTTCCTAATTAATTCCTTATGTTTTTTTCGTGGCTAAATTTTTACATTGGTATTCCTTCTTGTTGATTTAGGATCACCTGTTTTTACTGGATTGTGTTGTTTTTATAAATAAATAAAAAATATTTTAAATAGTCTGATATTTATTATTCTATACAATTTCTATAGCACGAGACCAACCTTTGGACCACGTTTTCATTAATAGAAAGAAGTGTGAATCTCTTAAATACGCACGTTAAGATAACTGATTCTTATCATATCCTAGAAGTAAAAGCATACCTATGTTATAGTTTATTTAACGCACGCACGAACAGCACATATATCACCGTAAACTTGATCGTTATCAAATGCGCGCGCGCAGTTTTACAAGTGCCACCAGCTTACGTAAGCTGCGGGCGTACCGGCCTTGATTTACCGTTGTGTTTTAAGAGAAATTTGGTGGTTTTGCCTCTATTTGCTCTTAAACACTAATTAAGAGGCGTTCATATCCGCGAAATGACTGCTTAAAAAATATACCTGAAGATGTTTGATAGTATTAAGTTGTTTATAGTGAAAAATAATGTTATAATAAGAATCCCAATATATATTATATAAATTGTCGGTATTAGAGATGCTGTCTACAAGTATTAAGTTTGACTATTAAAAGGGCTACTATTGTTACAACATTAGTATTACTATGACTTACAGACAAAATAATTACCTGCTGTTGTATATGCACTATTTTAATATCACTCTATAGCATAGTGAGGTACTTCGTGTTCGTTCACAAAGTTGATAAGCTATCACCTATGTTTTATAAATATTATTAGAGCTACTTACTAAAACTCAACTTTATAATACTATATTTTCAACCAGTTTGGCTGATTTCGAATCGTATGAGCAATAGATTTTAAACTCTAGCAAGTTGCATGAATAACAAACGAGCTAAAATTTCCTCTCGCAACCATCCTAGTGGTATCCTCTGTAATGTGCTCTCCATAGTTCAAGTTAACCGGCCAACATTAATTTCACTTAGCGGTACAACGCTCGCTCTCAATTGCATCTCGCTTGTTACGCGCAAACTCAGCGAGCCGTGAAAATGTTACAGTTTAGCTGAAGTAAATTGTCGCCGTTATGCGTTGCGTTATTGTACTATGGTAGTGAGTTGTCGTTAGAGTGCTCGTGTTTCGTATTTTGTAACTGATCTCGTGTGTCGCGTGGAAGTAAAGCTCAAACAAGCTATATAATTTGTATCGCTTAATAGAAAAAAAAACGCCCACGTTTTGCATATTCTTTTTAATTATTAGCTAAATATATTTTTCTACGTTTCTGTAAGGCTGATGAAGGAATGGTATTGAAGAAGACAAGAAGTATTTATAGAAGTAATTACAGGAAAATAATCGCGGCCATGAGTGAAACCAAATCTTTTACGTCATACTATGGCTGACCGCTTCCATACTCTGTAGGTTGCGCATTAATAACTAAGCGATAGATGCGTGAAGTCACGTGCCCCCTGGAGACGCGGCTTAGGCATATTTCTAGGTTCATTTGTTTAATTATATTACAAAGCCTTTTATGTTTTTCTCCTCTCTAGAATAAAATACGCAGCAACTGGGGTTTTCTCAGTTTTGTTATATGACCAACGTCAGCCGAAATTAGATATGAAATCGTTTAAAACACATTACTACTATTGCGGTTAAGCGACGGTTATTATTTTTTAATTGATTTTCATATTAAAATATACTTATAATCGAGGTCGATGACTGAAGTCATCAAACATAATTGACACGTAAAAATTATATTGAATACACGTCATAATATTTCTCGTATGAAAATACGAGGTGCAGTTAACAAAGAAAATTGCTATAAAATAAGCTTATTAATATTATCTTAGCTTCCGTAACAAGCTCCTTATCTTGTTAGTATCAATATAGGTAAAGGTAGATGGATAATGTGTCGTCTAGTGTTACAATATAGAATAACTACTGCGGCGGAACGTAAACGCATTTTGGTTGAGATATAAATGAAACAAACTGATAAATTTGAGTCTCGTCGGAGGTAACTTTAAGTAATAACTTTAAAATTTTCTCCTACTTTAAAATAATCAAGCATAAAATTCCGGCTCCAGAACTCTCGCGAATCGCTCCCAGTTAGGGACGTGAATTATGCGTCCCGGGACAATCCCGCGATGCACCGGGATACGGGAATAACTTTACATCGTCGGCGCGGTGGCATTTCACCTGCGGATAAGCCCGGGGCAAATGCGATCGCTTGAATTATGGAGGATTAAACTTATTGAACCGCTTTTCTGTACGCTCCTGAATTTAGGGTAATAGGAAATGGCTCGATATGTATCACCCGTTTGCTGAAAGTATACGCGCAACTTTGTTTGACCTAAAACGTAATAAGACCGCTTTAATGTCGTCAGAGACTAACCAAAACACACTTATTTGTTTCATGTCTCAAAGTCATGTTACCTTTACATAAAAAATAATAATTATTATTATTATTATCAAGTATTATTACGTAATAATGCACACAATATAATAATTTATAAGTGGTTATAAGGTTTACAAGTAGTTGTAGATAGGCCTTACAACAACGATCTTATCGTTCTCGTACACGTTACTACGCTACTATTACAAAAGCACAGAGTATTATCATGAATACTATTACTTTTTTTTAATAGATATCGCGCCATCTTGATTTAAGTTACATATAATAATAACAACTACACGATACAAATGTAAATATTTATGTTCTAACACAAGTTCAATAATTCTAATTGCAAGTTTCGGGTGTACATTCCAATTATCTAATCTGCGAAACAACAGTCCTATTCGAATTCGCTAACGACATCCCGAGGCCCGAGACCGTCGCGCGGTATTGTCTCGGAGCGATTCAACTTTTAATTGAGTTGCAAAACAAAAGGCAGTCGCAGTCACTATTGCTGAATAGGGACATCCCTAAAGACGCGCGTGCATTAGTAATAATGACAGCGCAGTTAGGATCCGTTGTGAGTTGCGACTTTGAAAGTGGGGCAACTGGTGAATTTTCAATTTAGTCGATGCGAGCGCTAGAGATTATTTGTCTTTGGGAGAATTATGTTTTACGGTTTAAAGTGAAGTTTGTGGTAAAGATCAAAAAGAGGAATACTTGATTATTATAAGATATCTAAGATTTCTTACGGTCAGCCTGCCAAGTCTGTAAAATTTACTAAGCTTATCTAGACTTTGATTTTCTTTTATTCTAAATCATTACTCTATAAAAATAATAACATTACTAACGTTAGAGCTTGGTAACAAACAAGCTGAAGCATGATGAAAATTAATGGAAGGCAGAAGTTTCCATACCAGGGTAAGAGAAAAGACGGAAGCCAAAGACGCCCTTGATCATGCTCCTAAGGTTAAATGGAATTGGACGGGACATAGCAAGGCTAACTTGAAATCGGGTAGACGATGATGGTTAAGATGGAATTAAAGCAATGAGTGGAGAAAGATGTGGAAGATAGAGAGAAATGGATATGACTAGAGACTGCTAACTCCAATGAGGGTTCATGACACATATATGTATATAAAAGTTGACATTACATTTAAAAATTTATATGAATTTGAACTTAATTCGTAAAAAAAACTATAAGTTTTGATTTTTTTTTATTGTGGCACAAGATTAAATAATAAGTAAGTAATGTATCGGAAATAATTTGTATTATTTTTTTTATAACAAACTACTTGTGCAAGAATAATTAAATACGAGACATTTCAAACGTAAAATGTGTATAAATTGTTTTGCTCTTGTATTGTCTCTTTAACTTAAACGTTCAAAGAATTCTTTAAAACATTTTGTTGTCATCTCGCATACAGTGAATAACTATTGTCTTCTTACAGCCGCGACGTGCGAACGCAAAGGTTTTGAACCCCTGAAATAATATTTGAGTTCTTTTGACACATTTGTAAAACATTTACTAAAACCTCTTTGAGACTATCCCTTTACAAGATACGGGAAAAGAGTTGGCGGATATCCTTTTAAAAGCGTTTTACAGTAGCGAGATTCATAATGTTTAGAATGAATAGGTCTTTTTGTCAAAGGCTCTTGTAGCTGTACTTAGATTTAGTCACATAGAAATATGATATATTACTGGTGACTTTACTGAGTTTTTTCTATTCTCTGTAATAATTATATACCTAGTATTATTAATCAGGTGGAAGTCTAAGTTTAAAAGATTTTTTTAAGGTTAATACGTATAACATTTATGTATGTTATACTACTTTTCGTAATGACTTCAGTAACAAAATAACGCGGTTAAAAGCTCGTTAATAATAATCTGTAAATTAAATGAAGCCGCTCACATTGGCAACATTGCCACCATTACAGCGAAACTAAATACGCAAGATGTCTAGTAATGTTCCAAATAGCGTGGCCCGATAAATTCACATCATATTATAATGCAAGTGTGAGATTCATCAGTGAATCGCAATGCAGAGGCTACTGAATCGTGTTTCGATGCATCAAATCGAATAGGGATCGATGTAGCGAACATATTGAAGTGATGCGTCGACATTCGACGTCTGCCGGTGGCAAATCCTCGGGACTTGCAACTATTATATGCGATCAGGTGACCCAGAAATTCGGAACGCGTACTCGATTTGCGAATCAAGAAATATTCGAGGGTAACATTTGAGACGTGGATTTAATAATGATGGCGACTTTTCGAAGGTGATATTTTCTTATTTAGGCTCTTTAATTAAGCCAATTAAATATAACATAAGCAAGTTGAATTTGTTACGCTGTCATTCTACTACGAAACCATTTTATGAAAAACTAGATTTTTTACTCCAGATTTAGGCAGACCCCGTCACGGGCATCAAGTAGCACTTTAGTGAGGCTGTTGGTATGTCGAATCGTAATATGGCGCGAAAAAGTAACGCATCACCGGAATTCCTATCAAAATATTTCCACAATACGCTACCAAAGGAAATTGCTTTTAATAAAATAGTAACGTTTCATCGGAATTTGTTTGTTCGTATGATTGTGTATTTATGAATTTCGTTCTGTTTTATTACAGTAATTGAATGAATTTTTGACCTGTTAAATTTGTTTTCGGCCAAACGATGACCGTAGACCATTTGGTGCCGTCGCAATATTTGCTTTAATAATAAAACAATTGCGCAATAAAATACGGATTGTCGTACGCAATGTAATCAAATTTTACTATTGTCAGCGAAAATTTTCATCTATACCTACTATATATATATATATATAACTATAAAAATAACATACATTTAAGTTTGCAAGTAAATATGATTATGCAAAAGCATTGATTAATATATTTTTAAATAAAAAAAAGTAAATTATCATTTAAGTTACTTCAACGTATGATTGTATTTTTGAAAAAAAATTCAATGTTATATAGTCCCAATGCAAGTATTATACGAAGATAATATATATATATATATATATATATATATTATCTATACTATATATACATATATATATATATATATATAGTTTTTTATAGAATGTTTAATAAACGTCTAAGTACTTCTTACATAATCGAATATGTCAAAGAAACGCTCGGCTGCCGTGATTTCTTTCAATTTGCTTTACAGTAGGTACGACCCAGTTTGTGGGAGAATCGATCACTTGCAGTTGCATTCTGCACGCGATTATACGATAAATCGATTTTATCGTAACCTTTGTTTTATTCTTTACGCAAATAGAAAATTGTTTCATGACTTCATAGATCGTAATTGCTTTTCAAGTTGGAGCTTGATTTAAATTTGTTTTTGAATGATGAATTGTTTCCTTATCTTTGGAGTATTGAGTGCACTTGTACAATAAATTCATCAAAAGCCAAAAGATGTTGAATTTTTTTGTAAAATTAAATAATATTTCTTGATTAACGAATAAACTAGAAATATTTTATATGACAATGCCATTTAAACATATTCACCTGTCATAAAAACGTAAGTATTTGTGTAATAAATTAAGTGGAATAAAAAAAATAAGTGGTAATAAAATACACGAGCGCTTAAAGTAATAAAAATGTGTAAATATATTTGACGGGTAACAAAAGAAGCTTGCAGAAATGTCTTTAAAATCTGAATATAAATAAAGAAAAATGACACTGTTGAAGGGAAGTATTCATTTGTTCCAATCCAAGTTTTTAATGCTACGTTATAGCTTTAAAATCAAGAGAGTTATCGAAATTGATTTATGAAAGGAAATTGTTTGTGTTTAACTAATAAATTTAATCAAAAAAAAATTTCAAGATCTAGAATCTATAAACTTAATCGAGTCATCAAAATATGTTTTGTTTACTTAGTTATACAATATACTCGTTCATATTAATAACTTTAAACGTTTAAATCAAGCTATTAGTGATGATGTATGATCACCAAACCCTGAGACTAAAACTGAACTAAGTATTAATTATTCCTACCTAATATATAATAATATATTAGTACCCTGTTAGAATATTCCAGTCGAATTGGACGTTAATAGTTTTGTAATTACGAAGCCAATAACAATATCCAATAAAGGGGCTAATTAGCCAGGCTTATTATTATTACCCTAATTGTTTTAAGCAATGATGTTATTTTGGTAGTTGTGTTGAAACGTACTATGTATGTGTATAATACGTGTATGGTATTATGGAGTGCAGGTGGTAGTTATGGTGAAACTGGGTTCATTTCTCGCAAGAAACCTATTGTTTATGGGTTTAACAACGATTATCGATTCGTCTTTAAATATAAATCGATATGTTAATTAGTCAAATTTTTATGTCTCATTATGGGCGAGGCCCCACTACTGCGTTGCGTAGCGTCGTCGCATCGGATCGACGCATTGTATGCCACATCTACGTTGCGTCGACGCACGACGTCACGACGCAAGAGGGTATACACGCCGTCGCATCTGCGTCTCAGCCTTCGCAATGGACAGACACAAACGTGCTCTTTTGTTGATTTTAGTACGCCACCGCCGAAACAACTCAGAAACCATAGAAGATTCTGGATATCTCCTCTGATAGCATCAAGAAATAGTGATAACCTTCCCCCTGCTTCGTCTCTTGTCCGTCGATCCGGAAACGTCGTAGAGGCGACGGTGCGAGGACGCAACGCAGCAGTGGGGCCTCGCCCGATAAGAGACTTGACCTCTTCTCCTCTTAAAGTATACATCGTCAGGGTTTAATAAGTTATTGCTTTAGTGGAAAGCATTGTTATATTGTAACTTGTGTAATAAAGTTTCAGGGTTAATTAACCTTTTTCAAAGTTATGAACGCTCAAATATTTAGTTTTCGAATGAACCCGATATTCACCACGACTCGTATTGCCTTGTGAAACAGATGCGGAAAATGCTAAATGAAAATATACTGATGTTATTTTTCTAGTTACAAACCTGTCATTATACTACGGTTAAATGCGATGCGAGTAGCATTAATTTTTCCGTCTTATAAGTAATATTCGATATTTCACCTGTCCGCTTTGTCGTTCCCGTTGGTTTTCGCTACGTTGAGCTAATGGCGATTCGACTTTGCGTCGTTTAATTTGTGTCATTGATGCATCGGCCCTTTTACATGGGATTTTTGTGATGTGTAGGTTTTATTTTGGATACAAATATGTCAAGATTATTTATAAATGGTTTCTTTTGCTTATAACTATTTTGATTTTTACTTTTTTCCTTTTAAAGGCAAGCTGTCTTTATAGCGTGGGCGAGTATTTAGGCCATAAGTTTGATAACAATTGCAAATAACTTTTTATGAGATTATGTTCTTATTATATGACACTATGAAATTTAATATGATATTTGCATGCCTACTTTTATATGGCTGATTGTGGGGCATTTTTATAATTAACCGCTCTAAATGTACCACTTTCTTTGCAAATAAACGATTTATTATTAGGCGACTTCAAGCATCTTTAGTGGCATTGCTAGTGACATACGTCTTATTTCCAAAAAAAAATCTAGTATTTTTAATATTCCTTTCGCATTCAGTCAGTCTTTCCAGTATTAAATGCTAATACTGGGTATTCGATAAACTAGGCAATTGTACGTAATAAGTGGCACGGGCAAGCGTACACTACAAATTGACAAGGCATCGCTAATCGTTACAGAAGGTCTGCTTCGTCTGTTTTGTTACACGATTCTAAAACTTGTAACTCTATTATCCATGGTATATTTGGGCGTGAAATTTCAATTGTTTAAAGCCATTGGCGGTAATGCACATATTTAGTTTACATTATTATGAATAGAATATATGAAGACGGGTCTAGGATAGAATATGTTAATTCCCACTAGAACAAAAAGTACTTATGTAATGGATTGTGGCTTGTATTGTATAGGAACATAGGTTTGGTTCTGTACAACGCAAGCGTACCGTGTAGGTAGGCTTTTAGGCATCACTACCCAAACTTTAATCCGGTATCGCACCAGCTATTGGCATTGTGTTATCCAATTAAAAGAAATACAGTTTCAAGATTATTATATCCTACCTTACCGAAGCTGTATGATTGTAACAACAACACACACAACTACGGGTGTGTGCAACACTACATAATCCAATAGAAGAGTGAAGTGTATTATTCTAAAACACATTTTTACGGTCAATATTACTTAGCATATTATTACCGCATTCAAAACTCAATCAATGTGCACATAAACTTAGCATGCTAATAAACAGCTCAGAGGCCATTAGAGCATCTTCACCGAGCACTCGGGTCTAACACAATGAACTGTATTCATTGCTGTATTTGTTACATCTTGTTTCATTAAACGCTGTAAATGTAGCAATGTACAGTGAAGCGGTCGTATGATTCTATTGACGTTACGAATTGTGATTTCCATAATACGGCCTTGTAGACGATTACTGATTTCCACAACCTTAACAATAAGGTTGAGGATAAATAATAATCAATTGTGAAGTAATTTTTCTTTAAATAATTACTATTTGGAAATTTGTTAAGCAGGTCTTATTTAATTAAGGTTTCGCAACTATCATCGGACTTTGAGGATCCAAGAAGGATCAAATTTAATTTAAAGTTTAGTTAGTGTTACACAAAACGCAAATTCGAATATAATTGTATCTTGTAATGTGGTGTGCTTAAATGAAGTGTATCTTTAAATAATTATTCTTAATTATATCCTGGCTGAACATTTTTTTTTAATATTTTAAAAATAATTAATAGCCTATGTTACTCGTAGTACTCTAACAGTGAAAGAATTTAGATTTTTTATTATCTATCTAATATTTTTCATTACAAGCATATATAATACAAATCTCTTCTTTATGGCAATAAGATAACTTAACTCGTAAAAATAAAACTTTAATAAATACAAAATGATTTGAAATGATATTTAATATTTTTCGTAAAATAAAAGACAACACTAAACGAGAACTCAAGGTAGTTACTTAATGTTTAATAATTAATTTGTGCCACGTCTAATTAATAATTTTAAGAAGGTTAAATTATGAATAAATAATATTGCTAAGTACGATAGTTTTCGTAAGACATTTAATGGTATTTCGCAATTGCTGCGGCCGCTTTGTAATACTCTGCGCAAATTCACCGCCAAAATTAATAATCGTATAAATTTCTCGCAATAATGTAGCAAAAACGAAACGGAAAAGTGAAAGTCAAGGCCCGAAAACAATAAACGTCATCCATAAAGCAGATTAATATCATTACTATTCGCACTTTGGCGAAGTTTTCCCTAAAGCCACATTTACATTGTCACCCCACTTTGGGTAATGTGGGGGAGATGTGGGGGGGAGGTTGAGGGAGTTATAATTCACTATATCCTCCGCCCCTCTAAGCTTAATATTGGCAATAGGAAGTTTTTGGAGTTTTCGCATAATTTTCCTGGATTGAGTTAAACCCAAGTACGCCTCCTATAGTATTATTACTTTGTATACTACATATTCTGTGCTAACGCTCTATTGTCTATTACTAAAAGTACGTATATGATTTCTTTGTATTTTTGCTTCAATTAAAAGATGTTTCTTTTTTTTAACAATCTATTGAAAATTACGTCCTATTCTATCGTATTTCCATATATACTTCAATTATTCCTGATTTTCTATAGTTGCTAAATCACCCTGTTCTTACTGTTCAAAAGCCTTCCATGACTAACACATGAAAGACATCAATTCTCCGTCGAAATGAAACCTGCCCTGCGCTGAATTACAGAGCCATGATTCATGGTAATTTCGAGTTGCGAATTGCGATCGTTTATATATCATCGAAGCCGGGGGACGTTATCGTTTTGCGATTTTGCATATTTTTCGACGCAACAGAACGGAACATTGGAGCGTTTCACGTAAGCATTTTGTAATTGATACGTTTTTGTGTAAATTTAATTTATTTTATATAGTCTCGTCCGTTTTAATAATTTAATTTATAGCTAACGCGATGCGAAAGCAATTATACTTACAATTTATTGCTCTACTTACTATATAAATACTTAATAATAGAAACGAACCTTTTAAAAAGAAATTCTAAAACAAATGGCATTTATACAGTCATATATAGTGTCGTGTATTTTTTTATTCTGAAATTAGTGACTCCACTGTACAAATCTCTCATAATAACTATATATTATTGGACAAGATTTATGGGACGTGCGAAATGATCGTCTGATATTAACATAGTTGTGAAGCATTAGCCGTGGACAGATAATTATCGTGATGGATTAAAGACGAGACGCCAAGCTGTCGGATTATATAAACCGTTTAGCGTGTTACACCCGATCTATTTGATAACTTCTAAACGTAATAACATGAATTTAGATGAGCCACAAAACATTATAAAATCAAGACACTTGACGGTCTTGCCTCTGTCTTACTGTCCTGTGCTAAACATGTAACGAGGCCAGTTTAATTTGGAAAAGGTGGTTCAGTCAAACTGATAGTCTTAAATAACAAATCAAACATGATTTTGTTTCAAAGTTAAAAGTAACATAATGTGGTTAAAATCTAAACTAGTGGCAAGATTTCTCAAATCACTAATCATGGCAAGTTCAAGACCAATTGCGTCTGAGTAAGGAACGTTAATGTTTTGGTCTCAATACAAGGTTATAATTTAACTGAAACATGATTCGACAGTGGCCATTGGCCAATTTGGTTCACGATTTTTGCCTACATCTAAGTGACGTATTTTGAGGTAGGTCAAGATTCGATCCGGTCGAGTGGCCGTTGTCCGATGCTCCGCCAATGTGGGCGGGCGGTGCCACTGTTTGATTGATTTGACACTGATACCCTTGTGATACAGAAGAATGTAATATAGTTGTAGATTTGTTTTGATGTTATGAAGAGAAATATCTGTATAAACTCTATTTGTTAAGCACGAGAAGACTTGTGTTATTATATTTATGGCTGAGAAAGAGTAAGAAGGAATGATAATAGACTCAAATAAAATTATTACTGTCTAACGTTTATAAAGGCAGGTTACATACCAACCGAGTTAAACTATAAGATTCGATAAAACGATATAAAGTAGCAACGGTTTTCTTATCTTATAAAATAAGTAGATTATTAAGACTTGGAAATGTTTTTCAGTTTTTATTTCTATTATATAATTAAAGCAAGCGGCCATTAGCTAACCAAATGTTTATCGTCCATTGTTTAAAAAAATCAAGCGCATGACACATCGGTCGGTCATTAGTGTACATACTAGAAATAAATGTGACCAATTTATCTTGAGCTACGCTTTTCGCTTTTATTCAACATTTCACCGCTGTTAATTAGTGTTTTATTCTAAATGGGTACTATTTGAATTAAAATGTTATTATAAAAATAATTGAAAAAAGGAAAACTGAGTAAAAAATATGTTTAAGTATGTTTTGTTTTTGATATACATATTGTAATATTCGTTAATAAATATATTTTCATTCTTATTTTATATTTAAAGTAACTACATTGTTTTTGTTGAATACCCTATATACAACTTATACAAAATAAAAAAAAATACTAGAAGTAGAATAATACGATTGAATTATTTATTACAATACCATTATAACAATAATTATTTGACGAACTTAAATCCTAATACTTTGTAAGACCGTAGCTACCCTTTCACTAAATGATATTATAACTGTAAAATAGGTCCAGGTGAACGGGTCAACGTATATTGGTGGGTCGTATAAATAGAGATGTCACTTAACGGTCGGCGATTCGGTTCCCGAATACCGATGTGCGTCCGATGTGGAACAACTACGTGTCAATCGTCTCCAATGAAGGCCTCGCATAAAAGGATTACTATTATAACAGTGAAAAAATGCAAATTAATTATAATCGAGAAATACAAAAAAATGGAAACATAAATTGTGTTAATTCAGACAAAAATCCATGAAATGCTGTCTAGGTTTTTCTACACATTTGAACGTAATCAAAACAACGTGTCAATAAGGGCTTGAAAAGGGATAAAATTAAACAAACGGTTAAGAAGGTGCGCCTTTTTAACATTTAGTGTTCTTTATCAATTCCAAAAAACAAATAAATTGGTAACGTAACATGAAAATTTAATAAAATACTTGTTAATATTAGAAGCTGTGCTGTTTGCTTTTAGTATATATGTTATATTTATAAATGATAAAGAGAAGTGGTAGGAGTGGAAAGAGAAGCATGTGAAGCGTTGTGTGGACGGTATACCGTCTTCTTATAAGAAGGATAGCTGAGTGAGAATGGTATAGAATAGCGAGGGACAGCATCAAACTGTGGAGGAGGCCTTTGTCGAGAGACAAGCTGATTAGTTGTCATAGCGTAAAAAAATACTTTTGATTGGTGTATATAAAAATACTCTAGACTAATGATAATATAAAATTTTAAAAACGAATCTCTTGATTTATTACTTGCATTGTAACAAGTATTTTCGTAATAAATCTTTAACGTTCGTTACGCCTTGGCAGCCTTTCGTTATTCCAACCATTTGCCGAGGTATGGTATTGATTTGAAACTAAATATAAATAGATTGAATGCGACGTACTGTGTATTGGTGTATCGATTTCTTCAGACTTAGGTTAGAGAATAGAGGCATTAATGTATTCACCGCTACTGTAGATCGCTTTATGCTTTGGCTAATAGTCAGCCCCTGCTAAGCTTTTAGGAGGATCATGAAAATTATTGAATACAATGTGGTCCGATACGTGTTTATGTAAAGAAAGTATAAGGCTCTTGTAGACTCTCTCGTCTCACAATTATAATTAGCTCTGTAACTTATACAAAAGTTAGGATATTTTATAATATACAGACGAAAAGTGGGTTGACTTATGAATCGCCTAAACAATTTAGTAGAGGTTTTGTAAATGTTTGACGTGCGATTTAAAAAGAAGAAATGTTTACAATGCTATACGTGTATTTAAAATTGTCACAAAAATAATGTCACCAATATTCTTTACTCTTTTGTCTATGCGTTACATTGTGATTTATTATTAGAACGTTATTTATGTTCAGACGCGATCGTCTCATATTCTCTTACAATTAACACGTTGTTAAGAAATTTCTATTAATACATATTTAATTAATATGCATATTAGAGATTATTTCTTTTATATTGACGTTTTTTGCCAGTGCAGTGCAGCAAACCAAAAAACGTGTCAAATCTCTATGTGCATGGAATTATTGTATGTCTAACTGATAGCGCCACTATCTTGGCATCAATGATAGATTATCTTTGACTTACACAATTTAAACAAGCACGGATGAAGATTATACACGTTTACTGTGGGTTTAGATGACGACGGATGTTTTACGATAAGAGTTTTATTATTAACAAACGATTGTTTGTTTCCTTGGTACTTGTCTCATCACACCTGAGTTTTTTAAGTTGTTGTAGCGAAAGAATTGATAACAAAATCGATTTATATATAAGCTTTATGAAATGTATAATTTTTTTTTTATCTACTTATTTCATGTTGGAAGACAAAAAAATAAAAAAATTGAGGAGTCAAATGGGGTCAAATTTTGGTTAACAGATTTTTGAATACGATTTAAATCCCAAAATAAGGAATTTAAGTTTTGACGCTGGAAACGGAAATAAATGGTTTGACGGCTTATAAAACATAGTGTAAGTGACGTTCTAGAATATTGGTCCTACGTTAAAAATCGATTGGAATCAATATAATTTTACTAAATAATAAACACCTTGACTGTCAATTGTTTACAGTGAGAAATGGAAGATCTATGCTAATTTAGTTGAGTGTCCTTGAATTGTGTCGTAAAAACCTTGTACTACTTTGCAACGATTTGATGACAATATTCTTTGTTTTCAGGTAAGCAACATTTACATAAAAATGCCGATACGTAAGTTATCTGCTAATAGCTAGTAGTTTGTATATTTTTATGGAGTCACGAATATGTATGGATTATGTATTCACTTTGCAAAATCTGTTAATATTTTTCAAAAACAAGTGTATAATACATACGAGAAGCGAATTTTAAAAAATATTAATAATAAAGCAAGGTCTAAAATCAGCAATATTATCCAAATTCCGTCTGCAAAAACCTACCTAGGAGTTCAGGCACCTCTCTTTTGAATTCTTCGCGAATGTAACGGATTAAAACAGTACTTATCCGAAGCTGGATATATTCGGTAGTGGGCTGATCAATTTTGAAGAAGCATTGTTGAGTGCTTATCTGTTGTTTTGCTGGTAATATTTTTCTGCTTAACAAACATTTCTGATATTTTTGTTTTATCTTGTATGTAGTTTTTTTTTGTCGTGACATTTATGTTTACCTAAATTTAGACAAAAGAGTTTGTAACATAAACAGTACATATAGTATTATGTATGATGAATAAATATATAAATAAAGTTAATTTTAAATTATGATGTATTTGTATAAATGAAATAAATGTATGTAGATAATTAGAACAGGTCTACAGTTATACACTATAATTCATAAATGAAGTGTCAAAACTCTCTATTGATCCAGCTACGGCCAGCTATTTAAACAGCGTTTGAAATCTTAAAACATAACGTATTTTTGTATTTTGTTTATAAATGTGTGATTAACGGTTAACTATAATATGAATATTGAAAACGCATATGTAGCGACCTACATATATAAGTCCTACATATAAAATCTAGCAATATTTGCGTAAGACTGGATTTTAGTTCTGTTTAGTTTTTATGGTTCGATGGCGAATCGAACGGCCGCTTCGCTTCCGACATGCGACATAGATGTTAATTTTGTTATTGGACAGCTACTGTCCGTAAGCTGTTAGTGGTGCTAGGCGGAACGTGGCCGAAATTTAATTCTCGAACCGGATATCATAATAATATGAATTTAGAATTACTAAATCCAACTCAGCTAGGCTAATTGAAATTCTCAAATATAGCTTGAAATAATTTTGATAAAGCTAAAGAGTTATAAGCAGCGTTATGAGATGTTGGCTTAGTGGCTTCAGCATGCGACTCTCATCGCTGAGGTCGTAGGTTCGATCCCGGGCTGTGCTTCAATGGACTTCCTTTCTATGTGCAAATTTAGCTTTCGCTCGAACGGTGAAGGAAAACGTTGTGAGGTAACCGGCTTGCTTTAGACCCAAAAAATGACGGCGTGTGTCAGACACAGAATGATCACCTCCTTGCCTTTTAGATTGATCTAGTAATTGTTTCAGTGTACCCGGATAATTAAAAGAATATGTGTTGAATTGTATACAAAAGCCGCTTCATTTGGCTAGAATTTGAAAAGAGTCCTATAACAAGTTCATTGTACATTGAAGCGGACGCGTTGCGTACGCGCATTGTATATTAATGTCTCGATCGATGTCTGTTGTCTACTGATGTCTACTGAGAAAGTTTGTGCCACAATGAATTTTGTTTATGTATAATTTAGATTCATATGACAAATATTAAGTTAAGATATAATGAATTTAATAAGTAAAGTTTTTTCCGCGCACAACCACTATGTGACCAGGTGGCCACTGAAGTATTTTTGAACCATTAACCATTCGACTTAGGGTAATTCTTAAAAGGCCGGAAACGCATTCGCGAGCCTCCTGGTATTGAGAGTGTCCAGATAAGCATAAGCAACATTAAAATGTCACTTTGTCGACATCTAATTGGGATATAGTGCTTGTTGAGAATCATGTGACGAACTACCACATCGTATTAAATAACAATTACACGGCCAGTTATCCTGAGGAAGGTGACACCAGCATTTGTGTCGACACCCAGAGGTTATTGATCGCAGTGACACACACATTTGGTAAATAACGTGGAATGCGATTATCGTTTCGACAGACAAGTGTAGCGAGCCCCAAGCGATTCAACGCTGTGTCACTATTGTCTTCTGTTAATGATACTCGCACCTCAACGCCTTTATTGACAATTGTTAGATATTAAATGGTCCACGATTAAACTTTATTTATTTATTTATTCAAGATATATAAAATAATTCATTCAAGTTTCAGTTTGTACTTTAGAAATATAATAATATGATTTTTCTTACCAAATCAATAATATGTAAAAGAAACTAGTGGCGTAACACTTTTAAGATCTGGGCTTTTTTATCTGTTTCATGATTACAGGATTATTCTAATAGACGTAGAAGTAGTAATAGTAAGTGAACAGCCTTTCAGCCTGACAAACGCTGTCGACTTTTCGGGTCCAAGACATGTTGGTTTCATCACAATGTTTTCTTTCACCGTACGAGCGTGCGCAAGTATGTCGGTGCACAACCGGGGTTCGACCTACGACCTCAGGAATGAGAGTCGCTCGCTGAAGCCGCTAAGCAAACACTGCTATTCTAATACGTTAATCAGCGAGATTGTATTAAGTTAGTTGTGCTTAATTAACAGGTAGCACTTTAGCTACATACATTTGTATCGCAGTTGCTAGGAGGCAAAATTTAACAGATATCTTAGTTACATAATATTTCCTGTCGCTATATTCGGATATTCGCTATAGTTTTTCAAAATGGATATACAAGTTCAATAGTACATGATTCTTCATAAGATTAAACTGAAAAAGAAAAGGTGTCCCGCTATGGTTAAATCACATTTCCTGGAAATTGAAACCTGACACGTAAAGATACTGCAGTTGACAATTTTATTTGTTGAGTTTAGCTGAATAGTTTATTCTAAACCTATTGTAATGCCCGACGTTCCAAAATTATCTTCGTGACGAACACGCTATTGAACAACAGAATACTACAAGTTAAGTGATTATAATCTGTGACCTTGTCGAACTAAGTAAATAGTGCATTAGTCAATTTTCAAATTTGAGAAACGTAAAACAATAGACAAAAGCCACGTCACGAGTGTTTATGCTAAAATATGAATGTGCATATGTTATCCATCCTGACTTAAGTTTTTATACATAGAAAATAATCAAAAAAAAATTATTATACTATATATGAAATTATTTTATAATTTATTCATTTATTAAAGTTCACCACATCATATTATCTACAGTATATTATATATTATGTTACTATCTATTCTAAAATAATTATGGTAAATTTAAATGTTACAAAAAAATTATAGGTACACTTTCAATTTTAGATTTAATTAGTAATTTATTGCTTTTGGTTAAGTATTAAATTGCTAGTAAAACAGCGGATTAGGTATCAGATAGGTACTTAACAATGCTTTTCTTTAAATGGACGAGACAACTACCGAATATGAATAAAATAATGTATTATTTTATTATATATATAATAAAATAATACATTACAATACAATAGCAGAACTTAATTCCATTATTATATCCGAAGATGATAATAAACAATGCCAAAATTGTACACCGGCATAAAATATATATATGTATTGTTATCTGAAATTCGAAGGAAGACACAATATGATCGTCTATAAATGCACGTGTGTGTTGTATAAAGCTTTATTGCAATGGAACATACAAATATGCGCTTAGGGTTATCACTTAAAATATATACCTAATTGTGAAAAGTGAAAAATAATGAAAAAGAGTTATTTTTACTAACGGTTCAAAAACAAAACTAATCTAGGTATTTCCATATTTTAAGTATTTTCCTTAGTTTTGAATAAGAAAATAAATGACGGCAAAATTATATCATCAATGAAACATAATAGTGATTGCAGAATTTGGAATAGAAATCATAATATTATCAGCGTTTTGGTCGCAATAATGCCCCGTATTTGCATTGATAAAATCGGACATGCATTAACGTACACTTTCCACGGCATAAATAATCACGATTTATTGCGGCGACAAGCTTTTCCGCGCCTTTGACCGGAAATTTCAGCGACAGCCCTGGCCTTGAAGTGTCGCGCTGATTCATATGTGTGTGTAGACGATTGTGAACATGTGTGAGTGTAGGGTATGATAACAATGCAGTGTTATCCCGATTTCGCGCCGTCTGTTGCTTTATAAGACTAAGGAAATCTCTTCTTACTTTTCGGTGTTAAGATATCATAGCTAAACTTATGTACTTAATATACGACACAAGTCAAAAACTTTTCACTAGTAATTTGTTTAGTTGTTCTCGTTACAGCTTTTATCTACTTGATCAATACGTCAAAATGGTTTTGCTAAATTTGCATATATTAACAATATCTTAATTTAATATTGACACAAACATAAAGTACGAACAAGACTCCCATATTCTGTAGGTGTTGTATGAGTATAAGTACCTGCGCCTCTGTGTGAAGTAATTTATAACAAGGTGTTGTTGCCTGTGTGCGTTTTCATTAGCATAGAGCACGATTGTCTCCGTAGCCTCGGGTGTGCTTCGAGGTGTCAGGCAAAATTTCATTTGCAGCCGTAAATAAAGTATGGTTTTAGAATAAAGATTCAGCTAAAAAACATTCTTATTTGTTTTTTTCAGATTGACGCTGTTTTTTATTATTTTTGTTTGAGCTATTATCTTGATTGTCGCGATTCGTTGTGTGGTTATCGGTAAAGTTAAGTCGTCAAATAAACGTGATCCGCTTACATCCTTCCAGCAATTCACATAATTCTTGGAAGACGCATACGTAGTGAATGAAGGAAAACCGTTTTTATGGAAACTTATTACTTATTTCTTCAGATATTATTTTACGATAAGCGTCATCAATAAGTAATAATATATTGTAAGTGCTCGGCCAACTGAACTACGGAAGCTGGTAAATATACTTACAGCTTATTCACAATATCGAACCAAATTAGATTATAAGATAAAAGAATGACGTTACCATAATTTAGATGATATTCTAAAGCCGTAATAACTTTCGCCGCAAGAGCTGGGCCCATTCTTTTCCGGATAATCCAGCGCCCATTCGTTCCCGGATCGACAAGGACAGCGATAAATCAATATGTAATATCCCCTCTCATTTCACGTTATCGCGACGATATATTACACACTCGTGGAAATTTTCAAAATTTGTTACTCACCTTGGAGACGAGACAGTTTAATCAGCCCCCAACATGGAAACGGTGTAATCCGGACGGAAATGCTCGGAATTTGTGATTCCACGCTTGAGTCATAGGTATTTTGTTTACAGGGAAAAATGTTTGAGTGAATAATTTTTTTGCTTAGGAATTTGAATGGTAATTGCGAGTCAATTAAATTCTTCTCATTTGTTAGATGTTTTATTTGCATTTGTAATATTGTGTTCCAAACAATAGTGATTAGGTGTGGTGTGGTACAATAATGTAATTATATAGAAGCCACTACTAGCTAATATTACGTCTAATATAAGTGAAGTATGTATGTTGTTTTTTCTCTTAGATATAAAATACATATATATAAAAACTTAGATGTTGAAGGATGTTAATAATTAAAATTAAGTATTGCGGCTAGCAAAAACTATGTAAAAACTATGTGTAAGTTTTTATCAAATCTAGATTCTATCTTTTTTAATATTAAATACCTGCTATACATACTGCTAAAGGTAGATAAAATAGCAGACATTTGAGCGTCCCCTGCCGCACATTGTCAGCGAATGCAAATGACGCGACAACACACTTGTGATTATCGAAAGCTTGCGCAATTAATCGTGTCATGTCGCCGTGCATCAGTCGGGCGAGGTTATTTTTAAATTCGCGCGAAATGTCGATGATATTGTGTCCGGACGATACGCCGATACGGATCGCATTGCAATTTTGTTAATTACTCTACAATTATTTGCCTGTTTTTTAATTAACAATGTGTGATTATGGAATACAATTTGCGTAAAAGTTTATGAACTATTGTATTTTTTTTTATATGATGATGATATGACAAAATGCAATGTTATGTTTTCAATAACAATCGTAAGTCGAAAATATGTATGTTATGCTTTCACTCAGAATTAATTAATCTTGATCAAATTTATGGGCAGTGTTGGCCTAGTGGCTTCAGCGTACGACTCTCATCCTTGAGGTCATAGGTTCGATCCCCGACTGTGCACCAATGGACTTTCTGGCTATGTGCGCATTTAACATTGGCTCGAACGGTGAAGGAAAACATCGTGAGGAAACCGGCTTGAATTAGACCCAAAACGTCGATGGCGTGTGTCAGGCACAGGAGGCTGATCACCTACTTGCCTATTATATTGATAAATTATCGTGAATCAGATTCAGAAATCTGAGGATCAGACGCCAGTGGTGTTACAACCTTTTCAGGTCTTTGATTTTTAAATAAATTAATCACGTAATTAACAGAGTTCGTAGTACGGCCGTTTATCCTATAATTATGCTGTCATTTCTCGGCTTTTGATAAACAAAGTACATAGCTACAAATTGATTTATTTAGAATTTTACACGCGCTTTGTGTTATTAACACCACACGAAGTGTTAGGCTTACAAATTATAGAGTCAACTCTATACTTAATACAATAAACCACGAGAGGGCAGCACTAAATTACCGGTAAATATCGGTTTAACCCTCCCCGTTGTAGGGCATAAGGATTTTAATGTAATGAAGAAAATTATTTCAGTCATGCAACATTGTGTGTCGTTTCGAAGTTTTTGTCGGGCAACATTATTAACATGCCACAGATAAGTAGTACAGAAATATTTTTTCCTTCTTTATATTAATTACGTTGATGGTTGACTAAATTGCTTGATTTCGATAAATTTTAATATTACGATACTTAATATGTCTTAGGGTTACGCTTATATGTAATGTTTGGTTTACATATTTAACAAAGCGGGAAATTTAATTTGCTTGGAGCATGTCTATCATGCAATTAAACTAAAACTTAAAGGAAAGATTAAGAATGGAATAGACATTACGATCAATTAAATTGTTTTAATACGATAGTTGAACGAACGAAGCGGACGTCACTAGAGCTCTATGTACCCAATTAAGCTGCGCTCGATACCTGGTGTTATCACGGATGCGATCGATCCGAGACTCAGTTGGATCGTCGGTGATCCCAAATATTGACACTTGTAATACTAGCACCACACTGCGACGCAACTCTGGATTGCTTGTGCGAATAAAATATAGAAATGATTTTTTTAAATCTCATAACCTATGGGAACATTTTTGATGTATGTTTAGATTATTGTGGCTAGTTACATATACAAAAGTAATCCCTTGTATAAGATAAATATCAGGTGGGCTAAAAAGTTCGTAGGCTGACACAGAGATGGCGCTACTAGCACTAAATTAATATGATTTTTAGTCAGCCGTAGTCAACGTTTAATATACATGTGTATAAATTTGAAAACTATCGTAATTTGTTTGCATTTTGAGTGAAGGAACCTATCAATATCTCGAATATTATATATTATGTTGAAACGAAAAAACTTGTCATTTTTTTATACTTTATTATTGTCACCCTTGTCGACACGAGCTAGGCGTTGATTCAATACTGTAAACCTACCTATAAAGTACAGGTATTATTTGTGAGATGCTTAAATTTATTAGTCCAATTCTGCATTCTTATATTCAATAAAATAAAAATTCAAGAAGCAGGTACATGCGACTTATTAAGTACAAGTAGGTACATAGAATCATAGACATGAAAACTCGTGTGCACTATGCACTTTTCTAAATAACCTCTATTGAAGCAAGCCGTAGATAAATGTAATGTTCTTGCCTGATTTTCCTTTTCAGCTGATGTTAAGTTATACTACCAATGGATACTCACAATAATACATATTATACTTAGAATTGTTTTCCTGGGACTCAATCGTAGACTTTATAGCTTGCCTCATATAATTGAGACACGAAAGCGGCCATAAAATATATCCAAGTAAGAATAAAAATGAAAATTGCATCAGATGTCACACTCGACTCGTGAGAAAATGTTATGGAACAATGACGCTTTCCATTTCATGTTTAATTTGTTATGTCTATACGGTGAATGTTATAAATAATTTATTTGCACCAGTCTTATACCAGCATTTACATTTAATGACAGCATTTTTTAAGGAATACAAACAAAGTTTATCCCACGTATACTTACAATCAATTCAGCATATTGTTTTAACTAAAATAAAGCTGATTTAGTAATCGAATTGATATGTAACTTTTTGTGTCTAACGTTATGGAATTATTTTCCATACAGTCGCAGTCACACGGTGTTGCATAATGCATTGTTTAAATTGTTGGCTACACGACTGAACCTTTCCGATAAAATACAAGTGTTTTTAGTGTATACCTGATCGATTCAATCTAAATGCCAGTGTTATAATGTAGAAGGCTTAAAATATATGTCTTGACTCTTAAATGTCCAAATTTAATACATTTGTTGTTTGTGTCATTAAAAATTGTTTCAAGAGAAATGCAATCTACCGTACTTATTAAATGTATCTCCAGGTACTGTTGGTGTCACTTTGTTTCTTTCAAAATACGCAACTTGCAATATTGATTTCGGCCTTCACCGAAGCCTTTTTAAATATTTGTTAAACAAGTTTTCTTTTTTTATTGAATTGGATTTCGGGAAACTGAGTTTACTTTTTATATTGTATTATATTAAAGAATAAATGTATATAGATAATAGATGTGTTATATTTTAAATTGAAATATTTTACAGTTGTATGTACGGGGGTAAGTGTGTATAGTGTCGACTGGAGCGCTATAGGTATATTGCTATGTAACCTTACCCTCTTAACGAGTGATATAAAATCTTTCACGCTATGTGCTTATTCAAATTTATTCAATTCCACGCCGTTCCATGTGGAAATGAAACGTCTCGGTGCGTTTCCGTGCGGAACAGCATCCCTCGAACGGAAGATGGAGGGTCGCTGCGGGACGCCGTAGATGATTGCATGTTATTGATTGCGTCTTAAAGATACACAGACCACTACTATTATTGTTGAAGTCTCTATGAGATATTTGTAACCGGTGAACCGATTTATATATTTTAATGTATGGGCCCCATATACATCGAAGCTATTCTTATATTGTTTTAAAAATCACAGTGTTCCACGTTAAACGGATAGACATTTTGGACATAGTGATTTAATTCGGTGAAGACGAACTGATGATGCAGGCCATAGACGATCCAGATTTTTTTATTCTATCTCGTTTTGTGTTATTTTTCCAGGCATTTACCACGCTTTATAACTTTGTTATTACCAGAAAATACGAATAGTTTAACATTTTGAATCAATAATATTATTACGAAATTTGTTTTTTTTTTGTTTTATCGAAATCCATTCGAAATCCAATTAATATTAATAGCAGGTTTCCTTTATTCGCAAACTACTCTATTTAAAAAAACGCGGCGTTTTGATTTCCGACAGCTTCTCAGTAACAGTAACAATATTTAATTACGAGTTACGTAAGCACAAATTGCTGCCGTTACAAAAATCGCTAGAATATAAAATATGTTTTGTCACTTCACTAAAAGTAAATTAGGTGACGTTGAGTTTAAACAACTGTTAGTGGTGTATTCAAACTATTTCACAATTTACATTCAACGAATGTGGTTGGTAATGTCGAAATGAGTCTTAGTGTGTGAGAAACACACGCACACGAAGACAACACCTAAAATCTACATTATATTGAATAATTGATTTTACCAGACAAAGTATCTTAATTATTAGGTGTCAGAAAATGCGTTCTAGTACAAAGACACGAGCTAGGTGGATGTCGGAGAGAAGTGTAGTGGATGTAATTTCCTGTGACGTCACTAACTCAAGTGAAGCATTTCAATTTAAATGTCGAGCAGCCTCCAGGTGAAATGAACACTATCAGATGTTGAATTCACGCTTGGAATGTTTGAATGCATGTCTAACAATCCGATGACATTCAAGAATTTTCAATTTTGCGAGATAACAAAACACGGTTGTTCAAAATGGACACAAGCGATTGGTAAATAGACTCTTCAGCTAACGGGTTAGTATATTTAAAGGTTTGTTGGATCGTAATCGAACTCTATAGTTTACATACCTATACAGTTTTTGTTTCATTACATCGCTTAATCGAGGGTATGAGTTATATAGCTGTCATGTTGTGGCCGTGTCTTTTGACGCAACTTTGTGCCCTTTAAAGAATTCTAATGACAACAAAAAAACTAATTTCTGTATTCATTAAGTACACTACACGTGCTGACGATTTAATAGTTAAGGGAAAAGTTAAACAACGCTCGGTATTAGAAGAAACTTCATAGAGTATTAGAGGTGTAATGTCGAACAATAATCTAATGATCCGCATTTACGTTATTTAGTGTCACGTTGCTCAAATTGGCCACACGTTGGAGCGGTGCCAACGCGGAAAACAATATTAAATTCGCAAATCTTTCGGCGGCGATTCCCCGGCGGGTGGTGCACGGTATTCCGACTACCGCCTCCTTGGAGATGATTTTTCATTCGCACCGCAACGTATTTCACAGTGCGAAATATTTCCCTCAACAAACGAATTCTTTCACTCCTCTCTCAAATTACCCCTCAAATGCAGAAAGACCCGCTGCTCGCAGTGTTTATCTAATTCGACGGTATTTTATTACGTGCGCCAGCTTTGCGCTGGAACGGTCGGAAGGAAATGGCATCGTACCGAAATGGGATTAGTTTTTAATCGTATCAAAGCCGTCGAAAATGACTTGCGGGCAGTGAACGATATCATAGTGCGGAGAAGTCCTAACACTTTGCAAGTTTTTACCTTGACTCAGAATCGATTTTATTCCTAATAAAATACTGGAGGATATTTATGTTATTGTCCTACACATGTATTGTGTAGCAGAGATTTAAAAAAAAATATGTACCTATGCCGACGTATTTCTTTTCTAACCTAAAATTTACAGTAAGATAATACAACTTACAATTAAAGGAGATTTCAGTTAATTATCTGGCAACACTGATCACGAAGTATCCACGTAGCAGGCTCCATTCGTATGGCGAACGCGTCGGGCTAATAAGATCAACTGTAGGTACGCAGTCGTGAGTAAATCGCTTAAACGGATTTTCACGTAGTCAACGAAGTAAAGTAATTGGGGACGGCTTAAAAATTTGTCCTCCTATGTAAGCTTTATCCGCATTTACTATACTTGAATATTCTTATGGAATACGAAATTATTTTTTTTTAAACTTATTATTTAAAAAAATAATTTAAATCCCCCTATAATATCACACTTTCTATTAAACCAGCGATACTCTTAATACACATTACTTTAACTGAAGAAAACGCTTTTAAGAAGTTAACTCTAAACGACTTTATCCATATTCATCTCAACTGCCACTTGCTCTTTTGCACTTACCTTTGCGGGATTAATCCGCGACGGAACTAGACAAACTCGACGAGCGTTTAACTAATTCCAACGATACTGAAACTACTTAATAAAGAAGTAATTAACCTCACTGCCGTCTGCAAGAGATGGATTTTGAACTTTAGCCGCGCATTCGCAGCGAGCTATAAGTACTATTCAGAGCTCATTTAGGTTTTGCACCTTTTCTATTTAACCGGCGACAGACAAGACGCTGCGCGGTGACCTTCTCGTTTTGCAATTTGTTTCGAGTGTTGATGATTTATGAAAACTCTTTTTTATACAGAACTCGCTTATTTTTACTTTATTCATGTTGTGTTAGATAATAAAGCGTTTTTGCTAATTATTTAAGAGCATTTTTCTTTAGGGTTATATGCACGTTACTTTGGTTCTTACCAAAGTGTCTTTCAATAATTTTCTACTAAATACGAATTATTTTAAGCTAAATACATATATTATGTCACCTCACGTGTTTGTTAGATACCATCTATTTATTTACAAGCTTTTAAACAATATGCATGCTTAAAATATGACGTTACAAATTTTACACACATACATAATTTATATAACATAGAAATTACATACAAGCAAGACAAAGAAGCATAAATAATATATTATATCATCTGCTAGATATATTCTTCATCGTCGATTGCCATGATTCTGACAACTTTAGTCTTCAATCATCAATTAATTTTCGAGTTAAAAATCGTGATAAAAATTAATTTCCTTGTATTTTATAATATTCCATAATCACTTGGTAATATAGTACAACATGTCCTCGGTGTATGTTAGCAAGTAGGTGAAGTAGGTTTATAGTTGATATTAAGAAGGCAGCGTCGAAGTGCTAATTGTATGTAAGTGTGCCGTGTGTGCACAATATGTTGGCGTATCGCTTCCATGACACTCCACTTAGGGCGTGAAGCCTTGAAGTGTGCGATGTGTGCACATGACGCGGAAACGTATTTAAAAACGACTAGATATCTCCTTTGGGTTTGCTCAAATAATAAATTGTTGTATCCATAATGGTTTTTGAAATCAACAATAATAATAATAATAATTTATTTATTGCAAGAATATGGTACAAAATGTTAAGGTCATCATAAATCGTTCACATATTCTGCTACACACGATGACGCGCAAATTTGTCTTAAAGAATTTTACATTATTATTTAAAGTTAATTCTTATATTATCTAGTCTATTATACATTACATCATTAACTTTATATTAATTACGGTGTTCCATGCAAATAATCATTTATTGAATAGTACATTTTTTCCAAAAGTAATACACTAAGTCGCTTTTTAAAGAATCTAATCTTTTGGTAATTTATTGAAGACTTTAATTGCCATACAAAAGCTGTTTTTCCGAAACAGTTCCAGATTGATTTTTGGCACAGCCAATTTCTTCTCATGTCTACTTCTTACTTCAACTTCTACATTCGACTTAAAAATATGTATGAATCTGTGCAATGAACAATATAATAACAATACCTAACGTGTAGCACTTCAACTCACCTTGTCCTTTAGCTCTGTTATTTCACAACTAAACTCCACCTAAGGACAATTCTCGCCAGCACTGTTCTGGCGACGTGGTAGCGAACATGCCAGAAGTTCCGTCGTTTAAATGGGCCAGCTGGAAGTCCTGACCTTAATCTAATTGATGCATGTCTATGATGTTCTAAAGAGATGAATAATTTTAGAGAGGCAACCTGCTCCACAGAACATCAGGGAGCTAAAAAGAGTGATTGCAGCAGAGTGGGAACGTATTGCTTAAAACGTTATTAAAAACATCGTGGAAAGCATGCCCTGTACGACGCGAACTGTAATTTTGACAAGATTAGGACACACTAGTAATTAGGTTTTTACATTTGTAACTTTATTTCATTTAAAAAAGACCTTGCCAGAATTCACTTCAAGCGTATTAATTTACATGATTATAAGTATACAGTAGACTACGTTAGACAATTACATTTCATTTAATGAACTGACATCGACCTTTGAACGTGAATTTCTTTAGGGGCCCGTTTTTTTATGCAAAAGAGTTTATACAAATAAACGTTTCGTTAGATTACGTATTTTCTTATTGTTAAAACTAATAATAATAAAAGAAAGATACAGTTATTACAGGCCTATAACAAAAACGTCTGTTTTAATTGGGATTTTGATGGAGGAAATAAGCAACTATAATTATGAAAATTCAAATTTTGCGTAATATTGTCCTGTTAGCCGATACCGCTAATTAACTAAACTATGCTCTTAAAATTTAATTATTCGACTGTTTTGGGTCGACCCTGTTGGGTTAATCTCTTGTTTTATTCACTACTTTGCCTTATCAATGGTCTTTGTGAGATAATTAAGGTAACAATAATATATAAACTAATGTTATGGCGGTGCAGCTTCCAGGCGGAATATCAATTTAATAGGTATCTTAGATGTGTGCAGTGTGCACATATTGTAAAATGATTTGTTTGTTTTTCTGAAGTTTTGGGATTTTGGGTCTCAGGTTATCCTTCGAAACATGGAAGTTAACTAGAGGCTGTCATTTGGCAATCTATGTAAATTGTTTAACGACTGTGCCCCCCCTCGGCCGTAGTGCACTTAAGGCATTAACATTTTAAAGCGTTATTTGTACTGAGCACACAATTTAAACTGATTAGCCGCCGTTGAGTGGCTCGAATATTCTAATTAGGTGCCACTTTGGTTGCTTATTTAGCTTTTGTTTTAAATAGGTCTCGCCTTTACTTAGCCGTGCATTTCCAGTGGTTATGTAATAGAACACTCGGTTTATCAACATAGAAATAGAACGGAAACCTGAAACTGAATGGCATTGAATTATTAATTAATGCTAATACGAAAAGTAGATTAAAATACTTGTCAGTGAGTGAAACTACCGGATTTCCCACCGACTCTTATCGATAAACACGAAATGGTTTGAGAGTTTTATGAATTTTGTTGTGACTTTGAATATAAAATGTAAGCACCATCAAAACATTTGGGATAAAACAAATAAAAATACATCCATTGTCAGTAAAGTTGGTAAAAACATTTTTTATAAAATATTGGCCCACTATCGAAAATAAATGCTAATGTGTTAGAATATTACGTGTAAAATAACATGGTATCAAATGTCGCTTGTGAAGTTGATATTCTACTAAAAGCATATTCCGTGCTTGTCATAATATCTGACTGATTCAGGAAATGTTTTAAAACATTAAACATTTATTTCGTGTCAAATTTATAGTTATACCGCCTATTTAGTTAATTATATTGACTTGTAGGCGGTAAACAAAACTTCAGTTTATCCGCAAAAGATAATTACTGATTATCATCCTTAAATAATGCTTAATTTATAAAAAATGTATTAAAACTACCAACATACAGGTGAAATTCTTTGCTTGACAAAATGTTACGTGACCTGCATGTTTAGTTCTTTGTATTCATAAAGGCGCGCTCGCGTCGTTCTCCGAGTAAACATTTCTAGAACCTTCCTAAACCGGGATGCTTCTCGAAAGCCCCGTCCATTAAACACTCTTCTAATTTAAAAACACTTATTTTGCTAGGGTTTATCTTATTTGTTTTAAAAAGATTGCTAACACTTTCAGTTCTTGCTGAACAAAAGAATGGCTCAAAATCTAAAAGTATGCTATTTAACAACATTGTATCTATTAATTTATTAGTAAGTTTGCAACGCTAGTCAGGCTCACAGGATGCATATTTCAGTAGCACTTGAGGGGATTCGCGCCAGTTGTCTCTATCACAATGCACCTTGCAAAGTGTGATGCAAATACTTATGCGAGTGCGACAAGGGCTAATAAATCATTCATAATATTTGTCTCTTACAATGGAATACTCTGAACTCTACGAGGATTGTCTTAAATATTTTATAATAATATATATAATAAGTTGAAAACTACTTGGGCCACCACAAATACTTGTACGGTGGTCGCGAGCGAAGTTGTTTTACAAGCGCAACATGTGTCGTCTACGATTTATTATTTAATATAAGGAAACGGAATTGAACCCCGCGGCCATGATAAAAGCTCAAGCGTGACATGATTGCTCGTAGACAAAGAATATGTGCAATATTTTTTAGCGTTAAAATTAACCAGCAACGGGATTTAGCGTTTGCGTTCAGATATGAATGTAATTTAATAGGGATTCGCCGTTCTTTGTCGACTGGATGCGAGATAAAATACAATAATACGGTGTGAATATTGAAACAAAAAGGGTGAAGGGCGGTTCCCTCATTATGTGTTTTGTATCATGGTTTCAGATCTCAAAAGACGGAATAAATTTAAAATATCCTTCTAATAGAATGATATAAGATACCACAGATATTAAAATTTACTATAATTATTTTTGACAGCTTTTTAATAGAGACTATTTTTCTTTTTCAGAGCGCAAGTTATTTGTGGGAATGCTCAACAAGAAGCTATCAGAGAATGATGTTAGAGCGTTGTTCGCGGGACACGGCGCTATAGAGGAATGTACAGTGCTAAGGGACGCACAGGGCCAAAGCAAAGGATGTGCATTTGTAACATTCGTCTCTAAACAAGCTGCAATTGCTGCTATTAAGGTACAATTAACAATACTTTGTCAAATAAAAAAAAGTATATAAGATTAATACATAAGGCAAGATTTAACACTTAAATACTACATTATATGATATTTAAAGTAATATTTTTAGTTCAATCTGCTTTTAACCATTGTGACGTTTCACAAAATATGACATTTTTTTATAAGTCGCGACTTTACTAGTGTTATTATTATTTAGTTCACACAAAACTACTTTAACATTTAATTTACATAATTTCAGACGCTTCATCACAGTCAAACCATGGAAGGTTGTTCGGCACCACTTGTTGTGAAATTCGCGGATACGCAAAAAGAAAAAGAACAAAAGAAACTGCAAGCAATGCAGGCGAGCCTCTGGGGCCTGACGCCTGTGACGCCGACTTATCAGCTGCCTTCGGAGGCGGCCTTATCACCGGCAACGCAGCTGCAATTGTTGCAGCAGTTGCAGGCGGTTGGACTGCAACAACAGCTTCTACAAGGCCAAGGCTCAACGTTGTTACAAGGTATAGAATATTTTAGGCTCGCGATGATATTACACACATGAATAGAAAATCTATACTTATTAAATCAAGAAATAAACATTCAACACAATAAAATGTATTACCAGATTTAAGTACATTTTAAATAGGTTATTTACTTGCTTGTGTGAATGTTCTTTGCTTTCATATACTTAGTTGAATAATTAAGTTAAAGCTTTATTACCTAGTTAATGATTCTTTAAAGTACATAATTAAAAAACTACGCTACAATTTCATAATTAAAAACGAGCGCCGATTTAAACTAAGTAGATAATTACGCATTCAGTTGAGGAAGTTTTGCAATTATCCCTATTTTAAATATCTACGCTTAACCTAGTTTGTCCCTTTAATTTTTTTAATTTTTTTGGTGATTCATTATTTACAATTAATATTGTAGTAGTAGGTAAATAGTTGATTCGCTTCTTTCTTTTTTATTTTGACCCCATACAACCTTATTGATTTTGTTGTCCTATTTTTGTTAATTTGCATTTATTTGGGTGTCTTAGGTATTAACTACCCAGATATCGCTTTCAATGGCGCAGGGCTTAGTGGCGGAGCGGTGAGTGGGGTTGGGACAATTGGTGGATCGGACCAACTCAGTGGGCTTCTAGCGCCGGTGTCTGTACAGAACTTAGCTGCGCTAGCGGCCATTACGCAGCCCCCGGTCGTGACGCAAGCGGCGCCTATGGCCCCCGCTACGGCCCAACAGCCTGCAGCGCCACAACTATGTAAGTATATGAAATTATATCTTCACAGAAATATTCATAAAAATTCCTTTCAACGGAAATTTTGTCAAGAGAGGATTTGTGGCTTTAACAAAGAAAATTGCATTTAAAAGTTTTAACTACCAGAATTGTGTACGAAAACATCGTTCCTGAAGTATGCAATCAAAATTCAAATATTCGGCATAAAGTATTTTCAGTTTTGTTTAAATAGAGGCTATAAAATACTTAAAGTATCAATCTGGCAGGCTTAATTGACGTTTTTGCTTCGTCCTCGGCCCCTTCCGTCTACCGTCCCCGGAACAATTACGCCTCCATAAATTCGCTCCTAATTGCTGAACCTGTCCAAATCTCTAATTGGAATGTAGCCACATAAGATATTCGTACTTATAACGATCTCTTTTCGCCCGCAAACATTTCCTCTTTCAGATTGTGCGTCTTTATAACGTTGACAGATTAAAAAAGAGGTTTAATAACGAAACTTTTTCACACTTCAGGTCTTCTCGGAAAGACTAACATCACAGGTAATCCATCGCCGGATTTGAAATTTGTGTTATGGAATGACAATTTTATCTAATGCGAGTTTATGAATCATCGAATGCGATAAATGAGTTTTATTTTGTTCTTTTGATGCTTTTATCATTGCTACGATTATTCCCGTTATATACTTCTTATGTATCAGGAGTAATATAATGCTAAGATTGAGCTTTTACTTAGATCTTTATTTACCTTCAACATCCTAAATAATATTAACAATAAATGTAATACTATAAAGAGTAAATGTGTTAATACCTATAGACTAAAACCCTTCCTGTCAAGCAAAATACTTCCAGAGCAGAGTTGTCACTCGTAAAAGTCCATTAAATAAAATGAATATACGGCTATTATATCCATATATAGCCATATTAAAGAAAAATGTTACTTTTTAAAATCTCATTTATCGTATATTCTGTGGCTGGCTTGTATTGTTTTCTGTGCATTTTATCCTTTTCTCGTCGTCTACCAAGGCTTTGTAAAATGCATTTTTGTAATTCACCAACGTCTTAATCTTAACTTAATTATTAATAATTTCTTAAATAAATAGAATGTAATGTCGGTTCTGGTGCTTCTCGATTATATATTTTCGACTGAATATTTTAATTTAATAAGAGAGTGTTGGCGTCGTGTCTGAAGCGTTCACCTCACAACCCTTAGTGCATTCGACAGCTGTGCACCAATGGACAATTTCTTTGTGCATAAATAACACTCGTTTGTTCGATGAAGAAAACATCATGAGGAGACCGGGATGCCTTAAATCTAAATATCGACGGCGTCAGACATAGGCTGATCACCTTATAAAGAAAAATTATCACGAAACAGATACAATAATGTGAAGCCAACACTTAGAGGATGTAGCGCCACTGGTATTAGTCAGTACCTAGTGTTAGGTAGATGTTATATTTCTGTAGTGCATAGTGCATAGATATCATTATATGTATAATATTATGTAGTATGTAGAAAACTTTACGTTGTTTTAAATTGACTTTTAAATGTACATAATTCATTAATTTATTATATTAATAGAACGATTAAATCAGCAACATTTATAACAAAATGTTTCTCACAAGACAGTACAAAATAGTCATTAAAGTACTTTTTAAACTGTGCATTCATTTAACAAATAAGCCGAATAGTGCATGGGACGTGATAAAAATATCTTTGTAGATGCATATCTAACTATGGCTGTGAATCATTGGTTTGTTGTTCACTAAATGAATTATAAATAATCATTGTGTATTGTTTTTTTTGTTTGGAATTGTTATTCTACTAACCATAAGTTGTCCTTGTCAACTTTTTATCGCTATCATCGTCTATTATAATAATATCAAATAACATTTGAATTAACCTAGTGTTAAGTTTGTCGTTTGTTAACTGTTTGAGTAATTAAAACAATTTATTTGCATGGTTATTTGTTGCTATCGTTAAATTTAAGACAGAACATTTACTTATTTATTTAAAAAACTGAATATTGGCTTTACGTCCTTAGACGATAATTTCAAATACATGAATGTGTAATGAGTTGTTACACATTTATATTACTACGTTATTAAGAATACTTTTAACTAACACTATATTACTGTTTTAATTGCATTTCCCTTTTTTTCTTTATCATCTTAGCTCAGACCTAACTTCATCTCCAATAAATAATATTGAAAATTATAAAAAATATTAATATATTTTCAGGGTCAACGGCTGAACCTCTAAGCTCTGCGTACGCGGCACAGTTCGGTACTTTCGCTGCGGCGCCCTTGGGGTCTGTGCTCGGTACCGCCGCTGCTGCAGCTGCTGGGAAGCAGGTCGAAGGTGGGGCAAATCTTGATAGATAAAGCTAGCTAATATTAAAAATTATATATTTATAGAAACCATCTAAGAACGAATTTCTAAATTGTTTAAGCCCGTAGTATTCTCTTTTAATAACATAACTTTTAGACATTTAAAGAAAACACTTTTTTATCGGATTGAAGTTATGTATTATTATAAACTTATAATTATTTTACATAATTAAAAAAAAAAATCCGACGTTTCGCGTGCTTTACAGCGTGCATGGTCACGGTGACTGAAGACAAAAGGTGTTGAATGTCAAAAAGTATTACAGCTGTAGAAAAAGTTGTATTATCTGTATTTATTTCCCCAAAGTTGATATCGACTAAAAGTCAATTATAAGTTTATAATACATAATAGATAACTTCAATCCGGTAAAAAAGTGTTATCTTTAAATGTATAAGTCGTGCTCTATTTGTTCCTTACCATCCCTATTTAACTTGTAGGCCCGGAGGGCGGCAACCTGTTCATCTACCACCTGCCGCAGGAGTTCACGGACACGGACCTCGCGTCCACCTTCCTGCCGTTCGGCCACGTGATATCCGCCAAAGTGTTCATAGACAAACAGACGAACCTCTCGAAGTGTTTCGGTTTCGTCTCGTACGACAACGCCGCGTCGGCGCAGGCCGCGATACAGGCCATGAACGGATTCCAAATCGGTACAAAGAGACTCAAAGTTCAATTGAAACGTTCGAAAGAGCTCTCGAGACCGTACTAGATGAACGGTGGCGAGTGAGTTGTGAACGTAATGGTTGTTTGACATTAGTTGTGATGTATCCGGTGCACTCGAACGGCTAGCTGTAAGGAAATGAGTCCATGTGCACAGTTGTTAACTAATAAGTGTAAGCTTAAGGTTTGTGTCGATGCTGAGCGCTAACTGGAAATAACTAATACTAAGCGAGAACATGCAGTATTCACATATTTGTCCCAAATTTGATAACGCTAAATGAAATTGCCGACTCTTTATCAATCACAAATCACGCTTAGTATTTTTTAATGTTGACCTCAGCAAAAAATTTATCGTTTCCAAAGTATTCCCCAAAATCATTTATAGCTATCGTGTTATTTTATTATTAAATTTTAAGTCATATTCTATTTAGTTGCGTTCTAAAACCAATAAACGAAGACGCCAAAGAGCTGAGACAACTTTTTTTCAACGAGTGTCATATTTATATTTTAAGTTTTAGTCCAAAGAGCCGCACTACCGTTTTGGTACTGAGGCCAATGTTCGGCAATTTGTAGCGGCCTATTTTCGCTTAAATTTAACAATTCAATCAAAAGGAAACAGGCCGTTCAAAGTTAACGAACTTGGGCATAAAGTAATTATAGTTATTATTTACTACTTGTTACTACGAATAAATAAATATGTTATTTTCAAATATACCTGTATTTGTTACCAACAAATGTGGCCATTTTTTAAAGCAGACTTTTAGAGTTCTTTGATTTAAAAATAAGGTTTTAGGTTAATAAGATGATCTCAAAGTGATCAATGTGTTTATTGTTTACCTTGTTGTCTGTCGTAGTGTACTTAACATGTGTTTTAACAAAGCTTCGATTCGTAGAACTATAAAAGGCTCGTATTCCGAGACGTATATGGAACCGAATTTAGTTTAAAAACTTGTCAAATGATTGATTATCTACTAAATTTGAAGTTTAGGAATACGGGTTATAATTTCTGTAAAAGAAATTCTAGACAGATGAACTTTTTTCGCAAATGACCACACCTCGGAACATCGAACGCTGATATAGTCAAAATGTCTTAGTATTTAAGTATTTAATATATTATACTAAGTTTGTGTAAGTTTCACTTTCTTTCAACTTCTATTCGTTTAGCGACGACCACCTAGCACATATGCTCAATTCTGCTTTTACTATGTTTAGTATGTTTAAAAAATATATATATATACATATATGGCACTTACGTGGGACTTTACACCATATTTGATTAGATGTTTCTTCTTAAAATTAAGTGTTCGTATAATTTTCTTATAAAAGTTATTTAGAAAATTAAATTAAAAACATATTTTAATACTACCTACTTAGATTTGTGCCAATTGTAAACGTTAATTTCGGCAAATTGAGAGTTGCAGTTATTCTAACTGGTTAATAACGAAACTGTTTTGAGGACAGCGCCAGCTACCGTTTGCGTGATTTTTAGATTACAATTGTTTGACATAACGAGTTTTACGATCGGTATTGCTATGATGTGACATACTACTGAAAAAATCATGTTATTTACAATTTATTCTGGCTTTTACTGTACTTATATTTAGCAAATTATATTATATGACTTTATTTATAGTCTTAAGTTGCGGCCCCACTAGAGCCCTGGAACACATCAGATTTTTTAACAAGAACAAGTTCCGCATTTGTAGATTAGATAGCAATGCAGGTACCGATGATGATGGAGCACCTAAGTGGAGCCGTAGCAATTGTTAATTTTAGTCTGGTCTCGGTGTCTGAATAAAGACAATACCAATATTTAGACTGAATAAGTTCCCTTTTCTTTGTTCATATCAAACATATTATCAAAACAAACATTTCATTTAATTTATTGAAACGGGTCGTTCTGCGAAACAGCATTCTTCGCATATAGTTTTAGGAAATAGACGAATTACTTTGTAGATGACTGTGGAAAATTTGAAAGATACGGATTGAGTTTTTAAATTATTTCTTTATAAATAAAAGTCGGCTACTGGCCACATTGTGAATAGACTATGTTCGTTCTTCACCGACTTTTTACGACGTTTTGGAGATAACTCTCCTAACTTGATTCTTATGGATTAAACTGAAGAGTAAGAGGAAAACGACGCGTCAAAAACTCGGTGAACTTGAAGCTACGTAAGCTAGATAATGAAATGTATAAATTTTAACTTAACTATAGTTAGGTGTCTCTGGTGAGAATCCATTGTTGTTGTACTTTGTAAAATCGATAAAACTGTTAGATTTGTACAGAAAAAAACATTGATTAGGTACAAGGCTTTTCAGGCTCGACCGCTACGGAGTTGATGTTTTTTCATGTTCTAATTAAGTTACCTTACCTATGGTTACTGCATTTTCGATAGTGTTCATTACATTTTTGATTGAATTTCAGTCGTATTATTATCTTTTAAATGTTTCATTAACTTACAAAAGATTTATTTCTACGGTGGCAAATGTCTACAGGTTGTGGGATTTAAGGGGGATTTTACAATTTCACGATATTTTCTCATTCAAATTCGAAATGAAGTAACACTTACGTTAAAAGTATGCAATATGAACATTTATTTGATATTTAACTATTGAAGTTATTGACAAATCTTCACGGGACTTTATGAATTAAGAATTGTCGAATACTTTAAGCATTGTACACTTTTGTTAGAATACAGTTGTTTAATATTAAAAATACAATATGGCGTCACGGTCAAACAAAGTCATATCGCTAATGCCGAAGTAAATATATTTTTCCTTAATGTAAGGCACCTATATCCTATCCTATGTACAATCGATGTAAAAAAAGAACTGTTTTATACAACACCCGTTTTGTTGATATAAATGTAAATAAATGTCAAGTTAAAGTTGTCGTTTTAATGTCACACGTAGATAATCGAACGCAAGCAATGTCGTAATTGTTTTGTTGTAAAATACTGTTTTTTCAGTATATTTTGCATTTATTCTTAAGGGCGGACACGTTTCAAGATTGGTTTTTCAAAAGGAAATTCAGTTTTTATAAAATAAACGCCTGGGATTGCTACCCCTTGATTATTTTTTGAAAGTTTTTTAAGAAAAATAATAATCACCCATGCGGACTAAGCTAAGTTTTATAACTTCCACCGACTAAGAAATTCTTAAGGTACAAGAAAAACACATCTTGTACATACACATATTTATTACATACACACAGATATTTATGTTTATTTTATGCTTAAACCACACGACAACACAAAGTAAACTAATCACCCTTGAAGGCTTTGATTTTGATGAGCCCGTTCTCGTCGGCCAATGGCAGGATCTCGCAGATCAGAGGCGACTCCACTCCGAGGATGTAGTTGCAGGTCCTGGGCTCCAGAAGGTAAAGGGACACTTGGGCCGGACTAGACGAGTTCTCCAGACATTTGAGCTTCACTTCCGTCCGACGAGCTTTGCCCGTTTTATCGCAAACGTCGCCGTTCGAGTAGAAATGCGATACCGAAGTGCGGATTTCTGCAGCGAGGAAACCTTTAACTTAGCTTAGACAATGATAAAGGTGCAGGTTAGTGTTCCACACTGAACTGTGGACGTCGATTAACAATTATTCGATACTTCCTAGACACGAAAAAGGCACGCAGTTGTCAGCCGGAGGGATAAGAGAACAGATAATAGAGAAACAAGAGGAAATGTTAGGTTAAGTAGCGTCCAACGAACTCACCGACTGGTTTGGGCGCTTTTGCCGGGTTTTCTTTGATCCACTGCAGATGCGCCTCTTCGTCGAACTCCCCCAACGTGAGAGACGTGCGTTCGCCGGCTCGGTCCACGTGGTACTGCACCACGTGTCGGCCGTAGCAGAACTCGTACTTCCACCAGCCGGTGCCCTTACGAGTTCATCGTCTCTTAATTAATCGTTGTTATTCTCATTCTTTACCTCACATTTACTTTTTAGTAGAGGTATGAAGAATGACAGATGAAATATGTGTATTTATTTTAACTATACATAAATTCATAGGGAGCGAGACATGAGTTACTTTGTCCATGGTTAAATGTTAATGAACACTTCTCAATCGAATAAACAATAAATTCCAGAAAGCCTCACGGGTGGGACCAGCCGTTCGAGTCTCCGTTATGCTCGCTTACACAAATTTGCCTAACTTTTCGATAATCCTAAAAATCATCAAAAGATACTGCTAAATATTCCATTATTAATACCGACTAATAAGATTAAATATTTACGAATTCAAGTTAAGTGAGGGTCCTTCGAGAAAAGAGCGTACCAATTCTCGAAAGGCCGGCAACGCACTCGCGAGCCCTCTGGCATTGAGAGTGTCAATGGGCGGCGGTATCTCTTAACATCAGATGAGCCTCTTGCCCGTTTGCCCCCTGTTCTATAAAAAATATAAAAAAAGACCTAAGTTAATATTAACAAAAAAGAAGTGTCAATCCATCTAAAAACTCTTACCCCATTCAAACAGTTCTCTCCGTTGAGAAAGGCCCGCACCGGGGAGTCGTCGGTGATGGGAGCGGGTTTGTCTGCTCCTATTTGGTTTTGAACCACTTCGGCCTCTTCAGACAACGGATGCAACTCGAACTTCAAATGAGTTTCACCGTCCTGCAAATATTTATAATATTTTTCTATAATAGATATTCACATAATTCCAATGCAAAATAATATATAAACGTTGTGCGAGAAGCTGAAAATAATCTTTAATCATGAATATAAAAGAAACATAAAATGCAACACAAACCTTTTCGATCTTTTCAACTTTCAAAACGGCGAGTACATCCTTATCCGCCTCAGTCTGGGATCGTTAAAAAGCCAAGAAATAAAAACAAATTATACAAAACGAAAGGCAACAAAAAAGTAGCAAACACCACTAAACACTATTAGATTGTAAGAAAAAGAAATACTAAAGAAATCATTAAGATTTATAAAACTACTACTTCACTAGATGCTTTGTGATGCCAGTTCGACCATTTTCTAATTCTAAAAATTTAATCGTTAATAAAATCAATCAAAACTCTTCGTAAACAGAAAAGGCATTTACTATTGACTAATACAAACTACAGAAATAAATCAACGAGCCATACATATTTTAAAGAAAACCTCAAACGGACTCACATCGGCCAATCTTATCGACTGATGATTCAGCCGGAGGCTGTCGACTTCGCTTTTCAATAGGTTTCTCGGTTTCTTTGGTGCATCACCAATCGGCAGACAATTAATTATATTTTCAGATACATCTTTGGGTTTGAATTGGGGATGTTCGCATAACAATCCCGATAGAATTATAATTTCATATTCACAAGTTGAGGTTTCTTTCATCGAGTAAATCTCATGTTTGCCATGCGTGTAACACACGTACAGAACTCTCGCTTTGCGAGGCTGATCGCTCAAATCGCAAACGGTGCCTGGAAATTTAAGTGCTTTTAAATTAAGAAAACCTTTAAAATACCTTGTGCGATAGATTTGAAATTATTTGGCAAATAAACATTAATATAAGAGCGACATAAAATAATTACCATCGCTCATAGCAATCTCCACGTAAGGTAACGATGAACCCTGAACTTTTGTAGTCTTGGGCTTTTCTTTAGCCTCTTGTAAAGCCTTTACTTCGCTGCTAAGCTTCAAAAGTTCGTCGTCTGACCAACGTCCTAAGAAGAACTCGTGGGTCTTATGTTCTTTACCTGTAAAGTGAACTTGTTAAGGAGCTCCTATAAAAATTATAAACATAGTAAAATATTAAGTTAAACACAGTATATTTCACTAGAAATATATATTACTAATAGTATAAAATATAATAACTATATACACTTATTTAAATGAAAGCCATTGCAACTCATATTACTAAATCACACACACATCAATCATCCATTATATTTTTATGGGCCTTTTTATTGGCTTGTCATTTGATTTTTTATTGAAGGGGATAATTTTTCTTAAACATAGAAAGATAATTGATAGAACCTTGATAGAAAGTGCTCTTTTTAACTCAGTCTGAAGGCTGACCCGTAATATCTAACTTTATAGATGTCTACATTATCATATAATATGATGTTGTTATTGAGTATAACAGCTTTTTTACCACATTACGTATGTTTGGTGCATCTATTTCTTCATCTTGATTCTATCCTCAATGTACAGACATTGCTATTTTAAAAGTCAAGACTATCTTTGTCTTTTCCACACCCAATCAATAAGCCGTAACAATTGTATAGTATAATGAACTATTTAGTATTTGTGAATATCCTATATGATGGAATCCTGTATCATTTTTATGTTACAGTATAAACAGTTTTCAAAACAATATCAAAATTGTTTTGCTGTGTGCATTATACTCAAGAACTAATTTTTATAAAATATCACTTTTGTAATAAATACCTTCCCGATCTTCATGATATTGCCTAACATGCCTTCCGTGACAGACTTCATAGGTCCAGTAGCTTTCTAAACGGTAAGAACAAATCTTCTGAGAAAATATTGGCTTCAATAAATCGAATGGTGTTGGACCATCATAATCCTCAACATTTGCTGTTACTTTATCCTTTAATATTGGGAAATGACATTCATATCGCTCCTTTAGTGTTGTTGTCACTTTTAACTGATTTTCCTAAAAATGATTAGTTCAATTAAAGTGTATTACTAAAAAAAAGGTAATACATCTTTTCAAAACATAATTGAGAATTTATTTTACTTCCAGTGATTTAATATTTTATTGAGAAGATATTTTATAACTTTGGTTGACTTACTTCAGGTTTAATTTCTTTATTATTTACTACATTCTCTAACACTTCTGGAGAGCCAGGCCAAATGATTGAAAATAGAATGGTGTCGTCAAATCCTTTGTAATCATGACTTACAGAAAGAGAACTTCCAATTAATAAAAAAGTTAAAAAAAAAATATTCATGGTTTTGTATGCTGTCCTGTAAATGTATTAGAAGTTCATTATAATCTATTCGTAACAGTACTGTGTAAAATGAAAAATCTGTACTTTATGATATAAATATAACACTGTTGAATAAAAAAACAAAATAGTAAATTTACATATTGTTCGTAAAGTAACTATTATTCAAATAGTTAATAGATGTAAGATGAAACACTTAAATTTTAATAAAATATTTATTTATTGGTTGATAAACTCTGGATAGAAATGTCAGCTGAGTTGGAGAAACGTAATTTGTCAATATTTTTTTTTTTTATATAATTTAATGGCCTGGTAACGAGACCTTTAAGCCAAATCTTATTTTCAGTCACTAAATTTCACTTATTTTCCTTCATTTAATTTCACATGTTATTCTTATTCCAACATTCCACTTGTTTTATTAAATCTTCCCTACGGTATTTTTAACGTATTTATATAATGCACTATAACACTTTTTGTTTTTGAGCAAATCACACAATTGGCGGCGGGAGGGATCACTAACTTCCATTATTTCACTTGCTAATAGTAGTCTATTAAAAATGAAAATTTGGTTTTGGCATTTAAAAAAAATATGATTGATATCTGCGATCTCGTTAGTGCAGAAAGAGCAAACATTGTTGTCTATAATATTAAGTTTAGCGAGGTGTGCGAGTGTAGTGTTGTGACCAAAACGCAATCTGTTGATTGTGGTAACGAACTCACGACTAACTGTATCCAACTCATAATCTTCATACCAGGGTCTTCTCAGTAAATTTTCTTGTATACTTCCATACCATTTTCCTTTAAGTTTTTGATCTTCTTTCCATAAGTTTTCCCATATATCTTTTATTGAATGATTTATATTATAATAATAATCGGTCATAGGAACATGTACCACATTTCAGACATTAAGAGTGTTAATCCCTTCATGCAGCTTTGTCCGCTATTTCATTACTAGTAATACCTTTATGTGAGGGTACCCACATAAAGGCAATAGTTACATCTTTCTTATACAACCGCAAGACAGTATCTTTAATTAAATAGAGAATATAATTGGTTTTAAAATTATTAAAAGTAGCATGCTTAAGACTATTTAAAAGACTCAAAGAGTCTGTCAAAATTAGAAAATATTTACAATTGTTTATAGAAGTAATCGATTTTAATGCTGCAAAAACTGCATATGCCTCTGCTGTAAATATGGAGCAGTTTTTATCTAGAAGAAAGCTTTGAGCAACATCTTTTTGGGAATCATATACCGCACTTCTCACAAAATCATTGCCTTTACTGCCGTCAGTATTTGTTATTTTCTTCTTTGAAAGCTAGTAGGTCTGAATTAGTTTCTATTGAATTTGATAAAATCGTAATAGGATGTGTGATACAACTGTATGAATGAGTGTAACACGACCAGTGAGAATGTTTTTTAATGTTTGAATAATGAGATTGTATTTCTGTAAAGATCTGGCACAAAGTTGGAGATGTACCTGTCAGAAGATCATTTCGTGAAGTGAGAGGACCATCTATATTGATTGGGTGAGGTATTATCCTGTTTGTAAATTATTTGATGATAATAGTTTCAGACACTATCTTTCTGTAAGCATAAGTCGTCTCAATATCAATGGCATAATATTAGTTTCGACTTCCATGGCCCTTATGGGAGTCGAACACATTGCTCCTGATATGATCCTCAAAGCCCTGTTCTGCAATATATCCAATTTATGTCTATGAGTGCTATTTAAATAAGCCAAAGAACTGTAATCAAAATGACTTCTTACAATAGATTTATATAATATAGAAAGTATTTTGGGATCTGCACCCCATGAAACACCTGCTAGACATCTTAAAATGTTAACACCTCTTAATGCATTTCTAGATACATATTTAATATGTTCTTCAAATGACAGCTTCTGGTCAATGATAATACCATTGATATACAAAAAACCCAAGATGCACAGTCTCGAATAAAAGTAACACTCGAAAGTGTCCCGAAACACTATTTCTGTCCCTTTCTATAACAGTATGTCTATAACAGTATATGTTACAAGCATATATTATTGCAAAATCAACCTTACGCGAATTGCTTAAAGTTGTTATTACAACGCAGTTTATACGTACATAAAGCAATAAAATTTTACGACCGACCGTGGTCGGTAGGACAAGGTATTGAGTGGAGTCGAACATAATTTTTTTATTTACAACTATTTAACATAATTTTAAATTTATCCGACTTTTCGGGTGCTTTACAGCGTGCGTGTGTCACGGTGACTGAAGACAAAAGGTGTTGGATGTTAAATAGTTGTAAATTTATAATAATACATAACTTTAATCCGGTTAAAAAATTTTTTTACTTAAATTAAAAAAAAATGTTAAATTGGCTACCTCCTGACCTACACTTTATATAGCGTAAATATATTTGTCAAAATCTACACACAAAAAAGTTCAAAAGTACATAAATTTATTTATAAAAAAAACACAAATAAATAACATCGACTCCACTTATTAGACGCGAGACTATTTGAAATAAGAGCACAATTTAGAATGTTGCGCTCATTTTTTGAGGACGTTTTTTAGACGTTGATTGTGCATCTTGGGTTTTTGTATATCAATGGATAATACCCAAAAATTTGTGTGAGGTGACTCTTTGAATGACATAACCATTATATACAACATCCAAATTTGTCAATATTATAACGACCAACGACAATGTGTGTCAGAAATCAAACTAAGAATTAAAAATAACATCAAAAGTGCGCTAAACTGCCCAATTGATTTGATCAATTTTTTTTACTTGTTTTTATAAATGTCTATTATTATTATTATACTTAACTTTAACATAGTAAGAAAAGTTTTTTGGTTGCTAAAGCCTGTGATACATGTACCTTATGGCTCATACCTGTCGATATCACATGATCACAGACAAGTTATAATTTCTTTGGGTTGGCATGACAAGACTGGAAATCTTGACAGTTTCTAATTATTTTGTACTTGATTTTATATCCTCGAATCTTAAATCCTCAATGTTTGTTTTGTCAAAATGGCGTTTAGTTTCCCAGCTTTTTCATATATTATTGCGTTAATTATTGACGCATTTCTAATATTTTTTTCTATCTTTCATGTGATAGCATTTGATGAATTAAAAACTGATTATAAGAATCCAATTGATCAATGTAATAGCTTAAACCCTGTATGTATTATTGATTTGTAAAGGAGTTCAGTGACTTGCGAATAACCTCATAAGCTAATTTGCAAATTTAATTTTAGCTGGTGCTGCCGGAATATCTGCTGCATTTATTAATTAACGTGTTGTTTTTATTGTCGCAAGAATGGTTTGCATTAATAATCAATTTACCATTAATTATCTATCACATATTCAGGTAAGTTTCAGCTTTTTGTCTCGACTTGGCGGGCGCACTGCCATCCTCCAGATTTTAAGTAACCTGAATAGATATATCTCAGTTTTTCTACTGTTCATAAATTTATTGTATTTATAAATTACTGATCATATTAAACCAGAACTATATAAAGATGTCTATTGTTCTAGATATCGCAACCGACCTGTGATGTCGGGGCCTGGTCTGTATGACCCGACGAGCATAATGAATGCTGATGTTTTGACTGTTTGTCAACGAGAAGGATGGATAAAATTAGCATTTTATTTGCTTTCATTCTTCATATACTTATATGGGTAAGTTTTTAACTAATTTATAGTTTATATTTCTTTTGTGTCAATTTGATTTTTTCTTTCATATATATTTTTCACCCATTGGATCAGGCGTTGTTTATACATATCTTTTAAAAAATCTTGTCTTGGTGAGTCATAAATACATAGGAAATCTAATCTTGCATTTTCATAAGTAAGCTTTGAACTTGAAATGAAGATAATAATTTCTTAAAAAGGAATATTATGTATGATTTATCTTTTTAAAATATATCTAAACATTATGTGATAAGAGAGTGATAACATATACACACAATGCTATTGGACTGGACATGCAAATCTACAAAAGTATTGATCAATAAGTGATAGGATTGGACTTAGTCTTAAGTAAAATTGTGATAAGAAATAGCTTTACCAAATACAAATTTAAATTAAAAAAATTGATGCTTAATTATTATATTAAATCTGGGTACCTGTAAGTAAAGTGACAACAATATGTTATATAGAAAATTGAAATGTATATTATAGTGTAATTCATATTTCGCTTTTTTGCTCAAAATGTCTGATAAAGTCATACATGGAGACTGATACAGCCAAAATGTTTTTTTTTTACTTTTTCTGTAAATTGGTTAATTTTGTAAGAAATACATCAAAATTTAATAACATATGGTATAATTTTTATAATATTATAAATACTCATGTTAAAGCAAAGATTTTTTAGACAGGTGATCTTATTACGTGTCTTAAAATAATGTAATTAATTTTGTCTATTGTGATTAAGATGAAAATGTTTTGTTTCAGAATGATTGTGGTGCTTATTGCTGTATAAAACTAAGTATTTGTTAGGTTTTTATTTATTATCCAAAGTCGACATAAGGTGTCAGTCAATATTCAATAAGCGTTTGCAAATAATAGTTGATTGTGAAATATTTTGATAATTAATAAACAATTAAATCATTTTGTAGAATTTTTTTAAGTTAAATAATACCACCCTACCCCTCATAGCTAACTTTTTATTTTGTTGTAACATATTATGAGCTTGAAATTTGGAAAAAAAATCAGAATGTAATAGTAAGGATTCCTATTTTATATATGTAAAAAATTTTGACGCTTTGAATTACATCTGTATGTTTGTATATTTATCTGATCTATTTTTCATAGTTTTTTAGTATTACATTTATTTATTTATTTTGTAAACCTACAGCTAACATAAATTATATACAATAACAAACAGTTACATTAAAAATATAGCCAAATATGGAATACATAATAATATATTTAACTACAAAATGGTTCAAGAATTTATAAAAGGAAACAAACAAATAAAAACTATTCAATACGTTTATCTAAGTGGTACCTAATTTGGTTGTGTTGTATGATGGTGTAAAAGTGAGGGTAAGTACGTGAAGGTGTGTATGTGGGGTATGCTCATGATGCAGGTGATTTTGCGCTATGGATATTCTTAATACTTCTTTTAATCATATTCCGCGACAGCTTAAACAGGTCAAGGCTTAAATATTGGTCGATGTATGTCCGGGCTGCGCGATATAAAACTGAGTTTTTTGCATAATTAGTGTTAATGTGAGGAACATGAAACAAAGCACGATTACGAGTCTGGTAGGCAGGAACAAGGAAGGGCAATTTTTCTAGAAGGGAGCTACAATTAATTTTATTTGAGATGATGTCATGTAGTAGCAATAAATCATATTGTTTTCGTCGAGAGTCTAAAGTATTAATTTTAAAATGTTCACACGCGTCATTATATGTATTAAACTTATTGTAGGTCTTATAGGAGATAAATTTTATGAAGTCTTTTTGGATCTTTTCAATTTTTTCTTTGTGTACAGTGTAACTAGGTGACCAAACCGTGCAACCATATTCGAGAATACTTCTTACGTATGTATAGTATAGCACTTTCATACAGTCGACATCATGAAAATGTTCACTAACAGCCCGTTCCCACTAGTCGAAAGTCGCATAAGACTAAAAGTCGAAAGTCTGATGTCCCTGTTCACACTGCGTCGCGAGTCGTATAGATCGTAGTTTCGCGCCATTCAGTACGTAGCGAATTCGCGATGTTGTGCTCTACTACTTACGAAGAAAATTAAAAAAGTTGAAAAAAATGTCAATTCCAAGAAAATACTGGATGTACCCAATCCTAACAGAAAGATCGACTCAACTAATGGAATAAGTTCTTCGGCTTTTATTTCTTTCTCCATTTTCACACAACAAACAAAAAAACACGAATGGAGTGAGCAAGCAATGTGTAGGAATGTGTGTCTAGGAAGCGGGGCGGGGAGAGAGGTAACAACGCGCTCGAGTCGTAAAGACGTACGACTAGTGTGAACAGCAACAAGCAGGCACCTATGCGAGCACGATTCGACGCGACTTTTAGTCTTAAAACGGGCGCTGGCCCGTCGGATGGTTTTTTGAGTCGTATTCGACTAAAAGTCGCGTGTCATCTAATGTGAACAGCTCCATATAAAGTGTATGGTGACCAGAGCATTCGACTTTTAGTCTTATGCGACTTTCGACTAGTGGGAACGGGCTGTAACACGTCTTACAAAACCAAGCTGCTTATAGGCCTTGTCAACTATTGTGTCAATATGGTTATTATACGTCATTTTATAGTCTAACCATATACCTAAGTCACGAACACAATCTATTTCTTTTACAGATTTGTTATTAATAACTAAAGTTAATTTTGTTTTTTTTTCTGGTGAATGTTATTTTGACACATTTAGAAGTATTAACCGATATTCGATTTTGTCTATAATAATTGGAAAGGTTATTTAGGTCGGCCTGAATTTTGTGACAGTCTCCTTCTTTGTTTATTTATAAATATATCTTTTTATCATCAGCGAACATAAGGTAATTTGAATCTTTAATGGTACTAATTATGTCATAAAGATATGCATTGTATAACAGGTCAAAGTCTGTGTAAATTACATCAACCTGTGCACCACCATCCAAACTTTGCAGTACATAGTTCGTAAACACGGTAAAGTTGGTTATCGTAGAACGTTTATTGATAAAACCATGCTGTTCATCGGGAAGTGAATTACTTATTATATTGTGGATGGCTTTATAAATTATCTTTTCAAAGACTTTACTGAAAGTATTAAGTATCGATATTGGTCGATAATTTTCAATACTCAACCGCGAGCCACTCTTATGAATAGGTATTATTTTAGCTATCTTCCATACATCAGGATAAATGCCAAATGTGTTCACGGATAAGTTCTGTATTATGTACAGTGGTTCTGTAATAGCTTGAGCACATTTTTTGATAAAAATAGGTGGTATACCGTCATACCCAGCTCCTTTTTCCGCATTTAATGAATTTAGTATCTTTAATATATCAAATTTGGTTATATTTAGTTTACATATAATGTTGTCGGTTACTTCCGTATTAGTCTGCAGAATTTCATGGTATGAAGGTGCTGCTTGTTGAAATACGCTCTCAAAGAAAGTACTGAATCCCGTGCATGCTTCCGATTCGTTATTATATATATTGCTTCCTAATTGTAATCTATTTGGATAGCCAGTGTTATTAATTCGTAAGGTTTTTAGATATGACCAGATTTTCTTTGGATCTTTCTTTAACGATGTTTGTATTTTTTGCATATATAACTTAAAACATTTTTTTTGGACTGCCTTCTGTCTTGAACGAAGTAAGGAAAACTCATCGTAAGACTACATCTACTCATTTAGACAGATGAAATAGTCTTACATTGTTTTTAAGTGAAAAATGCTTTAATAAGTACCCTAATCTTCAATTCTATTTTAGTTCCGCATGCTTACACTAATTTTATTGTAGAAATTATATCTAAGTACCTATTAATAATGAACTAGCACCGAGTAAGTGACGTTATGTACCGCTGAAAATAGTATAAAGTTCTCGGCATTCGGACACATACGCAGTATTTTGCGAGACATCACGTAAGAAAGATCATAGAGACATAGCTATGCACATTTTATTGTTTATTTTCTTATTAATAAGCAATGGCGACGGTGCCAGGATCTTGGGGCTTTTCGGACATACTGGTAAAAGCCACTTTAAATTCTTTGAACCGTTGCTCAAAACGTTAGCAGAACGCGGCCATGAAGTGACGGTTGCATCGTATTTTCCTCTTGAAAACCCGCCAAGTAATTATAAAGACGTCAGCTTTAAAGGGGTCGCCGAAGTGGGTTTGGAAACATTTAACTTGGAATTGGTAGAAATTAAAAGTTTCCATCACAAAATACCCTTAATTGGCAATATTTTAAAGCAAGTTAACTTATTACACTTGTTTGGCGAATTGGCTGTTAATCTCTGCGAGAAAACTATCAGTTGGCAGCCTCTTGTAGAGTCGTTAAAAAGAACCTACGACTTGGTGATTGTGGAAAGTTTCACAAGCGACTGTATGCTAGGACTGTTGCATGTGTTTGGAATTAAAGCGCCAGTTATTGGTGTGTCTTCAACTAATTTACTGTCGTGGACTTTGCCTCGTCTCGGGCTTGTTGATAACCCATCATATCTACCGTGTGTGAATACTCCGCTGTCTACGAAGATGACCCTTATAGAGAGAATTCAAAATACGGTTATGAGCATTTACACGAATACATGGTTCCAGCACTACGTTCAGCAAAGAGAACAGGAAATTATAGAGAAGCATTACAAAATAGACGTGCCTTTGTACGAATTATCTATGGACATGTCGTTAGTAATGGTGAACACGTTTTATGCTTTTAACGGTGTTCGAAATTATGTTCCGGGCCTGGTGGAAGTTGGGGGCATTCATCTAAACAAGACCGAGATAGAAGTACCAAAGGTATGTGATATATTCTTAGTATAGAAGATTACCGCAACCATACAAATTGGTTATAAAATTTGCAATGATTCGCTGTCTTATAGAAATAAAAAAAAATTGTGTGATTAATCGCCGCGTTAATATTAAATGATATTTGATCAGGACCATGACGATAACATACAAGTTATATTAATTAGTCTTAATCAAAAGTAAAGTACCTACTTGAAACTAAAAATAAGTAAGTACCTACCTATAATTCATTGACGATTATTGTAAGTTCATTTTATTGCATAAAACAAGGTATATGAGCTGTTATGTAATACCTTTTTTGAACATATTATTGCATAGCGTTGCATTGTATAGAATCTTTTGTTATGTGATATTCCTTTTTTAGTGTCTAAGATACGCATTTCAGCACCGGTTTTTACATTTTAATTCAAACTAAACTATATTAATGTTCATTAAATTCATTATTTATATCATCACGCCCTTTTCCCAAAGCGACAGAGACCACGGACCTCGGTCCTGACATATCTCTCTCGCTTCAGCCACTTTCTGACATTCACCATTCATGCACGTTAGTTTTCCTCCCTCATCGAGTACGTCCTGGATTTGGTCCAGGTATGTACGGCAAAGCCTACCTGATCCGACTTCACCATCCACGGTATCCTTGTATGTCTTACTTGTTTACCGCATTCCGCCTCATATTCATCCGTTCTACACAAACCACCTAAGCATTACCTTTCTCATCCTTGTCGTTACATCTACTTTTAATCCACAATGTTCACTTGCCTCCTGCAATTCCTCCACCGAAGATGCAATTATCACATGGTCGTAAGCGAATAGGAGACAATCCAGTAGTAGCTGGACCATTTTTAATCCCCGTTCACTTTCATATATTTCAGATAATTATCTGTGAATAGATTGAACAGCCACTTTCTCGACAGGAAACCAACCCGTGCAGGCTCTGTTGATTCTGACGCGTGCCATAGAGTCCCTATATTGAGATTTCAACGCCTAAATCAACTGGCCGCTCACCTGGTGGTACATGGACAACACTGACTTTATATAAGCCTTTTCCAAATCTACAAAGTACAGAAAACTTTTTGGCCTTTTGTAAGGAAAAGACCTGATCCAATGCCTTTTGTTAATCCTGCTTGCATATCCAATACTTTTCCATCAGTCTCTTTTATCACTTTTTCAATTATTATCTTCGCATATTTTTTTTACAATCTACTAAGTATTTTGTACAATCTTCTTATTACCCGTTGCTTTTATATAATGGAACAATGATAACTTTTCACCCTACGTACGGGGCACCGTGCCCTGTTTCCAGTTACAATGAAAAAGTGAGAGTGATTAAACACTCCACATAACTTGGTAGCCGTTGAGACTAAGGTACCTATCTTTTAATGTCACCCATACTTGGTAGACCTTACATACTACGTCAATTTCCATTTTATCTGTATTTAAAGCTTTTCTACGTTACATGCATACTCTTGCAAATCGCAGTGATTTCACTTTTATTCGTTCTAGTCCAACCATCCATGTACATGTAATATTACGCCAACCCCGAAATAGATTTTTTATATGAGATATCACCAAAGAATGATTGGTGTGTATAGGCGTGCTCGCTATCTAGTACCCATTCCCTTAACCTTTCGTACACTATTACAAAGTCAATAATACTTTTCCTATCTCGTCTTTCCCAGGATACGTATATCTTAATACATACTATAATTGTGTTGAAATAACCACATTTATCTTAAACGGTGATACTATCAAATAAGAAAAAGTTGGAAATGCTTGCGTTAGTATTATTAGTATTATAATTTAGCAAATGGTAGGATTAAAAAAAAACGTGAATTATTGCGTTCCTTTTATATAATAATTGAAAGTAATATAATATAAGAATTATAATTATTGCAATAACTGAGCATTTACTTTAATATTAATTAAATATATAATTATAGCTATTCAAGTTTGCAAGCAAATAATATAGAAGAATTAATTTAAAATGAGCTATCATTAAATATATGGATAGTGTTGAAGACCTTTCATCCTTTGAATCATATAAGAAATGTTGTTTCTGCACCACAAGTAAAGTTTGTACCCCTCAAATGTGTTTTTTCACTTAAAATAAAGAGCTTCTCAATTCCTCGAACATTATAGTGGCCAGTGAGGATTTTATAGGTTTCAATAAGATTTCCTCTTAATCTCCTACTTCCTAAATCTGTAAGCACTTGCTTTCAGACGCTCATTATAAGATTTCTTCCCGAGTTACCTGATTATTTTCGTGGCTTTTCTTTGAACCGTTGAAAGCAACGGTTTTCTAATAGTGGTCTAATGTAACATTTATATATCCTTAAGAGTGTTTTTGGTAAAAGATATTTGAATGATTTTCTCACTAAATAGAGCATGGAATTAGCCTTTTTTACAATATTCATGATGTGACATCATATTGTTCTTGGATATTCTTAGATTTTTTTGTCGAACTGAAACATTATTCTTGAGTGTTTTATTATAAAAAAGACCCTTTTAATCAGAGTTCACAGTGAACAATTGTTTTACTAAACAGAAGTCAATAAGTAGTTTGCCTCGCTCGCTTCTCTAACCGTGTCCCCATAAACCCAAAACAACTTTTCATCTGGTGTCGCTCAGCCTATTTGTGCATTAAGAGCTCAAAATATAAGACACAAAATATTAAACATCAAATAGTGTTACTTGAACTCAAATGTTTAAAATTAATGGTGCAACAATAATCTTCCACAATGTTATGACATTTAACAAAAGATATCGCCTACTAATATTTTCACAGCAACAGCTGGGCAAATACGCGATGTAGCTGGTACAAACAATATTAAACAAATACGATAGGTACCAAGCTCTATTGTATTGATATAATCTCATTTGTAAAACATGTTGTGCTTTACTTTAATTCTGTTAATAAGAAAAAAAAATGGACAAAACGACCCTATTTCTTTGATAACTAACATTTTTATCAGTCTAATGCAGTGTTTCCAGTGGTGGCCCACGCTCCACACGTAGATAATTTGAATTAGAATAAATTTTCGAACTTTGCGAAGGGAGCCCCTCGAAAAGTTCGAAAATTTATAAAAAATATTTGTAATGAAATTCAATTCACTTTTTCTTTATATGTTTTAAAATCTACTTACTGTATTTCGTTAACAATTTGCAAGTAATTTCTTCCTCAAACCTTCATTCAAAGTGAAATTTATTTTTTTAAATATTAAAAATTATGTAAGTATGTATGCTGGCAAAGTACGAGTACCTTGGCTTCACCTTTCATAATCTTTTTTTAATAAGTCCTCAAAAAGAAGAGTTTCAAATAAATCAAATTATCGTTAACAAGTATATATGTAATGTTTGTTTGTTTGTATCAGACATAGTTATCGATATTGTCATAAAGTTGACTCAGCGAACGGCTCAAGACATTGACCTAAAAGTGACCGGTTAAGACCAAAGTCATGTATCAAGTTCAAGATTTATTATAACCTCGTATATTTTGATATGTTATACAATTAATCGCATGTTTTAAATTTAAAAATGTCTGAATATAACGCACGCTTTCATATAGAATATTATTTAATCTGATTTAATTTGGTATGGCTACTAATAAAAATTTTATAGCTCTGCTGTGTGAAATCATAATATCCATTTAAAGTAAGTATTTTTGACGAGCTTTTGTGGCCTTTTGTGGATTCAGAGCCGTTCAAAAGTATAAATTACTTATAAACATAATAATAAAAAAGTTTTTTTATTTCTTGCCAAAAAAAGTAATCTTAATCCTATATTAATTATGTTTTATAATTTTTTTTTTAAATTTTATATGTAATAAGTACTTTGCAAGAACCCTTCCGCTGGTGAAGGCCTCCTCCAAGGATCTCCAGGTATTTCGTCTGGCCTATTTTGGCATTTAAATCGCCCATAACTATATGTGTATTTTTTTTTTTTTTATAGAACGGGGGGCAAACGGGCAGGAGGCGCACCTGATGTTAAGTGATACCCCCGCCCATGGACACTCTCAATGCCAGAGGGCTCGCGAGTGCGTTGCCGGCCTTTTAAGAATAGGTACGCTCTTTTCTTGAAGGACCCTAAGTCGAATTGGTTCGGAAATCATGTGCAAGATCCAAGGCTCCATACAAGTTTGCATAAAACGTTTTGAGCTCTTTTTCATTTGCTATTTATGTGGGGGCGTAGACTTGTATAAAAAAGATTTTGGTGTCCTGCTCATTCATGTTTAGAAGTGGGACTCGGTCAGAAATTCCAGTGAAGCTTTCAATGTTTCGTCCCTGGTGTTAGTTTACTAAAAAGCTGACTCCATATTTAACTTTTTAAGTCCTACTTAACAGAATATACAACATACAATTACTATATTCTTCAATTTTTGTTCCTAGACCGCGTTTCTGATAATCCAATTATATCGTAATTTATATTTTTAAGTGCCTCTGTTAATTCTAAGAGGCATAAGAAGACAGGGTTCTGACATTGTATGTTAGTATGTAGAGTTTGTTTGCTGCTCTTACAATAGAGTTTCGTTTTTGAATTTATTGTATTGTTTGTAAACTTAATATGGAAACTTAAAAAGCCGGATGTTATTACGTTATAAGAAGGTGGTCTTGTGAAAATACTACGTACATACATAATTTGTTAGGAATCTTATATATAGTTTTTCTTATTATGAAGAACGCTTCTCTACATAGACTTGACTATCTAATATGTAAAATTTTCGTGTCACAATGTCCGTTCCCATACTTATCCGAAACGGCTTGACCGATTCTTATGAAATATTTTATGCATATTCAGTAAGCCTGAGTGTCGGCTACTATCTATCTTTCAAACCCCTAAGTGTCAAGGGGTGTCCACCCTAAAACAATATTGTTTCTCTTAAATTTAGCGCGATTTTTTTTTTTTTTTTTTTATGTAATAGGAGGCAAACGGGCAGGAGGCTCACCTGATGTTAAGTGATACCGCCGCCCATGGACACTCACAATGCCAGAAGGCTCGCAAGTGCGTTGCCGGCCTTTCAGGAATTGGTACGCTCTTTTCTTGAAGGACCCTAAGTCGAATTGGTTCGGAAATACTTCTGTGGGCAGCTGGTTCCACATAGTGGTGGTGCGCGGCAAAAACTGCCTTAGAAAACGCTCTGTTGTGGAACGACGGACGTCGAGGTGATACGGATGGTATTTTGTATTTTGCCTTGACGTCCGATGATGAAACTCAGCTGCAGGTATTAGACCGAACAACTCCTCTGAACACTCTCCATGGTAAATGCGGTAGAAGATGCAGAGAGATCCCACATCTCTACGCAACGCCAAGGGATCAAGCCGCACTGAAAGTGACTGGTCGTCGACAATTCGAACCGCTCTTCGTTGAATACGGTCAAGTGGAAGGAGCTGGTACTGGGGAGCTCCCGCCCAGAGGTGAGAGCAGTACTCCATATGGGGCCGAATTTGCGCTTTATATAGTTGCAAGCGGTGGCCCGGAGTGAAGTACCGTCTCGCCTTGCTGAGCACACCAAGCTTTTTGGAGGCTAATTTAGCCTTTCCTTCCAGATGACCGCGAAACTGAACGTTATTCGATATGTCAACGCCCAGTATTCCGATGCTAGCCGAGGCTTTAAGGAGAGTGTCTTCAAAGAGGGGAGTAGCGACAAAGGGAGTTTTTTTAGCGGAAAACGCGCATACTTGTGTCTTCTTGGGGTTAAATTGGACTAGATTTAGTCTACCCCAGTCCGAGACTCCACGTAGAAGAGTTTCGACTTCAGACACAAGTTTGTTCCGGTACTCATCGACAACAGCCCGAGAAATACCTGCCCGGCCAGTGTAAAAAGTATCCCCAGTGCTGTCGTCCGCATAGCAATGAATGTTGCTAAGCTGCAACATATCATTGATATGCAGAATAAACAGGGTCGGGGATAGGACACAGCCTTGTGGGACACCAGCATTCACAGGTTTCAGGTCGGAGCATGCTCCGTCGATGACGACTTTGATGCTCCGATCAGCGAGAAAGCTGGAAATCCAGTTGCATAATTTCTCAGGGAGCCCGTAGGCTGGAAGCTTCGAGAGCAGCGCTCTGTGCCACACCCGATCGAAGGCTTTCGCTATGTCCAAACTTACCGCCAGTGCCTCCCCCTTGGACTCAATTGCCTCTGCCCACCTATGTGTAAGGTATACAAGGAGGTCACCAGCTGAGCGACCACGACGAAAGCCGTACTGAGAATCGCTAATCAGCTGGTGGCCCTCTAGATACTTCAGGAGCTGGCTGTTAATAATGGTTTCCATTATTTTGGAGAACAAGGAGGTTATAGCTATTGGGCGATAGTTGGACGGATCAGAGCGATCGCCTTTTTTAGGGATCGGATGTATCGAAGCGATCTTCCAGCACTTCGGAACAGTGCCGAGCGTGTAAAGGTACCGGAAAAGGCGCGTTAGGACCGGAGCCAACTCAGGAGCACAAGTACGCAGCACAATTGGAGGGATGCCATCGGGTCCGCTCGACTTATGGATGTCCAAGGAAGACAAAGCTTTACGGATAGCACGTTGCCGGAATATAACTTCGGGCATCGTAGTATCACACCGCAATAATGTCGGTGGTTCCTTCCCTTGATCATCCAAAGTGGAGTTCGACGCAAAGAGACAGCCTAGAAGATCGGCCTTCTCTTTCGCGGTATGGGCCAGTGAGTCATCCTCCCTATGCAGTGGTGGAATTGAGGGCAGACAGAAATTCCCTTGGACAGCTTTGGCAAGAGACCAGAAGGCTCGAGTTCCCGAAGGGAGGTGGGCCAATTTCTCACCAAATCTGGCAATGTGCTCTGACTTTGCTTTAGCGATTTCTCGCTTGAAGGACCTGGAGGCTGAATTGTATGCTTTTTTACGTTCGCCGATAGTCACATCACAGGATGTCACCGCTTCTGCCCAGGCTTTAAAGCATTCACGCTTACGGCGCAAAGCCGCTTTGCAAGAACGCCTAAACCAAGGCTGGGACTTGCCACCGACCGGCACCGCAGAGAATGGAATAAAGAGTTCCATACTCTGCAGGACCACCTCGGCGACAGAGTCAGCGACGGCGTCTGGAGTACTCGACGAAAAGCAAATTGGCCCCCAAGGGTAGGACGCAAAAAAAGACCGCATCCCATCCCAATCTGCTGACTTATAGTGCCACACGCGGCGACAGCCAGTGAAGCTAGGCCGAACAGGGCGCGTGAACGGCACAATGCTCCGGACCACACAATGATCTGATGAACCCAATGGCGGTTCAACAGAGACTTGGTAGTTCTCCGGATGTGAAGTCAGCAGAAGGTCCAACAAAGAGGGTTTATGACCAGCCACATCCGGTATTCGCGTAATCGCAGGGACCATTTGCGTCAAGTCGTAAGCCAAAGCAAAGTCGTGAAAGGATCTTCCCGCATGATCGGTGGTTTCTGAGCCGAGCCAATCGGCATGGTGGGCGTTAAAATCGCCAAGTATCACGATTTCAGCGGTAGGAACCCTTTCGAGCAGGGAATCTGTAGCCATTTGGATGTGCTCAATGAGTCGGTCAGTTTCGGTATTTCCGCTATGGGACCTATACAGGCATGCGTAGAATCGCGGATGGTCATCGCAGTCTACGCGCAGCCAGAGGTTAGATAGGTCCCTTCCTTCAAGCGTCCCGAGGCGACGAGAACAGATATCCTCTCTGACGTACACGCAAACTCCCGCCCGCGGCACAAATGAATGTTCCAATTTGTACCCCGGGTAGGAGAGGTAGGAAGTATCAGCCGGGGGGGATATCTGAGTCTCGGTAAGAAAGAGCAAGGCCGGCTTCGCAGTCTCTAAGTGGTAGTGGACAGCGTTGATGTTGGAATTGAGCCCCCTAACATTTGTGAAGTCCACGGCGAGTGTGGACTGGGGTGCCTTTGTTAAGTTGCTCCGTTTGCCCCGAGAACGATTAATGTTTTTACCGAGCGCAGAATTGCCCCCCCCAGAATACGAAGGGCAGCCTGTGCGTCCACCACCGGGCGCAGAGTGTCCCGGTGTTGGACGCCCAGAGGGGGATTCTCCACCGCGAGCGCGTGTGGTACCCCCCTGGGGTAGATTCTCTTTTTTCTGCATCTTCATATTTCATGGGGGGGGGGGGAATGGGCTCCGGGAGTCTCTCTCACCGCACGAAACGCGAGTACAATAAGGTGAACTTATTGCATCACTTCACGCCGGTTTTCTGAGAGACAGTGGTACTGCCCCGGTCGTGCCTGCCCATTTGGCTGAAGCCCGAAGGCAACAGCATGGCACTCCCACTAGGAAGGGGTTGACTGATTGCGCTGATGAAATAACCTCTGTCACAGGTTATTTCACCAGTGGGCGATGGGGTCGTCACATCCCGACGCCTCTAAAATGCTCGATTTTATTTTTATGATACAACATATAAAAATGCATACATGAACCCTTAATTTACACCCCTCTACGATCAACCCCTATTTTTTATTTGTCAATTTAAAACTTATGACTTGAACTCAGAGGTTTATATACAGAAAAATTCACAGAAAAACCTAAAAAGTTTTCATTCCGGAAAATCTAACAGTCTCCGGGGTAGCATAGCAAAATGTTCCATGTTGGAAGACCAAAGTAGTAGGCTAAATAAAATCACATTAATCAGAAACGAAGTTCCCAGGGGCAGCTAGTCATGTATATAATTTAAATAAATTCGGATTTCGGATAGTAGTTAGGGTAGTAATTAGTTTTCTGTGAAATAAATAAATCTAATGAACTTGAAACGACACAAAATGTGTCGATTTATTTGAATACTTGAATCAAGTAAGTGGAGCAGAGAAATCAATTGCTATTATTATTTCGTGTTTACAGTCTACATGAATCATCTGATTGACACACGAGCAGATAGCTGTTGATAACTCGTAAGTCATAACGTTTATTTTTGAAATTATCATCTTCAAAAATTATTACATTCTGATAAAGTAGGCAAACATTCAATTTGTGTGATCTTGCGCAGTATCTGGCTAACAATAGTTCCGTGAACAGTGTTTGTGATGCGTCCTGTAATATATTATATCTTAACTGTAATAACGAGTCTGTACCATGTTCAAGGTGCTAAAATTCTCGCCCTTTTTCCTCATCCGGGGAAAAGCCACCACATGGTGTTCGAACCTCTTTTCCTAAAATTAGCTCAACGCGGCCACCAAATGACAGTCGCTTCGTTCTTCCCACTTGAAAATCCCCCAGTGAATTACACCGAATTAAGCTTTGTCGGTCTCGCTGGTTTGGGACTAGAAGTTTTAGATATGTCTATGTACGAAAACCCGCCCTTGAAGTACGGCATTCCACTTATCGGAGACATTATTAAACAACGTGATGAGACACGACCGCTTGTCAGAAGCGCTATTATGATTTGTGAAAAATTAGTGGGCTTCCAGCCATTAATTGAAGTGTTAAAGCATGACTACGATCTCGTGATCGTAGAGAATTTTAACAGTGACTGTATGCTGGGTCTGTTACACGTGTATGGCATCAAAGCCCCAGTTATAGCGCTCTCATCTTGCAACGCTTTTCCATCGTCTGCAGAACGTTTAGGTTTTGTTGACAATCCTTCTTACGTCCCTATGATAACTTCACCTTGGACTGAATCCATGTCGTATATACAGAGAGTAAAAAATGCAGTTTTGAATGTATATCTTAAGCGCGTCCTGCAAAATGTACAAAACACCGAGAAAGCAATGATTGAGAAGCATTATGGTAAGGAAGTGCCATTATACGAGCTATCGAAGAATATTAGTTTACTGATGTTGAATACGTTTCACCAATTAAACGGGGTACGCCCCTTGGTACCAGGACTGCTTGAAGTTGGTGGTATGCACCTTGATGCAGAAGGAAAGAAGATTCCACAGGTGAGTTAAGAATGTTTGTTAATGTCAGACCTTTATTACGATAAAGTTAATCACATTTATATTTACTGAAGAGGTTAACTCCATTCATTTCTATTATCATGTGATGTAAATAATCTTTTTCATTTATCTCATGTTGAACTTGGTTTTATCCTTATATTATATTTTTATATTATATTGATATATGTCTGCTATAATTTTAGGTCACCTCAATTTAATTAAAATGCCTGATATAGACATCATAACAAATATTAGGCAATATACAATTTGGGCAAAATAATTGATTATTGCCATCTTCTAAAATCAAGCGTTTACACGTGACAGCGTAACATACGAATTTCGTATTGGTATACTCTATTAAATATAAATTTTATGCTCATTAATTTTAATATGATTCAATTATGAGGCCTTGTATATTTTATAATTCACACTATATCTTGCCTTATCAATCGTCAAACAATATCAATACTCAAATGAAGACTCAGAATGACTTGCTAATTTCCTACTTAGTATGTTTAATAAATATCTATGCATACGAAAGGATATAGTATTGTTCTAGTGATTTTTTTTTTTTAATTTCAATTGACAGGTTTTTTAGCAATAATAGGAGAAAGTAATAATTCAAACATTCACAGGAGACTAAGCTAACATATATAATCTATATATGTACCATAATTTGTGGGAAGTATGAACGGGTCAGCTATTACCGAAAAATAGATCATTAATAAATAGATTTCACCTTTATCGAATTACCCCCTTTCTTTGGCAATCACAATATCATAAAATATTTTAAATCGTAACACTGCTGCTTAGTGGCGAAAGCAACGGAAATATTGTCGCAAGTATATTGATGTTATAAAGACAGGCATATGCAGTGCATTTCCGATTTCCACAAGATAGCTATGAACCTTGACACTTATTCACTGAGAGGCAAACTAGGTCTATAATATGTTATTAATATTTTATATGAACATGATAATATGCTCGTTTTTTGTATACAGCCTATCTAGGTATAACGCAAGAAATTTAACATACGCATTTTTGCACTCCTTATGATTATGACCTATAATTTCTGTGCCGTTATAATTGCGTGATATTTTAATATCAAGAAAAATTCGACGTTCTATAATTTTATTTTACGAAGATTTAATTCGTAAAGGTCAAATAGACCGTATTTAAAGTACTTACTATACTCTAATAAAATAGACAACTATTACTATTTAACATTACAACAATCTATGTATCGTCGCTTAAGTTTCCGCGATAGTACATAAGATTTTTTAAATATTATTTATAAATAAGTTTAGAGACAAAAAATTCTGGGAGGTCAGTTCCCATGGCTCACACTTAAAAACATAATGAGTTTCAGTCAAATTATTACGGATGTTACTCAGTAAAAAAATCGTAATTACTGGCTAAACGGCTAATTAAAATTACACATTTCTTATTTTGAATGAATATGTATATTTTTAACTATCAAAACCTTATCTAAGTAGTTCATTATCGAGGTTAAAGGCTGAGGTCTAACCTCAATAATCTTCGATTGTCATGCGTTATAACAGCCGCGGATGTCATGTAACTCATTCTGAAAATAGTGTCGGACTGTTCAGTGTCGGGCTGCTCGCACAGTTTGCCAGTATTTTACTCGCCTCTCTACCGGGAAGAGCGTGCGATGCGTGCTCTCACGATAATATTCGCGTTCGTCGCGCTCCATCATGTTCAAAGCGCAAAAATTCTCGGTCTATTTCCACATACGGGGAAGAGCCATCATATGGTTTTTGAACCCCTTCTTAAGCAGCTGGCTGAACGTGGACACCAAATGACAGTCGCGTCATTCTTTCCCTTAAAAAGTCCACCTTCAAATTACACCGATGTCAGTTTCGAAGGTATCGCTGGTATAGGTGTCGAGACATTGGATATGTCATGGTTCGAAAATCCAAGTTTAGTGTTCCGATTGCCGTTTGTGGGTGAAATTTTTAAACAGTTTGCCGGTTTTCAACCTCTCGCCGGAATGGCTTTAAACGTCTGCGGGAAGGCTATCGATTGGCCACCGCTCGTGGAGGCTTTGAAAGGCGACTACGACATCGTGATAGTAGAAAACTTCAACAGTGATTGCATGCTGGGATTGCTACATGTTTATGGAATTAAAGCACCGATTGTTGCATTGTCGTCATCGAATGCAGTGCCGTGGGCTGCAGAGCGTATCGGTTTCGTCGATAATCCGGCCTATTTACCTGTGCTTAGTGCAAGTTGGGCAACTCCGATGACTTATGTAGAAAGGGTGCAGAATACGTTTATGAATCTGTTTCTGAAATTCTGGTTCCATTTCGATGTTCAAGAGAAGGAGAAGTCGTTAATTGAAAAGCATTATGGTCTGAAAGTGCCTCTGGAAGATTTGGCCAAAAATATAACATTGTTGATGGTCAACACGTTTCATCCTCTGAATGGTGTGCGCCCATCTCTCCCGGGACTGATCGAAGTTGGTGGTATGCATCTTGATAATACTAGAAAGCACATACCGGGGGTAAGTTTCGCAAGAATAATATTATGATAATTATTAAGAAAATTCAAGGATGTTATTTATGCTCTTGTGTTTAGATAAAAGTGAACACGTTTTTATACTCTAAATTGTTTCTGTAGCGCCTCCGGCCTTATTCTCGTAACATTATAACTCGGCTTCTTAATATAGAAAACAAAAACAACAGCCTTTCCTACTTTGTAGGTTAAGATAACCTGACATCTTGAATAAAATTTATTGGCATACTGAATAAAAAATGTACAACACAAGCATAAAATGTATGCTTGTATGTTGCGTTGTTGTCGTCTATGAATATATATTCTTCAAATTTCATTCTAATTTATACAAGAACCAGAATAAGTCTTTAGTGAATCTATTTACCTACCTTGCCAACATTTTAAAGGTCACTAACAAAAATACCGAATACTAATAACGATTGTTTTTTTGGATACCTACGCCATTAATAAATATTACTTTATCAGTGACAAAATATCTGTTTATGTCCAAAACTTGTTCCTTAATCTATTTTAGTTATAAATATTTCTGAAACACATTAAGTTTTATCTTGGGAATAAAGTATATGGACAAGAAGATTTGTGTTATTATTTCGCTAAAATTTAACCGTGATCATAAACAATTTTTTGTTTTTCTATGCATCTTTATTGTTTTTAACGTTTATTACTAAGATTATTTTATCAAAGCATTCCAAATAAATTATGGTTCTTAGCCGTGCAATTAATTCGGTGTCAAAGAGCGGAAATAGGGTAGTTGGTGTTGGTTATTTCTATCGTATCTAAGAGGTATTTAAAATTAAAAATATTTACGTTGGATCACATTTTGATAACTCCTCATTATTATTACATATCTTTTTTAACTAATACATATTCTATGTTTTTTTTTACCCAAATACACAGATAAAAGCCCATAAGTACGTTGTGTTTTGTTTAATATTATCGACTGAGACCTCTTTAAGACTAACAAATGACTCGCAAACTAGAACGTTATTATTGTGATAACGATAACCCATTTACCTGATTACAAAATCAGTTTATTGGGTTAATCACTATTTAATTTTCACAATTACTCCACCTACACTTCTCTATTTTTAAGTCGCATCCAAAAATAAACTTTTTCATTATTTCCCATGTCTTGTGTCTTAGGGGAAATGCTTTATATGCGCCTGATATTGCTTCCTTAGCTATATTTGATGTCAGGTTTTTTACTTATTACAGAAGCAAATCTCTCTCACACAGGTATAGGAACCTTTCGATGTTGTCAATTGCATTTAATTCTTCGTATTTAATTTTTAAATCGAATCTATATTCAAACTAAAACAATTAAAGTCAAGTTATTTTGATTAAAGCTATGCGCTTGTTACTGATAACAAACAATGGATATTTGTTTAAAGTACCTATTGATATCTAGTATTTCGTCCTCATTACTACGACAAATAAACGAAAGATACTGTAATATACTTCAACTAATTACGGCATACATTTGTAAATAAGACTAATCTTAGAAATTACATACATACATTTAGAACAAAGGGAGATAGATACGTTATCATTATAGCTAAACCAAGCATTAATAAATATTCTGTTAAATAAGATATAAATATAAGAACTTGTCTACACAAATTATGTATTCCAATTGTTTGCAATGAATGCAATCCATAGACACTGACGTACGAAGCCAGATCATTTGCCTCAATAGGTTTATCAATCAAGCAGTTTATCGAGGTCAAATCGATAAACGAAAGAACACTAGAGCATTCTTTATATTAAATGACCACTTCTATTTATCGAATAAATAAAAAATATTAACTTCATTTGTAAAAACCTATATATTGTATTAAAATGGTTAAAGAGCGGTAGCGCGGCCCTTAATACAAATATTATACTTATTCATTTATATAGATTATGCAAAGCTAAAGATGGTGCTTAATGCGTACTCTAAAATAATAATAATATATAAAGTTGGAACAATAAAATATAGAATCTTGTAAATTATTAATTATTATTAAGTGTATCTTATACAATTATAATATATCAGGTCCTTACATATGAAATTGGCGTATTTCGTACTTGCAACTTTAATCACGATGTTCTCTTTGGTAAGGAATTCCAAATTCAAATTTGTACAGCTATTTACTCATGTATTTGTGCTTCGATGACCGTCATTCATTTGTTTTTTTCTTCTGTTTTTTTCTTTTTGCGTCACTCATTTTACAAAATGGAAAACTTAAAGTATCGCATTTTTTACGAGTACGTGTTCCGCCGTGGCACTAGTGCTGCGGAAACGACTCGAAGGGGAATGATGTGTATGGCGGTCATGTTGCAAAAGAAAACACAGTTCGTTTTTGGTTCCAACGTTTTCGTTCTGGAAATTTGGACGATTTCGATAATGTAATATTGAAGGCTATTCTGGAAGCGGATCCATCCCAAACCACGTCCGAGTTAGCTGCAGGCTGCGGTGTTAGTGATAAAACTGTTTTAATTCACTTGAAGCAAATTGGGAAGACTAAAAAGCTTGAAAGATGGGTACCTCACGAATTGACTGAAGCAAACCGGCAAGTACGCGCGTCGACTGCTGCGTTACATTACTGAACCGGCACAATAATGAAGGTATTTTAAACCGAATCATTACCTGTGATGAAAAATGGATTCTTTACGATAATCGGAAGCGCTCAGCGCAATGGTTGGATGAAAATTAACCCCAAAAAAGTTACTTGTAAGCGTTTGGTGGACTAGTAACGTTCATTGCAGTTTTCTCAATCAAATCTGGCCAGACTATTACGGCTGATGTCTATTGTCAGCAATTAGAAAAGCTAGCGGCTAAACAATCTAGGCTGGTCAATCGCTCCACGCCACTGCTACTTCACGACAACGCTAGACCACACACTGCACAACAGACGGCTACCAAATTAGAAGAGCTTCAATTGGAATGTCTAAGACATCCTCCGTACTCCCCGGACCTTGCTTTAACAGAGTATCATTTTTTTCGAAATTTGGACAACTTCTTGCAAGGGAAAAAATTTAACTCTGATGGGGCAGTCCAAATCACCTTCACAGATTTTATTGATTCCCGTCCGACTGTTTTTTTTAGTAAAGGGATCAATGAACTACCTATGAGATGGCAAAAGTGCATAGAAAACAATGGTTCATACTTTGATTAATATATATATTATATTTAAAAATATTCGACTTTTTGTTCCTCCCATACAAAACGCCAATTTCATATGTAAGGACCTAATATAATATATCGTTATAACAAAGATAGTTCGCGCATGCAGATAAATTATGTGTATAATGAAACGTTACGATAAAATTATAATTTACAATATCTCGTTACTCGGTGTCGCAAATAAAGGTCAGTGACCGGTGCAATGACCGAAGGCATAACATAGATATTGCAAATTTTTATCAACAGTAAAAAGTGTAACAGTCTCCTTTTTTGTGCCTATGAGATCAATTTAATGTAACAGTAACTCTGTGTATTCATAGTTTTTATAATACTTTGTAAATGGGCCCGTCTTGTAACGTCATACTTTCTTAAACAGCATATATCTTTTACGTGTTTTCCCTAAGATACGTTTTGTTTAAGTTAAGATAATGGAAAATCATATCTACAATATAGCTTAATATTAGCATGAGGTATTCGATAAATCAGCTACTAAGTAGTTTTTCAATTTGAAATAATAATAATATCAATATATATATATATATATATTGATATTATTATAATATTAGATAATATTAATAAAGCGTCTCTATTATCAAATATCTTCCTTTTACAGTATATAGAAAGATTCCTCAACGAATCCGAGCATGGCGTGGTCATATTCAGCTTCGGTTCTCTCATCAAGACCGCAACGATTCCTAAATACAAAGAAGAGATAATAACCAGAGCGCTCTCGAAGCTGAAGCAGAGGGTGATTTGGAAGTATGAAAACAGTGAAGAGGAAGGTACTCTTACTGGAAACATTTTGAAAGTGAGGTGGTTGCCTCAGTACGAACTATTACGTAAGTTTTTTTTATAGAGACATATTAATTCAATGAAAGTACTTCAATTATAATTTAGAATTATCTAATAATAATAAAATCAGTAGACGCATCTTAATGGCAAACCGCTTTTACTTTGGCCTTCGTAGATATTGCCGATCGCGACTTCTCAGGAAGAATACTAAGCTTGTTTTGTACAAAACTCTGCTGCGACCAGTGCTTATGGTTCTGAAACCTGGCCCCTTAGCAAGAAAGACGAGATCTCTCTCCTTATTTTCAATAGGGGTTCGCAAAACACTATTTACGAACAAAGTCTACACAATACTTAACATAATAAAAACAACCTAACCTAGTATTATTGTTCTCGAAGCAATATTGTTAGGTGAGGCAGACAGTTAATTATCATGGTTACTATTACACTGTAATAGTGTTAGACAAGCGTGATAGTAATTACATTGTAATAAATATATAAGATATATTTGAATTTGCTCTTTTGAGAATCTTTTTTTGTTCAAACAAAGCTATATGAACACAGAACAAGGCTATGACATAATTGCTTTTTTGTATGTTCAACTCTAGGAAAATATCTCATATTGTAGTTTAGCAGAAATAACGCAATTCCGAGGAATATTCAAATGTCATGCTCACGTAAAACCTCATAGAATCGTGTTTCTCATTTGTAAAATTATTACCTACCGTATTTTCATGCTAATTATATGGCATTTCTATATTAAGACACAATACGTTATATTCACAACTAATTACTTACTACTACTAAGAACTACAAATTTTAAGGAAAATGATATTTAAGATTTTAGTTACTATCAAAAAAGTTCACTTGGTGAACTCTTGCAAATGAAGGCTTCATTATAACATTTTGCTAATTGCCAATAAAGTTGTCTGAGATTTGTTCCAAAACAATTTTAAATACAGCTACTATCCCCAAAGATTTTTCCTTTAAATCAGATTGAATTAATATGTGTGAACGAATATCATTTACTTCAAGGGCATCTTTTATTAGTCCTTTAAAGATTTTGTATAATAGGCACTTCGGAAGAACCTTGCTAAATGCACGTTGACATGTTATATGGTTTTCCTTTGTATTCATTACTATTCATATCATCTATTAGATTACAATGTGGGCATAAGCCCACATAATGTTGTTCTTGTAAACGTATTTCCTTTATGATATGTTTAATGGACTGTAAGAGTAAAGTATACTTAAGTCGTGGTAAGCTCTGTAAAATGTGAGGAAAATAGAAAGTTAGAAATATAAAGTGGTCAATTGATGATTGACCTACTTTATATGCATTTTAATACATCTGACTGGCTTCTTATAAAAGGATTATACTTTGGAAGTTAAACGGGTTTACGAAGGCTTGTTTCAATCAAAATAAGTTCGTTTTTACATTCATAAACTCTTCTAGTTATATAAAATAAAGCTATATATAGCATCATACATGGTCACTTGTGAACTTAACAGTATAGACATGTAAAATAAAATAATAAAAATAATTATTGTAAAATGAAATAAAATAAAATGTTTGAAGAACACGTCCGTGAAGAATAAGTCATGACAACTCGGACGGGTCATGAAATTTCTTTCAACAATTTTTACAAATATATTAATTAATTTTGAACGGATGGTAATTCTTAACTGATTATTTCAAAAATCCTTTAGCTTTATTTTATAAGTGATTTAAATTTATTTATCGATCACGTACTTCGATAGGGATTTGTTCATATCAACTATCACAGTTGAACAACACTCTTGAGTCTAGGTTATACAGTTAAATCTCCACCCACGATGCCAAAATAAGTGAAACCCTTATAGAGACATATTTACTATTTATTTAATATATTTTTTTCTAAATAGCGAAATTTTTTTTCAGGTCACAAAAAGGTGGTGGCATTTTTGGCACATGGGGGTCTTTTGGGTATGACTGAAGCGGTAGCTGCTGGTAAACCCATGGTGGTTGTGCCCTTCTTCGGCGACCAACCTTCCAACGGCGCTGCGGCAGAAGCAGCAGGATTGGCTAAAGTTGTCTCTTACTCTGACCTTACTGAAGAATCGTTAAGTGCTGCCCTTGAGAAGGTTTTAAGTGCTGAGTGAGTACCTCATTATACTTAATGTAGTTTAATAGTTTTTAATTAAAATATTATTATTTTTGTAGTGGACGAAATTACTTGTAAATTTGCAACGTCAACATTGCCTTAAGCTGTTAGTAGGCGTAAAAACTTCTAATCAAAACATATTTTATATAATATATTATATATATACGTATAACTACGACTTAAGTATATACGAGTATTTGTTTTTTTTTTATTTAGTTACTTCATTAATTAGATTAATTATATATCACAATCGTATAAACTGTAGCTATAAAGTATAATCTAGGTAAATAAAATCAGCCATTAAAAATTTAATTAAATTATGACTAGTCACATGCGACAGCATAGATTAAAATATTAAATATGTAGAAAATGATACAATAACTTGTCGTTGTTACATTTGACATTGATATTCGCAATTTTAACATAAATTAAATGTGATAATTGATGACTAATGGATATTTTCTGAATATCAAAGACGAACCTTTAAATAAGAGAACAGCTCGAATAGTAATAGTAGCTATTTACAGTTTGTGTTACAGATATTTATGCATAGAACATAAAAATAGAACGATCTTCCCGCTTGTGGTCCTTAGTTAATAAACGAACTGGTTCATAATTTAATTATAACTCGACAACATCCAGGGAATACGAACTTAGGAACCATGAAACATCATTTATTTATTTAGGTAACTTAATAAAGTGTACATTACTCAAATCAAGGGCGTAAAATAAACGAGCAAGAAACTTTAAAACGCCTAGTTTTTTTTACAATATGTTTATAAATAACTAAAACACCATGCTCCTTATATATTAAAGCATTTTATTATTGAATATAAATAAAAAAATGTAATTAATAAATAGGAAAACCAAACATCTTCGTGCGCTATGTTTAATGTTAGCTAAGCAGTTGAGCAGTAACTCTCAATCGAATCCCATCTGTGCCAATTTCTGCAGCCATGCTCATCTTGTCTTTATAGAAAAATAATTATTTTAAACTTATGTCATGCATTACAAGAGCTTGGCAAGAAATTTGGGCTCAATGCCAATTGCCAATATCATATGCGGAAGTTTTAACTTGTCTAAGACAATAAACTATTTTAGTACAGTAGCTAAATTCTGTTGCTTCTAGTCATAAACACAATATTTTTCAGAATTTTTTTTTCAAAATCAGAAGTTATAACACTTAGTATAATTCCGACAACCAACACTCAAATAGTTTTTATTTGAAAATTTTCACTGGAATCGTGCAATCTACACATTAACTTTCCCCCATTCATAAAAACTAAATAACTCTAATTGCACTACTTTACCTTCTCATTTCTTTCTTCTCTTTCTATAAAATTGTGTTTACGCTGCGAAAAGAGACAGATGAGTACTTAGGTAAACGGTGCAATTAGGCATGTATTTTTATAAAAATGGATTATATGAAACTCATTATTACTCAGGCCAAAACACGGCACAGGATAAAGGTACAACTGTACGCACAACGGACCAACCTCGAGTCTAATTGCGGAGAAAGGAGTCCTTCAACCCTAAAGGTACAACTGGACTAATAATATTAAAGCGATATTTCTCACTTTCAGAATGCGTTTGCAAGCGCGTCTACTTTCAAATATCTGGAATGACAGACAAACCCCGCCACTCGAGACCGCCGTGTACTGGGTTGAGAGGGTCATTCGTTGGGGTCCAGCTGCGAAACTCCATTCTCCAGCCAGGGATATGCCTTTCTACCAACTTGCGTTGCTCGACGTTGCGGCGGCATTTATCGCTTTTGTTATTACTATTGTTGTTATTATTTGGTTTATTCTTACGAGGGTATCAAGGCTCTTTGTTAAGGAACGGAAACAGAAGTTACATTAACACAATAGCTTTGTTGGTTTGCTTTAAGATTACGTTTAAGCTTATATACATTGGTAGGTACTCATTCTTATCTTCCTGGGGGTTTAGAGTTCACGATGTAACTACAAAACATCAATATGCATCGCTTGGTTGTGAAAACAATCAAAACAACTGTTCGTTCAACTGTACATTCCAACCTCCAGAGTTACAACTCTTAAATCATTTCATAAATCAAGATGATTGCTTTGACAATAATAGAACTACAGTGTGGTTGGAAACTACAGTCTGTTTCTGTGTTTTAGGATATAATAGAACAAATAAATATAAGAATTAACTAGAAACAGGTAATTAGATTAATAATGAAAATATATAACTATATAAACTTATAATAATGGAAATAATACTTTACGAAAAATTTAAAGAATTGTGATTATCTTTAAAAACCAATGTAATTTATACCCAATATGATATTTGACTTATTAAACATATTTTTAAGTTATTATAATTATGGTGCTGTTTAAATCATATTGTATATGTAACATGAAACTTAAGAACTGTATAGAAAAAACTATTTATGTAACTTTTGTGGATTTAGTATATCAATAGTTAAAAGTGTTAAGAAAAAGTTTACAAATTTATCATTGTTCGACAACATATTATTTAGTTTTAGCTATATATTAAAAATCAATATAAAATGGAGAAAAGTACAACCGTATACACCGTTGTTAGTTATTTACTAAGCCAATTTGATCATGATTTATAAATAGCGTCTTTTTCGTAGTCTTCATTACTGAAGGTCTTGCCTGTCTTGAAAAGCCCTAACCGACGCGTCAACGTGCTGCCACTCCACTCTATCCTCAGCTTGTCTCAGTGCCTAAGGGATGTGGACACCCATAATTGTCTTTATCTGGTCAGACCAACGGGTAGACGTTCGACCCCAACTTCTCCTGCCATGTAAATGGTATTTGACAGTCTTGTGGTGATCTATAGTTGACTGAGACTGGACTTGTTGGTTCTTTTTGCAGTCCTTGGTATTGGCAACATTCTCCTCCGACACCACATCTCGAATGCCTCTATCTAATGATGGTCCGCTGCACGAATTGACCAGGACACTGATTCGTACAAAAATATGGAAAACACCAAAGTTCTGAAGAGCTCCTGGTAGTTCTAAAAATAATAATAAAGAAATATCGAGTTTGCTCATTGCTGCTGTAGCCATCTTTCGTTTTCGCCTACGGATCTCTCTGTCACATCTTCCCTGGTTACTTATGAGTGTTCCGTGTCAGATACCAGATACCGTGACTGCCATACAGCCTTACATGGCCAAAGTTGTGCGAAGGTTGTTTGGGCCTTGGCAATGTGTGAAGAAATATCTTTTTATATACTACTCCAGTCAAATTACGAAATAAATAAACATGAGCGAACACAGTTTGGGGATTTTGAGGATCGATAGGGGGGTGTGTTTATGCTCAGAATAAATTCCAATTTGAGGGGTTGTACTGAGGTCAGCTCAAGGTCATTTCGATGGAAACGCGTTTAACTCGATATCTCGAGAATGGTTAGTGTTAGGCGAAAAATTGTAGAGACCTTTTCTTTTCTAAACAAAATTTACTAACCTTTTTAGCTGAAACTTTTTTTTCTAACATTAATATTTTTCAAGATATTAATCCCGCAAGACAAAAATTTTACTTTTTTTCCATTTTTCGTCGTTTTCTCCCCAACCATTCAATTTTATTAAATTTTGCCGATCATCGAAGTGTAGAACTTTTAATTATGAACAATTTTGTTCTCAAACTTTTTTCCGTAATGCCAATACCTTCGGAGTTATAGATTACTTTACCGAGCGAAATCCTATCGATCCTCAAAATCACCAAACTGTGTTCGCTCATGTTTATTTAACCCGTTTTTAGCCATAATTTGACTGGACTATACCTCCAGTTGCAGACATGACGCTTCCGAGCTAAACAAATTAATGAACGCTTTCTATAACCTCTTTACCCGTCCGCAATGGGGTGCGGTTCTCATCTTCAAGACGCACGATTTTGTTGCCTCCAATGCAAATGCCTCCATAATTAAAAGTATGTAAGATAGATTGGAGTCACAATTATATTTTAATTACATAAATGTATACGAATGTAATTTGGTTTTCCATTATATGGGCAGGTGTATATCGGAGTAAATTTAGGAAAATTCAAATTATAGCGCCTGCCGAAACTATGTTACCAAAGTATGCCTCGTTAAATTATAATTATTAAATGTTATAGTTGTTTTATTTAATTATCAAGTTACCTTCTATTTAAGCCTTTTTTATACATTATGATAAGTTGCATGTCTTTTATAAATGTAAAAAAAACAAAGATTTCCACTGAGGTTTCAATATAATTTTTTGGTTATTTTACAATTTCACTTATAATAAATAAACTCCTAAGTATTAATATATTTTGTAATAATCTATGAATATTTTATTATAGCAATAAAGTGATTATAACATCATTGGAATGCTACTTTCTACATTGTAATATATAATGATAAGCAGAAAAAAATTAGGTCTGTTAAATGAATAGCTAAATCGTTACTTAATGATCGTTTAATAATATTTATTTAGTTATTAATTATTTAAGAGCTTCACTTTTTAAAAAAGACAAAGTGAATTAAATTATTTTCATCTTTATCAAATTGACAGAGAAATAACATATTTTAATATGTTGTAAACTACTACTATAATATATTTTAAGTAAATTATGCAAAAAGCATTCAGGTTTTGTGTGTAAATACATTTTTTGTAAAAAAATATCATAATGTTATTTGGATATGTTTAATAGTACGTATTACTTAACAAGTACCAAATTAAATTATAGAAATTAATAATAATAGGCATAGCATATTATAAGCATTTTATATGTAAATAACAAATAATACCTATTATTACTAGGATACTTTTTATTAAATATACATATTTCCTACCTAACCTACAGAGTAGGGAGTACACATGGGCACTCCTAATCGGAGTCTGATAGCAATGCGAAGTGATTCAGGGTCCAAAATGGTGCCAGTGTTTGGCGAAGGATAAGCATTAAGCCAATGACCGGCTTCCCTAGACCCCACAGCCACCAACTTTCTGTTATTGAAATGTGACTTGAAATTCAGATTTGCAAAGAGGATCATCCCAGCTCCTTTAAAAGAAATCATTCTGAACTCATTTGAAATCCCCTATCTCTTAGTTTCGGGAGTTCGTAACTCTTGTATGTTAATTTTGATGGCTCTCAGTAACACTGTAAAAGATAAGGTTAAGGTATCCCTGCTTATTCAATTAAATGCATTCTTGACGTCAAGTTTCACCGACACATCAAATTTTCGAAAAATTTTAGAAAAAAGAGTGCGCAAAGTGTATAGCGGCTTCACAGCCGCCTTTAGTGCCAAAGCCAAGTTGTGTTGGTTCAAAAATTTTGTTCAATTTACTAATTATATGTTTTACTGCAATTTTCGAGGTTAATCTACGAAAAGTGCAACCTACAGCAATTGGCCTCACCCCACCATCTATTTTGGTAACAGCCACCAAGTTTGCCCCATATAAAATAGGAGCAATAGCTTGGTTTATCCCCGCAATGTATATTATTAATAAGTTTTTTAAGTGCTTCTAAAAGACTAGTACCTGTTTCACCAGCACTGAATGAAGTAAATTCAAATAAATAAGTTTTAATATAGTGAAAGTTAAGAAAATATGTAGAATTATAAATATATGTGCAATCATTTAAAATTTTGGAAACATCCTGTGTAAAACGCTTATCATATTAATAACATGTTTAAAAATTAAATGTTTGTACGCACTTATCAGAAGGCACCTGAACTAGCTCCCAAGCAGTCATGGGTTCGTTTTACAAATTTTGGGTGATTTTTTTTCTCAATGAAGCGCAATCAGCTCGAATACTCGGCTTATTTCCACATCCGGGTAAAAGTCATCAGATTGTTTTCGATCCTGTTATGAAAGCACTAGCAGGACGCGGCCATGAGATCACAGTTATGACATTTTTTCCGCATCGGGTACCCCCAGAAAATTACAAAGAAGTTAACCTTCAGAGTCTTACCCAACCAAAGTTAGATTTCATTATGATCGATTCTTATGAAAAACCGAATTGGATCAAGAAAATACCAATCGTTGGGAACATTTGGGATCAGTACATACAGCATATAGATCTAGCTAATGATGCGTTAGAAATATGTAAGAAGATGATACAATTCCCACCAGTAGTCGATAAGTTGAAGAAACCGTACGATCTCGTGATTGTCGAAAATTTTGCGGGAGATTGTATGCTTGGGCTTATAAGTGCCTTTGGGATCAAAGCCCCAGTCGTCGGTCTGTCTAGCCCTCAGCTTTTACCTAATAAGGCTCGCAGAATGGGCGCAGATGACAACCCTGCTTATGTTCCCGTCGTAACCTCTTCGTTCTCACATAAAATGTCGTTCTTCCAACGAGTAGAAAACACGATAGTACATTATTTAAGTGACAAAGTATATCAAACGTTACGTAAACACGAACGGAATTTGATAGAAAAAAGCTTTGGAAGGAGAATCCCTGATATTCAAGAGATAGCAAATAACCAATCGTTGATTCTTGTTAATTCGTATCATGTTTTGAACGGCGTGTATCCCAGAGTGCCTGGTATTGTAGAAGTTGGAGGGATTCATATACAGCCTAAAACGAACACGATCCCTGTGGTAAGGTATCTTGGTTTTACATCATTTATATATTTATTAGTCAAAATTTATATCGGTAATTTTTGTGTGACTTATATTTTGGTTTTTTCTTACCTATCATATTAATTCAACACCTGCTGAACAATTCCTAGTGTCGAATAGTGAACACCCCTCTGCGTTATGATAAAACTTTATTATTTTATTTCAGTTTATTGAAAAATATCTAAATGAATCCACCCACGGAGTCATTTTGTTCAGTTTCGGATCATCCTTGTGCTCTTCGTCACTATCCAGAAAAACAGAGAATGAATTAATAAAGTCATTTTCTAAATTAAAACAAAGAGTTATTTGGAAACACTCGGAATCTTCGGAGGGTGGGTCATTTATTGGAAAAAATATATTGAGACTGAAATGGATACCACAAGCACAACTATTGCGTAAGTAACTATATGATACTTCTGATATCAAAGTAATTAGTTTATAATTAATATATGTACTAGGTTTCATACTGCGGAGTTTTTTGTATTTTTCTAGATTGTATTTTAAATAATATAGAATATTAAGTTTGTACTCTTACTGTACAATTAAGTCTAACTTTGTTTAGTGTACTGCACATATTAATTATACCATTTACAATGTTATGATTATTTCAAGAACTTATTTTTAGTTTTTACTAATCAGTTAATTTAAATTATATAATCATTAAAATTTCAATTACAAAGCCATGGAGTATTCTCAAATTAGCTACTATTGTTTTGGAGTCAAATCAATAAAAGGATGACTTCCACAAGAAAAATTATATCATTGTTACGTTTCAACTATTTCTCCACGTTTCAACTTCTATTTATTACAGAACACCCAAAAGTCCTAGCACTAGTTGGACATGGTGGATTACTCGGTATAATGGAGGCAGTTACGTTTGGTAAGCCAATCGTCGCAATACCAGTATTTGCCGACCATAGAAGCAATGCTGCGGCAGTGGAAACTGTGGGTATTGGTGTGATATTGCCTATTAGTGACCTACAGGCGAATAACTTTGTAAGGGCGATCGAAATTGTCCTAAGTCAAAGGTAGGTAATACTTTCCTAACTAAAGTATTTACAAGTCCCCCAAGTATGCCTGTTGAACAATGATAACATTATCTTGAATACAGGACAAGCTGGTGTCACTTAAACAAGATCATACTTGTTGGCTTTCGCAATTTAAAATGTCACAAATATTAAAGTTGGTAAACAAAATAAATTGCTGAATTATAATTTACTTATTTACTAAAGACTACTAAAATAATAATATAACTTAAGATTCAGAAACAAAGGATGTTAATTAAAGTAAAGAAACACGAAATGCATTTATAAATGTTAATTTGAAAATGATTTAAATTCCACATGGAAGCATTCCGTCACGTGGAATTTATTATTTAACTAGCAAACTCGGCGAACTCCGTTTCGCCACCAGATGGCTTCGTTTTATGTAACATTTCGTTTGGTGATACCGCTTTTCAGATGATTTTTTTCCTGAATTTTCTTTTTATTTCTATATTCTATTTCTCTGCTATAAACCTCACGGAGCCCGAGACCTTTCCAACGAATGCAAAACCGTGAAAATCGGTTCGTGCGTTGTGGAGTTATAGCGTCAGGAAGGAAATCCCGACTTATTTTTATATAGTAGATATAGAATACCTAACCTTTGTAAGGAATTTTATTCGTAATAGGCAATGGATCTTTCACTGACGACATGTTATCACTGAATAATTCGATTTTCATTTAAATGGAAAAAAATATCTAAATTATTGATTATTATATATATGCATTAACCATTTTTTTCTTTTCTCCAGGAACGGATTGTATATTAAAATTTCCTTTTGAGTTTCGTAGGTATTGTGTTAGTAATTATTCGTGTAGTGTCAAACATCCATCTAGATTCCTGTAGTAGGGCCTACCTACGCTTTCACTAATGGACTGCCTAGTATGAAAAATAAAACAACAAAGCTTTCTTCAAAGGAACTAAACTGTATTACTACTAAGCTTTATTGCCTTAAATCTAAGTCTGATAAAAAATTAATATAAATTACTATATATTTTCGAAGCCGAGGTTACGCACACACATTCATTAGGTTATATTATATTCAGAATTAAACACATTTCAGAATGCGCGAGAGAGCTCGTCTTGTCTCAGCAATGTGGCATGACAGGGAACAACTTCCATTAGAAACAGCTGTGTACTGGACCGAAAGGGTAATAAGATGGGGCAACCAGTCACCACTTTCTTCACAAGCGAAATATCTCCCATTCTACCAGTATGCGCTACTAGATGTCGCTGCCTTTTTAACCTCATTGTTTACATTACTTCTTCTAACATTATATTATATAACAAAATATATAATTAACTTTTTTAAAAATAGTCATCTAAAAGTCGTAATAAGAGAAAAAAGTAACTAGTGGAACAGATTTTGTTTTGCTATAAAAGAGCATTTAGAATCAAATTGTTTGTTTGTTTTCTTGCATATAAATAAGTAACTACATAGTTATCTAGGTAACGATTTAGAATTACGTCGCCCGAATTTGGGGTTTGCGGGGGGAGGGGGGTGGCTAGGGCTGTAGTTAGTCAGATTAGTTGTCAGATTTTTTTTCAGCCTATAAGTGCCCCTTATAGGCTGAAAAAAAATCTGACAACTAATCTGACTAACTACAGTTGCTTAAATAGGCAAAAAATACGGGATTTACACAATTTTTTAAATATTTTTTCCGAGGAGCAAAGAATTTTTATTTGTTTAACATATTTATAAAAATCAATACAATTATAATCGTAATTAAAAACGGTCATCAACTCGCTTTTTATTAAATTACGGGTAAATTTATTTCTCACATCAGTTCACTTATTAGGAACAGTGTGAGCTAGGTATCCTAAAAACGAAGGTTAAAATTCGGAAAATGTTAGAGATTTCGATATTACTGGAAAACTACTTTGATAACTCTTTGCCTAGTTTCGCTCCCATACTCTTGCAATCAGAAGTTGTATTAACAATATTCAGGTTTTTTCTGATCATTTAGAGTTCTTGTTACAAGCAATCCATCTTTTTTTCTTCTATCTAAAAATGTTCCGCAGCTTCTTGGGAGTTGTTGTAGTTTATTTCAGATTATAAGTTTAAAAAAACCTTACTTTGGACAGAATATTATTTTCAGAAAAATCATATCTTTACAACACGTATTTTAGGAATTCGTTTGCGTTAGCAGTTAATCCACGTATTATTTAATTTAAAATTTTAAAGGTTTTACTATAAAAAAAACGGAGCACGGTTTGAATACGGGACAGAGTCAGTCGCCGTGACATTTTAAACTAAGCCTAAAATACGGGTGTCCCGGTAAATACTTGTAATCTAACTTTTAAGAGTAAAAGTTGCAATGAAAATGACGCTACGATGCTTATTGCAAAACGTGCACCGTTAATCGCAGGAGATCACAGCTAGTAATATCCATTGCAGAATACATCTAAAAATCTCGCGCTGGTTCGTAAATTCGTGATTTCCTTTTGAAATATATGAGTAGATAGCTTTTAAAACCGTCATTGTTGATTTTATCGAAATTGTTACATAAACAATCTTAATTTAGACTTAGAAGTTTATTTTGCAATTTTTGCGTGACTCTTAACGAAGGATAGGTACCTCACACTAATTGAGATTTGAGGCACCTGCTGTGAGCAGATACACGGCGTTTCGACAAACAGATTTTTCGGCCAAAACAGCGTAGTGACCGTACTTCTCGCCCGCAAAGAGATACGTACCTTGTCACCAACTCTCGAAAATGGCCAGTTCGCAAAAATGTGCTGGATGTTTGAATGCATTACTCGAGGATACGCTCTTGTTTTGTTCACGCTGCGATGGTAAATTCCATCTGGACTTTACCTAGCAGACTATGACAGGCTGAGACCAGGTTCAGCTGTGTATGCGTAATGTGCCATAGCAAGGACAGCAGAGATGGCAACAATTCTGAGACTCCGCTCCACGCTGCCCTAAGAAGGACTCAAACTGCTCCTGTCTGATTCTAAATAATGTTTGTCGAGGACACAGATTGTTTGCAAAATATATAAATTAAATTCTTCTATCTTGTTTTTGTTATGTGTGGCTTTGTTGGTGTGTCATTTTAATAAATAAATAATTAAACTTATATTTCTATGAAAAAATACTTGAAATAATCATATAAAGAAAATGCAATACAAATATTCCTTACAGGGTACTCAGACAAACATTTTCAACTTATTATTATTTTATATTATTACTGTTTAATATAAATGTGGTTATTGCAATAATTACTTACAACGATTATATGAAGAGAATGCATATCAGTAAATTTTCGTAACTGCTATAATTTGACTGCAAAAAACAAATAATTCATACCATAAAAGTACTGATGTAATTTATTGTATAAACGCCTATTTAAGGTGTGGACGTGCCGAGGACGTGGCGTGGTATGGGGCGAGTCTAGTCCTCGTGACAGATAAAGAGTTTTGGGAGAGAGTCAGAGATAATATGAGCAATTCTAAGAAAAATTAAAGAATTATTATGTTAGGGGTCTTTTACTTTAATGAATGGGTCGGTTTAAAAAGTGATAGGTTTTAGGTACCTTCCACGACCTAAGTGTGAATAAAAAAGTAAGGATATTTCTGGACGTGTGTTTAGAGTGAACTTTGCGTGACGAATAATGTTTGATCGTATGAATATTCACATGTATACCTGGGAAAACGCGATGGATCCTGGAACCTGCGACTCTAAAGGTCTGCATACCTGAGGTCGTAGGCTGTGCACCAATGGCCTTTCTTTCTATGTGCGCATTTAACACTTGCTCGAACGGTGAAGGAAAACATCGTGAGGAAATCGACATATGTTAGACCCAAAAAGTCGACGGCGTGTGTCAGGCACTGGACGCTGATCACCTACTTGCCTATTAGATTTAAAAATAATCATAAAACAGATTCAGAATTCTGAGGCCAAGAGGTTGTAGCGCCACTGATTTACTTATTTATTTATACCTGGGAAAACCCTATTTCGGGGTATATAGAGTAGAAATAATAAAAGTGAAACCACTGCAAGATAGCGATTTGCAAGAGGAATATGCATGCAACGTAGAGCAAGCTTTAAATACTTACAGGTAAAAGTTAAAGGGTAACTGACGATGTAAAAGAGGTTGAAAAAGAACGGTCAACATTAAGAGATACTATCCTATCGGCTGCCAAGTCATGTGGCAAAGTAAAAAGATAATTGGTAGAAGGAATGCATGAATGGATGACGTAGGCAAGAAAAACAAAGCTGAATAAAGCATCGTGTCTGAGTGTGGAGGAAGCCAAAAGAAACAAAGAAACAAAAAAGTCATAGAAGCCGGATGAAAATGATGATAAAGACGAATTCCATAGGAGACTTTCTCGTGACCTCCGAACCAATATAAAGATTTTCTGTCTTCAAGAGTTCGAGAGCAAAGCCATCCGAAATTGTTAGAAATTATATAGTAATAGTAATAGCACACTAAAAAGATGGACGGAGCATTTTGAAAGTATGTATATTTGATAAGGACCCTGCCGCTTCAAACCACGTTTCAACGTATAACCATTGTAAGGGAGATAAAGGCGAGATAAGTGTGAATGAGGTTGTAAAAGCTTTAAAGGGAATGAAAGTGTGTGAGGCGAAGTTCTGTTGAATCCCCATGACTGTTGAACTTATTCGTGGACAACTGTCTGAAAGATATAAAACAGAGTAAACGGAGATTTAAAATGGGCATTGCCAAAATCGATCAAGTGATACTTGCGTCTGCGTTCCGAGAAGAGACAAGTTAAAAGTAGGGTAGACTGGGTGCGGTTGAAACGGGGTACGGTTGAAACAGAGCAAATATCTCGACAACCGTGCGTGATGCCTTGATGGATACAAGAGGAGAAATAAGCAGCCGACAAGTCGGCACACAAATAGTGGTGTTGCGTCGCCTTTCGGGTGCTGTGAATGTGTACCTATAGCAGACCTCATTGTGTTTTTTGTCTGAAAAGTATTTTTTGTTCGTTTCTTTTTGTAATTACTATGATTCTATAAAAGGTATCATATTGAGACTTTTGTGTTGTTTTCTTTAAAGTTTGTCTATTAATGCTTGCTATTAACAATTTTATGTTAGGAACGCTGCTGAGGACGGTTGAAACATTTTTGTGGACGGTTGAAACAGTTTATGTATCTAATGATTTTGTTTCTTGATGATGGAGAACAAAAAAAATATGTTTTCGCCCTGCATAATTCTTAAAAAGCCCTTCCAAGGAATTAACAATAGAGGGCGAAAAACTACAATCTAAGCAGTCTAATCTACATACAACTGAAAATATAAGAAAAGAACATGAAAATAGATTGAAATACACCAAAGCTAAACAAATAAAGAAAAGATTATAATATGGAGGGGAGATTAAAACAAATGCCGGGAACAGGAAAAAAGAGTACACGCAAAAGCATCGTCGTTATCAAATGAGGAGTGCTACTGTCTTGTATGTATATTACCATATTCGGAAAGCAGACCGAGGGAAAACTGGATGCAATGCACAGAATGTAAAATGTGGGCGCATGAAGAGTGTACAGAAGGTATTCTTAATTATGTTTGCCACAATTGTGATTCCGATTGATATTTTATTAATTTAAGGGTCTGTTTCACAATGTATCCATACATAAAGTACCAAATAGCTATGCAACACATAAATTATTTGGAAGATAAATTGTGCTATTTGACATTCATCGGACTCATAACTTATAATGGACTTTATGTGACGAATAGCGCTATCTGACGGTTATGAAACGCAACAATAGTGTTTATCCTACCAATAAGTAATAAATAGCTAATTTGGAACTTATGTAGAACTTATCAGTACATTGTGAAACAGACCCTAAGTATTTTTATTAAACATCAATATAACAATCTTGTTGTTATATAGAAATAATAAGTTTATTTTAATTTATTAAGTTATAGCTGAAGTGCATTATTATTTTTGAATTACACGACCAATAAAAATTAAATTAATTTAGTAATTTTTTTTTTATTTGCATGCGTTTCAATTGAGACCAGGCACTGTTTCAACCGACCCTGACGTGGGGACGGTTGAAACAAATTACATTTTTTTTAAATCTAGCTTTACACATAAAATACAATATAATGATCTCAAATAACATTGCCATCTGTCATCGCTTGAACATTTGTTCCGATGCAACAGACGACATAAGCAAAATTGTTTCAACCCAGTCTACCCTAACTATAAACGACGAGCATGCATGGTGAATGCCATGAAAGTGGATGACGCGAGAGAGGTATGAGAGAGTAAGTGGGGTTTCGTGGTCCCTGGCTTCGGGAAAAAGGCGTGAATAATTAAATTAAAGTCTAGTAGGTAAATATTGCATAGGATACTTAACTACTGTTCTAACCTCTGGGTGGGAGCTACCCAATACCAACTCTTTCCACTTGGCCTCCATATTCAACAAAGCGAAGATTTGAATCGTCGAAACTTGACTGGTCAAGTTTCCGAGCGGCTTGATCCGTTAGCATTGCGTAGAGATGTAGAATCTCTCAGCATCTTCTACCTCACTGACCAAGGAGAATTAATACATGTAGCTGAGTTTCATCATCGGTCGTCGAGGCAGAATACGAAATTCCACCCGTATAGCTTCAACGTCCGTAGTTCCGTAACTGAGCGTTTTTAAGGCACTTTTTGCCGCACACCACCGCTTTTTGGAACCTGCTGCCCACTGAAGTATTTACGAATTAATTCGACTTAGAGCATAATTCCTTAAAGGCCAGCACGCACTCAACGCACTTGGGATAGTTATAAAAATAATCCGTTTTATTTCCCAAGGAATAAAGAATATTTAATCACATTTCCTATTATATATAGATAATACATCTAATGACCTTTTTATATTTATTATATTTATATAGAAACGATTACGTGTTAATAAGCTTATATAACCACAACAAATATATGTAACAACCGAGAGAATAATATTTGAATGGAATAATACAATTGTTGTCTAAAATTTTCATAGTTTATTTTTGTTTTCAATTATATTAATAAAATAATTATATGCGTGAATGACTTTCGCACTACGTGCATAAAAATAACCTCAAGACCAACTTATATCTTTATTTGTAAGCGATTGAGCCGGCCCGTCAGTACGTAATTGAAGCGGATAGGTGCAACATGCGTTTGTACATATTGTGTTTCATAACCCTGCAATTTACAAATAATGTTTATACCGCGCGTATTTTGGGCCTGTTTCCACACCCGGGAAAAAGTCACCAGATGGTCTTCGACCCCCTATTGAGGAAACTTGCAGAACGCGGACATGAGGTCATTGTGGCAACGTTTTTTCCACTAGAAAATCCACCGAAAAATTACACAGAAATAAACCTACAAAGCCTCGCTGAATTAAGACTAGAGTCGTTTGGCGCTGAAACTTACGAATACCCGAGCACCCTTATGAGGATACCCGTTCTAGGAAGTGTTCTTGATCAATACAACCAACACGACGGTCTGGGCACGCTGGCAGTGACAATTTGCGAAAAACTAACGACATTTTTACCCTTGAATAAAGTTTTAAAGCAAGAGTATGATGCCGTAATCGTAGAGCGATTTGACAGTGCGTGTGTTCATGGTTTATTAGATGTTTATAATATAAAAGCACCTGTTATTGGGATATCGTCTTGTACGCTTATGCCGGGCGATGCTGCAATAATGGGCGCTGAAATCAATCCGTCGTTTATACCAGTGGTTACGTCTTCGTTTATTCATAAAATGTCATTTTTCGAACGATTGGAAAACTTCCTCGCCCTAATGTTGATTACAGAAAGATATCGTTCTACACGGGTGAAGGAGAGGGCGGTAATTGAAGGCCATTTCGGCAAAAAAATTAACGATCTCGACGCGGAAGTTAGTAAAATGTCATTGTTGTTTGTTAACTCATTCTTTGTTGGTAACGGTGTTTACCCCCTTGTTCCTGGTATTGTCGAAGTAGGAGGCATTCATATCAACCCAAACAATAAAAATATACCTAATGTAAGTACTTAAATAAAAATTAATTCTTTTGATTTTTAATATAATAAGCAGCTATAGACCAACTTCGTGTTCAAATGGAAACCAAATCTATATTATCGTACATTCCTTGGCAGCATAATTGTTTATAATACTAGTAAAAAATGAGTTGATCTGCGTACATTTAGAATAAAATTTGATGTTCCTTTACATCGTCTGGCAAGAATCCATCTATTATTCAAAACCTGGTAAGTAATACATACAAAGTATGAAGTCCATTAAAATATCACTTCCTTTAAAATATATGCACCCATATTGGGTTACACTGTAATTATAGGCATATTCAAGTTAGATTTTATACGGGAAAATATCGAAAAAGGATTTTACAAGTAATTTAATTATTGCTATCTATTTTAGCATGTCGAAAAATTTGTTGCTGCTTCAGAACATGGTGTTATATTGTTCAGTTTAGGATCTCAATTAAGTTCCACATCAATTTCTAAAGAGAAACAGAATATTTTTATAAGAGCCTTTTCTAAACTTAAAGAACGAGTTATATGGAAGTATGCAGACAGTGCAGAAGAGGGAACGTTGATAGGACATAACATTTTGCGAGTGAAGTGGCTGCCACAAAATGAATTATTAAGTAAGCATTTTGGATATTTGTTCTTGTATCATTAAAATTATATCATTATTGGAAAATAATTTACGATACAATTTAATTTTCTTCCTGTTATCCATTTCGCCTGTTCTACATAATATTAAAATATGTAGAACAGCCGGAAATATTTTTATAGCAATTTTAGCAATTTCTAGAAGAAATAGTAGAATAACAGCAATTAGACCCCAAATGTTACAAACATTGGTATATGATTTCATACCTCCTTCATTTGTTTCACAGATCACATTTTACCACACAATTGAGTGATTAGACCAGATGCTTTAATTCTGTTATTCTTTTCGAGAATCGAATGCACTCTCACCTATAAACGCCTTGAATATGCGTCAGTTACTAATATCTTATAACGATTAACGAATGTGATTTTTTTAGAACACCCAAAAATAAAAGCTTTTATTGGCCACGGTGGTATGCTAGGATCACTGGAAGCACTAGCAGCTGGCAAGCCTATGATAATAATACCAGTATTTGCCGACCAAAAGCTAAACGCAGCAGCTCTGAAAGATAGAAGGACAGCCGAAATTTTATCTCTAGCAAATTTAAAGGAGGAAGACTTAGACAAAGCCTTGAAAAATATTTTGAGTACGAGGTCAGTAGAGGTTTAAATTTTTACATTCTAAATTATCAATGCTATTTGCTTCAAACCTGCCCTGACTATCGCTATAATAGTGGAGCGTACTTGCGGCGTATCAAAAAAATAAAATTTATTTCTAACAACTGTCTAATGAACACCTAATTTTTTATCCGACACGATTGACTTAACATAAAATTTTGTATACCTAAATAAATACTTTTACCTAATACTCTGTCTATCACCACAATAAAACGACGTAAGTGGAGATGAGCACAGTCAGAAGGTGTCACACAGGTACCCCCGACACGCCGCGGCCGTGTCGTCGTGGAAGGACGATATTAAATTAACTACTGACCAAAAGTTAGTGGAAACTGTTTGAGTTTATTATACATTTTCTTTAATAAACAGACATTCTCGAATAACAGTTTTATTATATGTATAGACGTAACTATTTACTAGTCTTATCTGATATTATAGATTTAAAAAGCTTGACCTAGATTAAGTTCGAGTTATTCAGGGTCAATAAGTTTTAAAGTTCAGAGGTTGGACTGGGTTTTTGCTGTTTTTGTTTCCTTCCGTGGTTTATTTTTAGATATTCGGACCATAATAAGCAGTAAATGAGCAACTTCCCGTGGTATTCGTACCAACAATACCTAAAATTATTTCCTGCATCTATATCGCAACGATGATTCTTTTATAAATTTGTAATAAAATATATCGTAGCCTTTAAACATGTTTGGTCTTTATACGGATTATAATCGCGTGCATAGTAGCAATGCTTCTAAAAATTATCCAAAGTAGTTTTATAAAAATCACGAACATTATGAAGAGAATCCGTGTTTAGTTGTATTGTGCAATCAACTTACCTGCTTACAAATCGAAATACATAAGGAACGGCAGAGATTGAGAAGCTAGTTCTTTATATTTCTACCTATTAGTAGAAGTATTTATAATGTTAATTTTTTATTTTAGTATGCGAGAGAGAGCTCGTCTTGTATCTTCAATGTGGCACGATAGAGAGAGACCCCCATTAGACACAGCTGTGTACTGGACCGAGAGGGTAATAAGATGGGGCAACCAGTCACCACTTTATTCACAAGCGAAATATCTCCCATTCTACCAGTACACGCTCCTAGATGTCGCTGCCTTTGTAATAATGTTTGTTACAACTCTCATTGTTACATCTTTCTATATTTTTAAATATTTATTTATTATTGTAAGACGTAAAGCAAAGGAGAAAATATATTAACACAGATGTTAGTATTTTAGAAATATAAATTGTCTTTCGTTTATTGAATCAACTTATATTATTAAAGATAATAATTTACCATCACGAGAACCACAAATTGTAGTTGTATCCCATAAATTCTTATTATGGCCTGTCTTAATCATTTAAAAACTAATAAAATTACCATATTATGTGTGTGTTTCGTAATGCCAAGAATTAATATAATTCATACCCTTTTTTGCCGAAATTAACCTTGTCACACATTTTAATATGTGCAGTGTTTATACAGGCCTAGGTAATTTGCAAATCAAACGGTAATGTATGTTTTGTTAAAGATCTGGTTAGTTAATAAAAGCCGCCTTTAGCAACAGTTTTAATTCTTTATTACATATTATTATATATGCTATATAGCTAAAAGCACAAAACAAATTTTATAATGACTTCGCAACAGCCTGCTTATGTTTGAAAAACAATCATTTTCTACAATTTTGTGCTATTTATAATAATAAATACAATAATATTCATAAGCTTCGTTGTAGCCACAAACAATGCTATTTTATGTGTAGATTAATTGTATAAAGTTTATTCAATAACCTTATCTAATAATCACATCACTCAATTTAATGTATATCATTATTTAAAATGCAAGAGCAAGCATAAAATTAAAATAAGATGATTATGTGTATGTAAAGTACTGCCCTTTTGACAGGAGACATGTCTGATTCCTAATGCACTGTCGATGCAGCAATCTAAAGGGAGCAAAGTTAGATTATGATTGTGCAACTATTTCAGCTTCAAGCTTCTTTATTTTAATTGGTAATATCTTAACCATCTCTTGGCATAAACTGTATTCTGTAGACATCATTTTTGCAGAGTTTTTATCTTTTGAACAAATATCCACAACCGCTTGGTACGATTCGTAGCTCTTTTTCACATGACTTAGTTGAGTATGTTTGTCTAAGGCAATGCGTTTCATACTATTTCTTCCAATAAATGCAAATGCACAAACAACTGGTCTAACAAATTCCTCTTCCATTCTCAAAGGTAAAATTCCATTCTTATCTTTAAAAGATTCAATAAATCTTTCATAGTTTTCAATGCTTTTCTCACAAAGCATATTGATTTTTTTCAAAAGGTGAGGTGTCGGTTTACCGTCACTTTTTTTTACTGAATCAAGTTTAATGTCCAAAATTTCTGAATATATTACACCAAGTTCATGCCACAGCTGTTGACAATAATGTAGATAGTAAGTAGGATTTATTTCTTTCAGCAAATCTTCTATGATATCTATTCTTCGCTTCTGCATTTTAGCCCTTCTTCCGTCATCCTCTTCAAAAAATGCTAGGAACGAATATGCTTCAGAGTTATCTTGAACCAATTGGATGTAATCGGATGCTAGAGTATCAGGTCTGTAATACTCTTTTGCCTTATTAAGCCAAGTCTGACAATTGAGAAAGACTTCTCTGGCATCTTGGTAAGTGAGAAGAAACTTATGGCCAATTTCATTTTCATGTTTTGATACATCCAGATCAGGAAAAATTAGGTTCTTTACATCTCCACCACAAATGTTTTCACTGTCCTCTAATTGAAGATTTGATAAATCTGCAAGATCAATATAATTAAATTATAAGAAATTGGTTTAACTTTGTGAGTTGCTTGTGTACATGGTCAATCAAACAAAACATGTCATAAATTCTAGGCTGAATGTTTAAGATATATATTTACTGTGTAATTGGTCTTGTAAGTGTGCTTAGCTAATTTCCATCCCCAGTTATCCCATCTGTCAAGTGGATAGTTTGGGAAATATTTTGTAGTTTTTTTAAATAATAGTTAAAAAGGTTTTCATTAAAAAAAAAGGATTTTAAAAGAAACAACCCAACAAAAGAGTATTTTCTTTTACCTGTAATTGCCTCATCTAAATTGTCAGGGTCACTCATTAGTCTATTTTTAGAAGCAGACATCAATATAATACAATATTTTGCCCAACATCTTGCCACATCAGCTGATCTGTGATTAAACTGTTCTTTTTTAGCCATCAATACCTCATCATTGGTTTCATCTGCAAGTAGCTTAGCCTCATACTGGTCCAATATAGTTGATGCAGCAGCAAGATGATGTCGTGATTGAAAAAAACAATTTTTCTCCGCAAAAAACTGAGATAAAGTAGCAGAGTTTAAGGACCAATCTATTGGATCATAATCATTATATTGCAACTGCCTACGTAATGTTACATGGCAGTAAATAGCAGATTTTAAATTCTCATTTAAAGAGCCGTAAACTTGAGCTAAGTAATAAAGAGTGAGAGTATAAGGTTTTTCCAGTAACATAATATCACCTGTTATGCTGTCACTAACATGTATTGTATGTTCTATAGATATAGGCATTTGCATTGTACATTTAAAAGATTCATAAAGGTCTTTTGCTTTAAGTAGAAAGGATTTGCCTTTTTCTGGCTCATCCCGATTTGACCACAATAAGCCAAGGTGATTTTCAATGTTAATTAAGGTGGATACTACTTCTGGCTTTGTTGAATGTGGTAGTAGGAGAGCTTCTGCTTCAGTCAATACTTTTTCACTTGCTGGGGCGTCATCAGTTTCCATGTCGATAATGCCTATGTTAAGAAGCACAACACCAAGCATAGCGTCAATTTTTACACTATCCAAATTTCTTTCAGAGCCTTTTGTGATCATAAGAACTTCTCGCGTTTTATTTAAGAGGTCTTTTGCTTTATAATTTGACAAATATGGTTCATTAACTGGATCATGAGGTGCATCATCGTCAAGTAACTTCCTCACTTTAGCATAGGTCTCTTTAAAATCGTTGATTATTTCTTTCGCAGTCATGTCTGTTGTTACGATCATATTTTTATTGATCTGATGGGGATTAAGTTTTTAAATAAAATAAGCAGACAGAAATTCACTACCTCAAAATAGATTTTAACTGCTATTACCGTGTTACTTGTGACTCCAAAAGTTTAATTAAAATACAAGTGGATTCATATTTAAAACATGAACAGATGATAATGATTATTAAATCTGATACGTTAAAGTTTAAACACACTGTCTAATAATTCATATTTCATCTATCTTTTGTGTTGAAAAGTGAAAACCTCTAATACAAAAAAATCTTTGATTGTTTACACTGGACAGTGACAACTGACATTGGACAATGTTGAAAAGTCTGAGAAGTGAGAAGTTCTAAACAGAGTCAATCATGTAATTATTGTAGCCGATATTTTTCTTCGCTGGAAATTTGTTTTAGGGGCGAATTAGTGCGTTTTCCAATTACAGAGCATTTTGCGACTAAGTGCCGCACAATGCCGCATAATGCTGTAGCTTAATTGGAACGTGAATTAGTTTTCAAATGCATCAGCAGAGTGCGCTAAGTCAGTGTTGATAAAAAAATGGTCTGAATAGAGTTAGCAACCTCATTAATGTATAAATAATGTGGTAAACAATAATAATTGGTTGAAAACTTTTTACGCTTAATTTAATAATCAAATTATTTCATTAAATTTTTTTTACTGAAATAAGAGAAAACCTTTAAAGAATATAAGGTTTTAACAAGCTAAATTAACAGTAAAATATTTAGTTTCATGTAAGAAGTTTACATCATTTACGTTTTGAGTAATATTTTTTAATGATTTCTAAAAAAATTATATACTTTTTCAAAACCATTGCAATTTTTTCTAAAGTATAATCCTGTAAAGTAAATTTGTTTACAGATCCGAATTTTAAAATAAAATTGTATTCATATTTTAAATTTAGAATATAAAAAAGTAACTATTTATACCTTCATCCATACTAATATTAATTTTTTTTAGCAGTTTGAAATAACTTTAATTATTTTCAAACCCTACGACGAAACGAAAGCCTTACAAATTTTTCAACAATAAATAATATTTACTAACGAAAATTTCGATAAATGCCAACTTAAAGAAAAATACTGGTCAATTTTCTGTCACTGTGTAGTGTGTTGGTATTGTTTGCGAGAGCATTCGTTTTGAGAGTGCTCAATTGTGCGAAGCGTTGCTGTAGTTGTAGTTACTCAACGTTGAGCATTATGCCGCAAAATGCGCTCTAGTGCTGTAATTGGAAAACGCATTCTTTTATTAAATATTAAAATTACATTTAGAATTAAAAAAAACAATGAAAAACTAGCACAAGAAAATCACACACACAATCCCAGTAGGTAACACATCTCTATCATCAGATCGAAATTACTTCTGCCAATCAAGTTTACAAATTACAACTAACGTTTAACTATGTTTTTAACAGATTTAAATACGTCACGATTTGGATACCAGGTCTTTAACGTTTATATTTTAATATAAATATATTTATAGTATGGGCAGGTAATTGGGTTCATCTAAAAAAACGGGTACGATTTTTCAATTCATTTAATGTATCGTGTACTACAATCTAGATTGGATAATAAATGATATAAAATGAAATAACGCCAGAATTAGTCTCAATAAATGACAATTCAAATAAAATTTACTTTGAAGGATTTTAATGCAACAATAAAGCAGTAAATTTTATTAAATATAATGGGGTTTAACATTTATGTTTTACAAGAAATCCCTGTATATAGCTTCTTACGCAGCGTAATGGTGGTGGGAAATGCTGTCAAGGTATGCTATAAATCCTACTGAATAAAAAAATTCACAACTTGGCCTTACAAATAAGAACCAAATGGAACTAGAAAACTAAAGACTAGTGCTTTAGTTTTATAAATCTATACATTTTTTAAATAATATGGGATTTTTTACAAATAATTAGCATGGGACAGTATAATACAAATTTAAATCAGGCTTATATATAAACTTTGCAGCTCATATAAAATAAAGTGTATTATGTAACAATTTAATAATGAATCTTATATGAATAAACCCTTGGTTAGTCTGGGGACACAATATGACTCTTGTTTATGAATATTATGCCTTTTGCACGTATGTGTTATTTTTTTTTGTAATTAAAAATTAAAAAAAAGCCTTACAAATAATATTATATATATATAATATTAGCACTGTTGCAATTGATTGCCTTAGCAGATAGATAATGATTTTTGCTTTATAAGCCTATCCTGTCTGAGCTTATTGTATTTTATGTTTTTAGTATAGTATTAATATAACTATGTAAATACTATTGAAGTGTTTTGACATTTCTGATAACAAATGTGGCAGTCAATTGCAGTTTATTTAAGAAAATTTAATTTACAGTTTACTATGTAATTTAACCATGTTATTATTAGTAGACCTAATATTATAATTAAGATTTTCCTCACTTAGATTGGTTTTAAAACATATTTGTACAAATTGTTACAAATTTAAGGCAGGTTATATCTATATTTTCATAATACACATTTCTAGTTAACAATAAATGATTGATAGTAGGTGAGGAAATATTACTAATTATCAAAATGTACAATTAGTGCTTTCTGACATACTAATCTTAAGTCAGTCAATACTTTTACATCTCCTGTAAAAAATAAGGATAAAAGTAATCAATTCTAGGGTATATATTTATTGAAATGTAATGAAATTGATTTAGTGGTAGGGGCTTGGAAGCATAATAATTGAACCCATCTGTTTTAGCTCACTATACAGTGGAGGTAAAGCACTATGGAACAGAATAGTGATTATTTATTTTTTAAAAATAATGTTCATTAAGTACCAGTAGTTGTAAATCACATTATTTAAATTTACATGTTTATGTAAAGAAACATTGAGGTAAAATAACTGCTACGGTTAGACAAAGATTCTGTAAATCCAAAATTTATAAATTGCTTATTGAACTTTGTTCACTCTTCTTCAACCATCTTATCTATATTTAGAATACATCAAAGGATTATTTTACTGATATTACATTTTCCAGGGTACCAAAATCTTATATGCTTTAATAATCAACAAATAGTATAGACCTAAAAGCAATATCAATAAAATAATTTAAAAAAAAACTTTACCTTGATTCAAGATTAATTTAACCCTAGAAACATTTGATTTTACTTATACATTAAATACCTAAATGTATGTACATTCTTTTGTAGAAGGCATCAGCATTTTACAAAAAAATGACAACCAATTGTGTATTAGGAAACATTTTCCATTTCTGGTTCCTCTGTTGATAAGGTTCGGGGAGGTGATGTATGCGCTAATTGAGAGAACACTTCTTTTTCTCCCAGTGCTAACGGATCCGGTTGTGTAGCAGGAGAAGGCACATATACCATCATAGAGGGTGACACGGGACGAACCACACTTCCTGTTGCTTCTTGTTCTTCCAAAAACCTATCCATATAATCTGTGTGACCTGGATGCAAATTGTATTTTTTCTTTTCCAATCGAGTTTTATTTGCAAAGATGTCATGTCTCTCTGTCTTCTTCCAGATATAATAAAATTGTACTAGTTCTCCTACAGATCTTGTCTTTACCTTTTGCTGTCTTATTGAATGAAAATCCTTACCATGTATTTTAATACCACTTTCAAAGTTTCGACATTCTTCTTCTGACCAAACATTTGCATGAGCTGGAGTCTGAGAGGATATGCGTCGCCTCCTTAAAGCTTCATCTACATTGTGCCCACACTGTTGGAGAAGAAATAAAGCTTCTTCATCATCACGTAACTGCTTACCAAGAGGTACAGCATCAATACCAGTAGTTGAATTCAATGAACATATTTTTTTCATGTAGTCCTCAATAACTTTTTCATCTAATATATTAGGGTTCCATAATAATTTATCCTCATTTTCATATGGTAAAGCATCATCATAGCTACATAATCCTTCTGGTATACCAGCTTGGTAGTCACTACCAACCATTATAGTTTTTTTCCAATCATCTTCATCTGGACTGTAATCATAATCATCTTCCTCTTCAGATGGGGGCCTAGAACCAGATCGCAAACAACGAGTTGCTTCTGGATTATTTGTTTCAGTATAAAGCTGCTGTAAAGCAGACTCAGATTTTTCAGTTTCTTCTGGAACTGCTTCTGGTGGTTGTTCTGGAACAGGTTTGTCCATTTTTCTATTGTATCCGTACAGTGCTAGTAATTCTTCAAGGGGCATATCCCCTTCTTTTTGCAAATTGTTAAGTTCCGCTTTAGGGTCCTGGTGCTCACCAGCAGCCAAGGCCTCTTCTTCGTCTAAGGTCCTTTCGTCATCAAAATCATTTACCATCATCTCAACAGTAGGCTCAAAGAGAGATTTATCGTTCCCCACATCCATACTGGCATCGTGCTCGTTTACACTGGTCACCAGCGCGCAATCTGACATGACTAATACCACGGACTATGGGAAGTAGTTCTCCGAAAACATGACAATTTCCTATGTCACTTACTGTGTCATTTTATATTGTTGTATAATAAATTCTTTGTGTTATAATTTTTATATGTTATGCATGTTTTTTAAGAAAATTTAATAAATAAAAACAAAAATATTTGGACACCAATAAACCAAACGCAGCACACTCTTCAAGGTTGCAATTAAATCTGACGATTGACAACTGACGTTGTCAAATGTCGGCCGTCAGTTATTACCCTTTAATTTTACAGAATAAAATAATATAGAAACGGCGCTTTTATCAGTTGTAAATTTAAATAACAAGAACCGCACTAAATTAACGAACACTAGTTAACATTTCCACCAACCCCTTCACATAGAAAATATTACATTAAACTAAAGACGTATAAAAAATAATAATTGATTGTATAGGCAAAAATTTTAATTTAAGATAAATTTACACCACCAATAGCGTGTATTTTTTCTAGATCTCTCTTTCTCTCTCAATCTTTCACACTATAGCTCCTACTCTCACTCCATGGCTATTTGATTTATGGTATTGGCATCACGAAATATCACCGCTTCCGCCAACGCTTTGAAGCATTATCGCTTTCAACGTGACACCGTTTAAACCAGTGCTGCGACTTGCCACCGATCGGCACCGCAGAAAGTGGAATAAAGAGTTTTATGCCCTATAGAACGACTTCGGTGACAGAGTCAGCAACGAAATCTGGGGCATCCGACGAAAAGCAAATAAGCCTCCAAGGGTAGGACGCAAAGGAAGACCGCATCCCGTCTCTATCTGCTTAACTATAGTGCGAAATACGGTGATAGCTTGGAAAGGAGGGAGGACCTCTGGATGTGAGGTCAACAGAAGGTCCAACAAAGATTAAATTTGGGACCATCCACATGTGGTATTCGCGTAATTGCGGGAATTATTTGTGTCAGGTCCTACGGCAAGACAAACTCATAAAAAACCCACGTGATCGGTTGTATTAGAGCCGACCTGTCGACATGGTGTGACACACACAAACAGATTTTTAGTCATTGGCAACTTTTAAATGGAAGTCAATCGCCATAAACATAATCTTCCAAGTCTGTGGAGTCAGCTATTACTGAATACTGTAATCTGTATCACGTCAATCGGCAATCGGCATTGTATTTTATTAGAAAATGTACAGGCTTATTATCAATTTTTATTTTTAGTTTCACTCTTTAAATATATTTTCTATTTAAACTAATTAGAAATATGTACCGACAATATTTGATTAGTAAGAAATAACATAGATACTTAAAGGTGATAATGAATATTTTATTTAGAACTGTATTTATACTAGTCGTCGCAGCCTTTAGATTAGTGTTAAGTTTTTCTGATGTTGGGAAATGGGACCTCCAACTTGATGGGGTGAGTAGATTCTGTTTTGAGATTTTTTATTTCAGTTTGTCCTTGTTTCATACACGTGATAAAATTATCGATTTTCAACGCTCACTATGCTGGCTACTTACAAAATGTTAAAATGAGTCATTTTTAGTTCTAGTTTATATCTGTTACTATCGGTAAACTTTTAATATTAGATAAGATTTTTAATTTTGGTTGAATTTGTTACTAGGACTGTTTTAAAAATAATCTTAACTAATTGATTTCAGGAAACCTGCAATTTTACACTAGCCAAATCCTTGTTTAAGGATTCCAAATTGATAATAGTATGTAAGTAATACAAGCAGTTTTTTTTGAAGTTGTGGTTATAAATTGCTGGTATCATACCCTACAAAATTCTTTTTATAATTATTTATTAAGGCTGATGCGTCATTTGCAGTTGTTATAAATAAAGTTGTATATGTAATAAAGAATATTATTTATTTCCAGTACACAAATATACAGTATTTACAATATTTTTATTTTAGTGCATTGTGAGATACCAGTGAATTTAACAGTGGCATATGCATGGAGGCAGACACCATGTTCACCAGATTATTTCCACTTTTTTGAAAAGGTATGGTTATTCTGAATAATTAAATTAAGGTATTTTATAACCTTTAAAAAAGTTATATCTTTTTATTTATAAATTAAAGTTTAAATATATTTTATAATTATTTTTGATGAATATATTATATTACCTTGATATTAGGGTGTGCTTTCCCTAATCTAATTAACCACTAAAAAGGGCTTATTCTATTAAGTAATTTAATATAAAATTGCTGTTTAAAAGGCATTATCAGCTTATATTTGATTAATTATTTCAGAGAATTGTAGATTGTTCGAATACAGTTGAAAGGCCACTTTTTCAAAGCAACCACAGTACTGTCCAAATGATAAATGTAGTACAAACTGTAGCATGCGATGGTAAAAATCCTATATTTTTCTATAATGAAAAAGACAAAGCATCAGAAACATTGAACACAAAGTCTGTAAGTATTTATCAACATTAAAAACAAATACTTGCTATACATAAGAGAATTTTCTGTAATTTAATTAGAAGTTTTATTCTGAACAGAAAATAGGCTATTTCATATTTAATACAAATTTTTGGTTTAAAACATAGAATACTTAAGAATAATCTTTGTTTTACAAAAATTGCCCAAGAATAAAAAAAAATACTAGGCAAATATGAGGCTTTACTACATTTAACATGACATTAAAGTAAATTATCTTATTAACAAAAATCTACATGTGTAGGTTTGTTGAATTTTTAGATCAAATTTATAAATTTAGATCTGTGTAAAAAAGTATAATTAATAAATGTCAAGGATAGATTTGGATGTAGTAAAACAATTGAATTTGCAGTTAACACCATCCCTACTAACGGTGGAGCGGGAGGGCATATATGCTTTAACTCTGTCTGTGAGAAGCAACACCAATTTCAAAGCATCCATACATATTGAAATGGTGGCTCCTTCTGGCTATCTATCGTCAGCTATCTGGCCACTTTTACCAGTGAGTAAATTCATACTTACATTTTCACTTCTACGACTTCTAAACGGCATGTATAGTTTTGTGTGTTGTTGTCGTTTTGTTTTACGATAGATATTTTCAGTTTTTCGGCGTAATGTGTGGCGTATACGCACTTCTATGCGCCGGGTGGCTGGCCGTTTGCGGGCTTCAGTGGAGAGATCTCTTGCGCATCCAATACTGGATCGGCGGAGTTGCGATACTCGGGATGGTCGAGAGCGCCACTTACTACGGAGTCTACTCGTCCATCAATAGCACCGGGTCTGTCATTTCGATGAGTGAAATCATTCCACACGGAAGTGGAATTTTTACAAATTGTAGAGGTTTCGTACGGTTTCAGACAGTTCAGCCCCAACGCGTACATGTTCGCGGAGTGGGTGTCGGTGGCGAAGCGGGCGTTGGCTCGGATGCTCGTCATTATCGTGTCTCTGGGCTTCGGCATCGTGAAGCCGCGGCTGGGGCCCGCCCTGCAGCGCGTGGTGGGGGCGGGGGCGTTGTGGGCACTCTTAGGCGCCATCGAGGCCTGGCTGCGGTTGCACCACAAGGCCGAAGACTCCAACCGCGACCTGCTGCTGTCCGAGGCGCCTCTCTCGCTTTTGGACAGCGCCATCTGTTGGTGGGTCTTCGTCTCTCTGGCGCACACCATGCGCACGCTGCAGCTGAGGAGGTCTGTCAATCGTTAATGTGAGGTCTCCTCGCTGCCATAACTGTTGACAATTTATCTTTTTTTTTCCAGAAACAATATAAAGCTCTCCCTGTATCGTCACTTCACCAACACCCTGATATTCGCAGTCATCGCGTCGGTAATATTCATGCTGTACTCGCTCAAGTCGTATCGCATTCAGTTTTGTATCACCGTAAGTTTCCTCAGAACCTTAGGGCTTACTAGAAATTTTATTTACTAACACAAACCAATCTTTAACTATGTCACGTACGTTATTGTTGTAATATTATATTATGTATATTATATATTAACTCTATAAAAGAATTAATTTATTGCACTAATTATAAAAGTATAGTTTCAGGATTTTACTTTTATAATATCTAAAGGTGGGAACTGACCAAAGTTACGAGGTGTAATGTAGCATTCGCATCGAGCGTGTTACCCATCGAGCATGTTACGCTGTGTTCTAAAATCAGCGTAACGTGCTCGTCAAAACTCTGTGCTCCACTTTCGCCGCCAGTGTTCACGAGATGTGATAGTGATAATGTTGATATCTTTCATTCTACTTAATTATTGTTTCATCCAAATTAAGAAGAAAAAATGTTACTGGACATAAAACTTATTTAAAAACACAGGCGTATGAGGAGGTTTGTTATTGATTGCAATATTAAAAACCAAATGATTACTGGACAGTATAAAAACTTTGTCTCAATTTTGAAGAACTTTTGAATTTAATTGGACCAAAAGTACTTAAAAAGGACACTAGTTATAGAAAATCATAATCATGGTGACTCGCGGATTCACCAAAAAACCGACACTCAAAGCGGCTCGTTGATCGCTGGTTTCCCCGTAACACGACGTACTGACTGCACGAATGCTCGCTGTGTAACATTACATTACATGTTACATTACACCCCGTAACGTTGGTCAGTTCCCACCTTAATAAATTGCAAATATTTTCAGGAGTGGAAGGAAGTATGGATGGACGAGGCCTATTGGCACATATTATTTGCAGGTGTACTCACCGTTATTATGGTTCTGTGGAGACCAACAAATAATAATCAGAGATATGCCTTCACCCCTTTACTCGACAATGCCGAGGATGATGAGGGTAGGTCGACTTGCAACTACCCACATTTGTGTAACGCGAAAATAAGTTTTGGTTCCATTATAAATATTCGAATTTAAATATTTAGCTTAGCCCTTAAAAATTATAGCGTTAGAGAAATTTATGAAAAGAAAAATTATTAGTTCTTCAATTTATCTTTTAAAAAAGGAAGTAGCTAGTTTATTACGATAAAATCTGGCTTTAAATTGTTTTTTTTTATATAATAGAAGAAGAAGAACAGTTCGTAAATGACGCATATGGTGTGAAAATGCGTGGGACAAGTATTAGTGAGCCTGACAACCGGGATCCTGAACCAAATACAATTTCGCTCGACTCAGACCTGAGATGGGTTGAAGAAAACATTCCAACAAGTACTCTGCCCTTATTGGATTCGGATGAGGAAATTATTAACACTAAGTTTGAAGTGTCAAAGATGCAATAAGTATTAAACGAATGCCAATTCATCTGTTTTGATTTTTCCTGTAGAAAATATTTTATGCCCATTCCCTGCAAAAGGTTGTAACTAGGGATGCATCCGATACCGATATTTTGATTGCCGATACAACGATACTTTTCAAATTTCGCGCTTTAAAAAAGTAATGTAAACGCGCATCTTGTTTGATCCGGGGCGTGGGAAACGAGGTACGGACTATCTATGCCCCTCACACCCGCTTAGTCTCAGCGTATTCCATTTCGCTAGACACTTTAGTTGGTTTTTAACTGCTATTGCGCGTAGTATTTTTTCAATACCAAATTAAATAAAATCCAGAATTACAAAAATCTTATCAATGTTAATTTTAATTATGAACAGTTATTTATTTTATTTTAATTTAACTATTACTCTTAATTCTTAATTTTATTTACTAAACCTTTAATCTTATTCAAAGTTTGTGACTGTTTATATTTTACAATAAAAAAATTTTTAAAACTAATCAAACTTGATATATTTTACCTTAATTTAATTGGAATTCAATAAGCATTAGTATCGGTATCGGAATCGGCGATATTTCTATGAGAGTATCGGTATCGGTATCGTATCGGCAAAAAGGCGTATCGATGCATCCCTAGTTGTAACTAATAAAAAGTTTATTTTTCTTGACTTTTATTCCTTAAATATGGTAATAATCTTTGGCTTAATATGTATTTCAATAAACTACAAAATTACCAATGAATAATATAACCAATAACGGTACTGAATAAATAGGTAATTAAACAGTAGTTGATTAATAATTAATATCTTAAAATCAATATAATAAATCACTGAAATTTTGTCATTTAAAAAATAATCATTGAACTTATTATAACTGGTCAGCATTAAATAAATGCACATAATATAGTTGTGCACAGATTAATATTTACATTGAATATTACTGTTTTAATTATTTTCATAGTAAAAATCATAATCTTCAGGTTCTGGTGGTATTTGTGGTGGGTTTTGGGGAATGTCTATGCCTTCAGCGTCAAGTAGACGAACTTTGATATCCATAGATAGTAAAGTCTCAAGATCATTATCAAAAGACTTGCTTGTCATCTTTTCTTTTAGTAACGCATTAATTCCATCAGTCCAGTAATCAAATATTTGCTCATCGGGTGCTACAAAGTCTAACGAGGGGACCTCTGCAGCTTTTAATATTAAAGAGAATGCCAAATGAGGGCTACTGATTTTACCTTTCAAATCCTTCATATGAGGACATTCTTTGCCGACAACAACACACTTTACATCTGCAACAGCTAGCTTCGTACTCAATTCTTCTAAACTGGGTGTACTTTTTTCATCACACTCACCATAGTGAAGTATTTTGTGGTTTGGTGACAAACGAACAAACCAGAACTTGTCTTTTCTATTAATTTTTAGGTATTTCTTAAATCTTGTGCCACCAACTAACACACCCAATCTTTGTTGCTGAATTAAGTCTATAATTTCAGGGGTAATTTTTTCTTTCAACTCCACAATGGGTTTGGCATGAGACTCCCATACCTCTCTGTTTGTGCGTTCTTGCTGCCATAGGTGTGTGATTTCATTATATGTTAATTCTTTCACCCTTTGCCTAAACTTATCAAAACTTTTTGGAGCTGCAGCTAAAGCTCTAGTTATCTGTTCACGAACAACACTCAATACTTTAACAAAGTCCTCTGTTGTAGCTCTCATTTCTTTCCAGGTTTTGTTCAAAAGAACTATGCAAATACAAAATAATTCTTCAAAAGGATGGTCATGTGTAAAAAATAGAGGATGATAAGTTTGTCCTTGCTCACTTGGAGCTTCACCAATTAGCAATATTTCACACAATAGTTTAACCAATTCAACACTTGTCTTTCCAAAAGGACATTCAAGCTCATCAGGACGACAACTATTCCTCAATACTATTTTGGTATAATCTTCTCTGTAATTTCTTGCAAAATAAAGCATACAGTCCAGAGATAAAACTCCTGGTGGGGTTTCATTGAAATCTTTTATTGGATCTATTTCACATTTAAAACCTAACTTCTTGAAATCCTTTGATAAACTACCCGTCTGGCGTCTAGTTGTTACTTCAATGTTTGTGTTAGCATCATTTTCAAAAGCATATTTTCTTAGTTCTTTAATTTTTTCTTGTGACTCTTGTTCCTGTAAGTCAGCCCTTTGACACATTCTTGGTTCCAATAATCCCAATGTTAAAGTCTGCAAGACATACAGTTGATGAGCCAGCTCAGTTACAGAAGTTTCTTTTGATACATTTTCAGTAATCAAGTTTTCATATATTTTATTTCGAACTTGCTTAGAACATAGGGTAGCTGCTATGGTCTTGCGCTTGGTCATGTCAGCTTTCAAGAAAATTGCATTGATTAGAGCTATGGCATTTTGCTGAATTATTCTATCTGAATTTTCTAAATGTGAAATCAAACTAGGAATTGTTATTTCTTTTTCAACATGAGAGTTTTTTCCAGAACTATTAAGAACAATGTTTTCAAGTATTGAGAGACAGGACTGAATTATCTTGGGATCTTGTGTATTAGTCTGATTACTGACAAAACTAACAACTTTGTTTATAAACTGATTTTCCAAAATGTCCCAAGATATTATGCCATGATCCATGAGCTCAACAAAAGTAACTAAAGCATATTTCAATGCAGTTGCTTTGAATTTCCCAGTTTCTATGTTGCTTATTATTAAAGATAGGCCTTTTTTATTAATAAATTCAAGTGCAAAAGTGAGGTCACTGCTAACTGTGGATAACTTCATTAAAGCTTGCGTTTGTTCGGAGTCTGTACCAGTGTTTATTTTTGTTAATATGTCCTGGACCGTCTTTGCGGGGGACTGTTCTAATCGAAGTACAGATCCGTTTTTTATTTCATTTCGATTCTTTTCTGTAATATAATTTTGATTATTACTCTCCGAGAACTGCAAAGCGTAATTAGTAGGATCTGGAAGGCCCCAAGCTTTACACAAGAGCTGAATTATGCTGGAGAGAGGTTGACTTTGATCAAACTCTATCAACTGTGGCACCTTATCAGGTGCATTTAACATTTCCACTGCAATCTTCAGAATTGTCGAATCTTTCGTCGCGGACGGCATTTTTATTGGCTTTACCGACATTTATTCACCATTTGACAACAGACTTCCTGGACACGAAAGCGTAGAACAGGAAACAGAATTTAATTTTGTATTCAAAAACACTAGGAAAACATTAATCACATCACAGACCAGGTAGGCGGTAGCGCGACCTAAATTGAGCAAATTACAATGTAAATCTTGACATTTGTTATTCTCATTATTGTCAATTTGTCAACTGTCAGTTAACAAGTCAAATTGTTTACGAAGCTTAAAATTTACATTCTGTTTTTATGGTAAGCCTTCAAAGAAAGAATTCAAATATATACGAGGGATCTTCAGTAATGCGATACCTTGGAAAGAAAAAAAACTGTTATTAGCATAGCCCAGAATTAGACATAATAATAATCAAAATAGCAATCACATCTCATGTTTTAATAAAATAGGACTCACTTGTTTGCTTCATGTCGGAACAACCCCCGCACATTAGGGATCGGTAGTAGGAACCAAATTACGAGAGGAAATACGCTAGTGACGGAGTAGCAAAGCTGACATTCAAGAAGCTGACATCCAATTGAAGGGACACATCTATATTCACCGGACCTAGTTGCTAGTGATTTCTACCTATTTCCGCGGTTAAAGGAACCATACATTTGAAGATGATGACACAGTTGTCGCCGCGGCCCGCGGTACACGATTTTTAAAGGACCAGGAAGATGTATTTTATAAAAAGGGAATTTTAAGAAAAAAGAAATACAAAGTGTATAATTCTTAACGTTTAAACAAAACATTAATTGCGTCACACTATTTACACTTTTACTGAGCACCCCTAAATACTGTGTACGTATGTACGGTCAGTTTATACACAATGATTAGATCTAGGTATCTAAAATATTTTAAACTTTCCGTCCTATATATATCTTTATATATATAATTCTTCTGTGTGTGATTCACTGAACTCCTCTTAAACGGCTGGACCGATTTGAATGATTTTTTTTGTATACGTTTGGGTGGACCCGTGGATGGTTTAGATTCACAAAACAGCCCGGCAGATGGCACTGCAGTCTGTACTTTCATGCTTTGTTTAATATCGCTTGAAATATCATGCAGGACAACGTCTGTTGGGTCCACTAGTATCTATATATACAGTTATATACACCACAGATGGCAAAAGCATCATAAAGTAAAGTATATTCTTTACAAATCATGTAGGTACTATGTAGGTTTTCTAGTTGAAAATTTTGATAAAATAAAATTTATACTCAAATATTTTTGTTATTGACCATTAAGGCTAATCTTTGCAAAATTTGACTTGGATGAAAAATTTCTGCACGTACAATTTTAAATATGTGATAAAAACTTTGTAATTCTACACTTCTGGACCCATTCTCAAGCCCATTTTAACAAATAGGGTCACGGCTAACGTATTATTGTCTAACGCGCATCAATCACTTAAAAGTAACTTGATCCTCATGTACTAAAGAGGTAATGGAAGTTCACATTATAGTTTACTTCCAGTTTTCTTACCACTCGCATAGTTTACTGGATAAAGACAACATCAATCCTACGAAATTTTTAATAATTTCTATGCAGTGATTATGCAGTCTCTTCTGAAATGTCTTTTTATATTCTATGTTGCACAGTATGTGTTTACTTTCCGCTGTGATCGGCGACCATATGGTTCTCTGACACAACCCTCAGCTCCCGATGGAAGGTTCAAACTGGAAGTTGAAGGAGCGGACGAAACCTATATTCCAAATCAATTGTACACAGGTATACTTAACAATTTTTTCCCTGAAATTTATGAATAAGTTTTGTTTACTACTATTTAATTAGTAATTGGAGCGCCTGCTAAGTAAACAGGTCAAGCACATTGCAATTCTAAGAATTCAATCGGGATTATACCTAAAGTCCAAATCCACAGGAGACTAACATTTTACTACTAATATTTAGGTATATAGGTATACGTAAATACTAACAACATTTGAAATGGAGGATATGGAAAAAAAGGCTTTATTATTATAGAAGTAAAGTTTAATTTACTTGACTTAATAGTATGAATACCTGGTAACACTGAAAATGTTTGGAAAATTAAAAACGGCTTAATGTAGAAAGTTGCCAATACTTTTATTGTTTTTCGAAGTACTCTCCGTTCCTCTCTACACATCGATGCAGTCGATGGAACCACTGAGAAAAGCAAGACGGTTTGCTCAGGAACTGCTCGAGCGGCCCGTGTATTACGAATATAAATTTAGTATGGAAACTGCAGATCGCTGTGCGGCGACCGCTTAGAGCAGTCGGTATCGGCTGCAATATGCGGTCCGTCTATGGCCCGCTTTAGGGGTCTCTTCTATGGCATTTTGGTACGCTTTCACCGCATCTTCAGGGCTCGTAAAGCCAATACCTCGAATTTTATCTTTAGTTCTTGGAAACAAACGAAAGTTGCAGGGCGCAGGTCAGGACTGTATGGCGGATGACTCATTATCACGACGGCTGCCTGTTAAAGGACGTCCCTCACGCGGATCGACATTGTGATTGGCTACGTCCACGCTTAAACTCGTTAAACCAATTGTAAATAGTGGCACGAGATGGGGCTTCATTAAATAAATCATTGACCGAAAATTTTCTCGTGTTAGGTTCATTTTCACGTGTAACAAGAGTTTAAGATTTGCCGCCAATTCACAACAGGCCAGTTCTAAACATTTTCAGTGTTGGCCACGTAGTGAATCGTCATGTATTCCCTTTTTGTAAGATCACATGCGATTCGAAATACAGTGGAAAGAGTGAAATAATAATTTTGCCTTTTATACAATTGTAAATATATTTAGAACCATCTAAATTGATTCTGTTGTTTAAATTTTCGCGGGAATGTGGACATTATATTTATAGCATTTCGAGTTCATATAGAAATTCCACAATGTTAATAACAACAATTGAAAAAGCAACATTTTGCAGTACGAATAACAGAAACGGATGGAGAATCAAGATTCACTGGTTTCATGATATCAGCTGAGGGAGAAGTGCGTCAAGATCCAAAGAATCCTCGGAAAATGATCACACTTTCGCCAGGAGATGTGACTCCTCGGAATTATCTCACTACGAAGTTCAGTAACCGCTGTCATTTTTCAGTCGAACATGCTGTTGGTACTCCGAAGTCTTCAGCAGAGGTATTATACCTAGTTTTTACCTCTACAATAACTGAAACTGGAAAAATCTTCGATTTTCCGAATTTTTATCGTTTCTGTATGACACATATGTTTGCAATTGACGCAAAAAGTGCTAATAGATTAATTTAAATCGAGCAACTTATCAATTTCTTTATCCTGAATTTCCTGTTCCTGAACTTAATAATCTAAGAAAAAATATTGAACAAATATTACTCTCTCGCCAAATTGAAAAAACGCACCTTTCTTAATATCTATGCATTCTTGGCTATAGCTACGCACTGCGTAAACAATTAATCATGGAGACGGTGCTCCGATAGCTGAACCGATTAAAATCTAAGTAGTTTATACGAAAGGCCAGACCTCATTGATCTGAAGGCGTCACCTATAACAGGTGTACTGGCATGCTCCAGCGTCAGGAAATGGTTGTGTTACACTACGAGCAATGGTGGCAGAGAATAAGGAGAGCTGGTACGAAGATGGAGGTCCCTTGTCCCTTTACCTATGTGAAGACATGCGACAGCCAGATGATATTACCCCACAAGTCAACTATGACTGTGGGATTTGTGATGAAGCTAAATACGAAGTGAGTCATTGTCACTTCTACTCCATTAATAAAGAGGAAAGAAAAAAAACATAGTTGTTTTGTATTTATTTGGTTTTATGTACGTTTTGCCTTTGTCTAGATAACATTCACCGGTATATGGTCGAGGAATACCCATCCTCGGCTATACCCTGAAAATGACTGGTTACCCAGATATAGTGACCTTGTGGGAGCATCTCATGCGGCAGACGTGATTCTCTGGGCGCCAGGTTCCTTGACAACTGACGGGTTTAAAGACGTCGCTGAGTATGCCAATACAACACGTTTTGAACAGGAAATACGCGAGAAGGTACAAAAGACTGAATACATAATATCTACCATAGGTTATTAAGGAGTACCTATTCTGATTCTTTTCCTTTTTCATCCTGTCTCAGTTAAATTCGTAATTAGAGTCTTGAGAAACAGTTAGGAATGAATCAGAGATAACATCCAAACATTACTTATTATAACAAATTCGGGTTTTTAAACACTTATAACTGGTTTGATTTGTTGTATTTACTTATGAACAAGACTGGCGGAGAGTTTATTGCCACTTCATCTCTTCCGTTCTACGCCCTTGATTTGAGAAGTAGGAGTAAATGTAAACTAAGAAGCATTTCATATATATGTATTTCTTTTTTGACGTTTATATGTGTAGGTACATTGTGTTACCTAAATGAATAAATGATTTTGAATTATTATATGTGATATTTTTTTTTGTGTTCGGCAGAAAAACTATTAAAATAATCGTAACAATTTTCAAAAAATTAACCTTTCAGATTGGCAGCGGTGTCCGTACATTAATAAAAGGCAAAGGTCATGGATATCTAAAAATGAATTATCCAACATACTCATTTATCCGAACGGACAAAGTGAACCATCTGATTACTGCCGCCGTGGGTATTCATCCCTCGCCGGACTGGTTTCTTGGGGTCAGTAGGTTCGAGTTGTGTCAGGGTGACAGTTGGCTTACTGAGAGGGAACTAAATCTTTACCCGTGGGATGCTGGGACGGATAATGGAGTGTCTTATGAGGTATGTGCTTGTGCAAAATATCACTTCTATAAAAGTATTCATATATTAAAGTGAAACTTCTTTAGGCGCGGAGGGTAAATTTTTGCGGAAACGTCAAACGTCTTTTTGAAGTGAAAACTTCTTAGCGGCGCTGAGCACTTTTTTGTATGGGTAAAAACATTCAAACTCGCGTCAGGGTCACGTGATGCTGATCGAAAAAGCGTAAGATCGAGGGAAGGGAGAGGAACTAGTATCTCCCACTCTTTCTACCGTGCCTGAGTGTGCTGCTCTGTTTAGGCGGCACAGGGCGCTTGCGCGAATGACCGTGTGTGTTTATGTACAGCGTCCCACGCGTATCCAAGGATGGTGACAGCTAATTGCTTGACTGTTGTGTAGAAAATACACTGTTGTGTATTCGTAAATGTGAATTGTTTAAATTATGGAAATCGAACCAAGTGAATCTATTAATGAAACTTGTACGAAAATTTATTTATTTATTCTCATGAGCATCTGCATTGCTTCAAAAAAATATTGGAAAAAGCTTTTTTAGCACAACGAAATACAAAACTACTATTGATGCGGTCTTTATTAGACACTTAAATAGATTCGAATCAAAACTGTTTGTTTCTTACTTCAGTTATCATAAACCAATTGTATCAGTTGTAAAAATTTGCGATGATGATTCTGATAATAACGATGGTGTAAAAGTCGTCGAAATTATGGATGGAAGTTGATTTTTCTGAGAGATAAAATTTAATGTAATATATAAATAACGATATACATAATATTATAAATAACAACATATAAATTGTCATATTTGTGTACGATAGCGCAATAAATAAACATTGTATTCTACCTCATAAATGATAGTACTTTTATACTTATAATTAAACACAACGTTAATATTGAAGTTTTCACTTCTGCCGGCACTCCCGGAGTGCTAGTTTTTTTTTACGTTCATAAGTGTATATTTTGTTACCTACATGAATAAATGATTTTTGACTTTTGTAATACTACCTATTTTTAAAAATAACTTTCGTAAGGAGAATTTATGAAATACTAACGGACCCGACAGACGTTGTCCAGTGTCCTGCATGATATTTCAGGCGATTCGTACTTATCTACACTAATATTATAAAGAGGAAAACTTTGTTTGTTTGTTTGATTGTAATGAATAGGCTCATAAACTACTGTACCGATTTTAAAAATTCTTTCACCATTCGAAAGCTACATTATCCACGAGTAATATAGGCTATATTTAATTTTGAACAAAAATAGGGTTCCGTAAGATATTAGGGTTTTTCGGACACAAGGTGTAAAAAATCAACCAAAAATGTTCTAAGTAATTGTAGATCTTATAAATATCTACAAAAAATTCCGCGACACACTATACTTATCTATGTCGAGTGAGGCACAATAACCATAAATGATATAATGACATGGCAAAACGGCGTTTGCCGGATCAGCTAGTATTAAATAAAGTATGATAGTACCGACTGCAGCGCCATCTTATGGGCTGATTTGTGAATCTAAATCATCCAGGGCGTCACCCAAAAGCATACAAAAAAAACATTCAAATCGGTCCAGCCGTTTAAGAAGACTTCAGTGACGTAACAGAATTCTGTTGACATACACGTCAATAAACTAGACACCTACATCATACAGTTTATTATTGTATCCCTTTCTAAAAGCTTTTTGATGTAGTGTGCTGATCTAGTTATAATTAGTATAGTCTATTACATATTTTACCTTTTTTAAACAAATTTATTGATTATTATTTTATATGTATTTATCAATAAACTAACTCCGATCGAAGCATTTGTTATAAACGATATTCATTTTTCTTACATCCTCTATAACGATATTTGCAGCTCGCATTCTGTCAATGTTATGTCAAACGCCATAAGGTTACATCAAAAAAGTTTTAATTGTATGGTGGTTAACTATTCTTAAATTTATTCTTTCATGAGAACCTGCTCCTGACCATAACAAACACACAAAAAAAAAGAAATAGCGAAATCGGTCCAGCCGTTCACGCGTGATGCCGTGACCAAGGGAAATACGGATTAATTTTTACACATATAAACTACTATTTCATATTTTATGCAAAATTATTTATTGAAATCTCAAATGGCGAATTGTATATTATATTAAAATTCCACGTGTTTTTATTATCGAAGAAATAAATTTAAAAAAATAAAATTTATAATTTGTATTTTCGACACTTTTAAGATCATTAAACAGCTAAATTCATTACATTCCTACCATAATATCTTCCTTTTTCCCTCCCTCTAAGTCTCGGAAATCTAAAGTTTTAGATTTGTATAAATATGAGCAAGACTTAAAAATTTGTTTGCCAAAGAAGTTTCATATGTACCTACTTTGAACGCACGCACTTTTTATATTGATTCATGTACTAGAGAATGAAAAACAAAGTACTTTAAGGGAATTCAAATAAACACGTCCCGTCTATTCAAAGACTAGGTGTAATCAAGTTAAAATAAAAAATTTAATTAAATCAGTGGCGCTACAACGTTTTTAGGTCTGGGCCTCAGACTTCTAAATCTGTTTCATGATCCTTTTATAATCTACTTAATAGGCAAGTTGGCCTCCTGTGCCTAACACACCGTCGACTTTATGGGTCTAAGGCAAGTCGGTGTCTCTACGATGTTTTCCTTCACGGTTCGTGTGAATGCGCACATAGTAAAAAAGTCCATTGGTGCTCAGCCGGGGATCGAACCTACGATCTCATGAGTCACTGCTGAAGCCCCTAGGCCAACACAGGTAATCGAGTTAAGCAGCAGACATGAAATCCGTCATAAATGCCTTGCCTTGTTTGCCCAATTTTTGTCATCAATGTTTGGAAGTCTTCCCTTGATATTTTCAGTCAGCGAATTTCCCAACATTCCCCCAAGCGGCCATTTCCCGCGTAGAGACCAGCTCGTACGACAAACATTCCCCATTCTACGAAATGGATATGAAGGAAATGCATCCCTTTGGAACGTTACGCATCAAATTAGTTAAAACATATAAAAGAGACTGCACAAGTAACACAAATGAAGAGCCCTCGGAGTCGGGCACGACAAGTAAGAGATATTCTTAATACAGATTTTTGTGTATCGCAAATTGCTTGATTTATACAATTCCGTCTGCAGTTGTTAAATATTTTGTTGCATAATTTGTAAGGACGTAATTTGTGTCTTCAACGAGTTCATTAGGAGTAAATAGTAATAGATTTCCGAGATCTTCCCGTTAATCGAGCCGATTATTACACACAGCTGAGGAAGGAACTTCGACAACGGAGCAACCATCAACAGAGTCCGAAGGTCTGTCGGAGCCAGAGGAGCCCTCAAGGTACCGATACACAGATAGCACAGGGTGAGCTGCTTTATACACACCCACCCGTTGACGGACAGGGCATTAACACTTCTATGTATGTTTTATTACTCCCTCTATCGATGGATACCGTGGTATTTAAGATGAAACACGTTCAACAGAATCCCTGTGTCCACTACACATTTGTGCTTTTCATTTGTCACCTCCGCGTAATCTTTATTTTGGTCCAACATTTTAGTAAGATTTTTTGGGTTTTTAAAGTTTTATTTGTAGATTTGCATCTCGAACGATATCAATTGATAAAATATTTTGTATCGTTGCGCCTAATTGGCTTACATAGATATATATATAGCTTATAAAAGGGGTTCTTTTTGTAATCACGTTAGCATTTCATATATTACCTAAATAAAAGATGGAGTAACAAAACATAAAACTGTCCCCAGTAGAAGTCAAGACGATATCTATGGACATTTTTCAGCCAACCCCCTCTGGTTACGGATTCGGAATCGTCAGAGGATTGCCCCATGACTCAGTGGTTAGAGTGGACTCCGTGTGACGGTCCATGCGAGAACGGAAGGGTCTCGGGTTTTCAATGGAGGGAAAGGTTTCACTTGGTCGACGGAGTTGCCGTGGAGAAATATGATCCTAATGTACGTCCAAAGTTTTTACTAAAAATCTAATTGTAACTTAAATGTGTGTGCATATACTTTAAACTTTTAAAGCTAACCTACTAATATAATATTTAGGACAATATTGTAACTATCGCAATAATAACCATATTATGGACTTATGATTGTCACATTTAATAAATAAATTATAATTATAAAAATAAAATAAATCAGTGACGCTACAACCTTTTTAGGTCTGGACCTCAGATTTCTAAATCTGTTTCATTCTTATATGTATAATAAATATTAATATATATTATTATATGTTTAGTAAATTGTTGAGTTTTTTCATATGACGCATAGGTTGATCCATCTACGAGAAAAGAAGTTCCAAGATTTTGCAAAAATCACTACGAGGATTTTGAAAGACGGGAATGTGAAGATGATTGTGATGAAGAGCAGAATGAAGTCGCGCGTTAATCAAACAAGAAATTGCGATAGTTAATTTAATTATAGATATTTTATATAAAATGATTCACTTAAGAGTAGGTACAATGACTGCATATCAGCAGTAAACTAATAATATTATTTAAACTGTGTACTGTTAATAAATGTGTTATGTTATATTGTGTTTCCAATTCTTGAAAAATAACATAATATAAATAACCCTGGTTAATTTTGAAATGAATGTTAACAAGCAAAAATAACAAATATACAGAAGTTTTATTGGAATCGCGATTGTGTTTAATCATCTCGATTAAAACAAATTAAACCGAATTCAGTTGTTGCATCACAATTGTGGAACATGGTCTCGTGGTTGAAATAAAATGTCGACAATGTTTGGAATTACTGGTGAGGAATTTTCATTGAATTTAATATTAGATTTATCAAAAATAATAACTTCTCTCGTGTCTTCTCTTCGTGTCGTCATTCTGGTATATGGGGTATAACTTGGAGGTCTGATAATAATTGTTGTGGCATATGTTCAATTTTTGTAAACGACAAACGGTTTAAAACCTTTACAAATCCGTTAATTTCTTTAAAAATTCACTGATGAAACCAGTTTGAAGACTATTTATTACAATTCTAAGTGTACTACGTTAAATATTAACTCTCTATACAGGTTTAATAATTTTATTTTTCGCCCTCAATCGCTACGAATGTTACGAAAGTGAGATTGGTTGCAACCGACGTCCCTTAGGCACTAAGACCGAACCTTTGCCCCCAGACAATCGATTTAAAATCGATATTATAGGCATAAATGATGATATGTACATACCAAGGCATCAGTACACAGGTTTGTACAGTACATATTTTCGTAATTAATAAGGAATTTAAAAAAAGTGGGTCATAAAGAAGTGACTCCATAGCGTGGTTTTAGAGTCACAAAATTAGTGTCTTGTAAAATTAACTGAATAAACGAATAAAATAAATAATCAGTGCCTTAAAGTTAAAACCAAGTCAACAACTGTCAAGTCTAATCAGCGGGTTTAAAGAATCGGTTACAACTACACAGAAACGTCAATATACCTACAATTAATCTCGTTGCACTGACTATTAACAGTTACATAACACAAAAAAAGAAAACAAGATAAAGGTGAGTTCTATTGAGAAAATTTAAAGTTTTGGATATCCAGACCGATTTGCTCAAATAGTTTTTAAAAGTAATTTTACTAACTGCCTAGACTTATGGTTGTTTATTTAGAACTCTCTCTCACTCTTTATTGTTAAATGTGAATAATTGTCTTAAATTTCAGTTCGTCTTTACTCAAACGACGGTGTATCCAGTTTCATAGCCTTCACCATATCAGCTCGAGAAGATACCAAATACAATGAGAAGAACCCAAGAAAACCTATTTTATTGGATCCCGGGGCTATTAAAGTATCGCCAGATGCGCCCTCTGTGCCTAGTCCATGTAAAAATTCGGTTATACAGTCGGATATTAAACCAAAAAAGTCGATAGAGGTATGTAGGAACCCAGCTGTTTCTAAGCTAAGTAAAATACCTCAGATTTTTGTATCTGTTCGTGTATCGTGATCATTTGTTTTTACTAAAAGGCTAATAGGTGATCATCCTTTTGTGCCTGACACGCGCCAATGAATTTTTAGATCTAAAGGTGGCGACTGACATCGAATTTTCGCTTGATGTGAATATTCGCATGAATATTTGTTCCTTGTAAGCTGACACAACACCTGAATATTCGCGATTCGCCTGTGCTCCATCCCATTTACAATGTAACGGGTGTCCGAGTACGACTTGAGACTATTGACTATGACTATGCTACAGTTGGATATAACATCAAGAGGGAACAATAATAATAAACATGTTTCTTTATTACATTTCATAGGCTGTGTGGATAGCACCAGCGAAAGACAACAAATGCGTTACAATATACGCAGTATTGGCAGTGAAACAAGATGTGTGGTATAATTCCGACGGTCCCTTGTCAAAGAGAGTGTGTGAGGATAGGCGTAACATGGAAGACATGCAGCCTGTTGAAAATGATAATTGTCAGGCTTGTGAAGATGCGAGATATTTGGTAAGGTGTTAATAGATTATGGAATATACATTTTCTCTACTGTTCTCTATTTTAAGTATGTTTCACTAGGTTTTATTATCATAAAATATTTAATATTAACACCAATTTAAACTTTTAAAACCTTCTTCTTCACATTGAGAATAAAAAGTATTGCTGTATATTTTGCAAAATAAAAAGCGGACACTTAAGGAATTTATGTGTAGATTTCAGTTAAAAATTAAATTTAACTCTGACGTAGCTTAGCTTATAATCGTGTAAATAAATACACATGAAGAAAATTCTGGCATTTTAAAAAATAAATTTTGATGAATTCTTTAAATCCCATGTAGCCGGTCAAATAACGGAATGTAGTCGGCAATATAGACAAGATTTTTTCATTAAACAAAGTTACAAATGTAAAAACGTAATGACAAGTGTGCCCTCCTCTTGCCAAAATCTCAGCTTGAATCCTTCTGGGCATGCTTTCCATTATGTTTTTCATAATGTTTTGAGGAATACCTTACTCCTCTCTTTAGAACATCCCAGACATGCTCAATTAGATTGAGGTTAGGACTTCGAGCTGGACAATCCCACTTTGTGACGTCCACGTCTTGCACGTCGCCAGAATGCCGCAGGCGAGCATTGTCGTCCATGAAATTGGAATCGTATATATTATGAGCGTTAAAACGAATAAAGGCAATGTGAAACCTCTGCGCTTTTTCATTGCATTTGTTCTGCACTTGTTTTTGTGTGCAATTTTGGATGACTCAAAAGTGAGCGTTTGGTCATTACGACAAATTTGAATACCTGAATATATATTATATAACTATATTATATATTTAGAATACTTTATTTTTTAGCTAACATTTGACGGTATTTGGTCGTATAATACACATCCGGGCATGTTCCCAAAGACACAGGAATTGGCCCGTTTCAGTGATGTAGTCGGTGCTTCGCATAGTAAAAGTTTTAATGTATACAAAATACACTCGGAAGCGAGTGCGGGACTGAAAATGTTAGCGGAACAAGGAAACACCACAAAGCTGGAAATGGAAATATTATCACAGGTATATTTTTTTTAAATAACACATACAGTGTAGTGCTATAGTTCAGTCTAGTGAACCCATCCCTCCACAGCACAGAAACCCCACGGCGACACCGTCTCTTGCCAATCTCCGGGTCATGAAACTAGTTTTGAATATGAATAATTTTATAAGTACTTTGAGCTAAAATAAAAGCATGAAAACTTGTTATATTCTATTCCAGTTGGGCTCTTCAGTCCGTACGGTAATAAAGGGTTCAGGTCGTTCGAAACCGAACATGGTGACAACAACGTCATTCAGAGTAACTCGACAGCACCATAGAGTGTCACTGGTGACAGCCATCTTGCCTTCACCGGATTGGTTCCTCGGCGTGTCCAATATGGAACTGTGTGATGCTGTGACACGTAAATGGGCACCGAATTTGACCTTAAATCTTTACCCTTTGGATGCTGGGACGGATAGTGGTACTACTTTTGAGGTAACATATTTTTAGTGACCTAGTGGATCTTAACGCCATTGTCTTGCCCTAGTAGCTTTTCTTATACAAAAAAATAAATTAAAGGATTTTTAAGAAGTTTAGGCGTTATTTATTTATTTTTGTGATTTTAATGGTATATATAATATA